>JARGXW010000225.1:0-208780 GCA_029204085.1 Mycena sp. CBHHK59/15
TCGGTAGTACGCACATCCTACTGTCCTGTGGTGCTTGCGTTATCTCCCCATATACTTTCCGGAAGTTCCGATCCTCCGGTTCCGGACTCGTTCATCTCGTTCTTCCTTCGGCTCGGTATATAACAGTATTATCAAACTCACCTATCCTGGCTGGTTATGTCACACCTTCCCTCTAATCCTGTGGCACCTCGATATCTCTGAGGAACGTCGCAAATCTTGTCTCTACTCGCAGATTGTTCCTTTGCTTCACCCTCTCATTCCATGTCGACTATTCCCTCTGGACAAATTGCTCTTCCTCCTAACGTCACTATTCGCACACACCGGTCAGCTGCAACAACAGCTCCGGTATCCCTCTCCGCTCCGACAATCTTCCGGTAATGTTCCGGGACTTGTTCAAAGTCCTCACACTCCAAAAATCCTACTGTTTTTCCTCGATCTCCATATCCGGATCATGCTCGAGTCATTCAGCTGAGCACTTCACCGATCCCTTATCCTCCTATTTTGAGGATGTGGAGGAATCCGGTTCACCGGACAACCTCCGGTTCCTCAGCCGAGGAACCGGCGATGGCAGTAGCGATCATACACCCTCCGGTTCGGAACACGGAGACCCTCCTGATCCCGACGATGATGGAGGTGATCTTCCGGAGGTGGCGGAGGTGGTGGTCATCCAGGAGGAGGTGGTGGAGTGGTGGTCCTGGTGGTCCTGGTGGCGGTCCTCCACCTGGACCCGGTCCGGCGGGACCTCCTCCCCCAGATCCCGAACCTCCGGAACAGTTGCTTATCAGCACTATCCGAACGTTCCGGGATGCAATTCAGTCTTATGTCACACATTCCTCGGCTCCACCTCGTTCTACTCGCTCGAATCTCCGCAACCCAGACACTTTTGATGGCTCCGACTCCGCGAAACTCCAGTCTTTTCTCACCCAATGTTACCTGCATTTTGCGGAACGTCACCAGGATTTTATCTCGGATGATGACAAGATTTTCTATATCATGTCATATCTCCGGGGCACTGCTCAGCAGTGGTTCGAACCAAATCTTTACGACACCGGTTCCGTTCCGGCTTGGGACGGAAATTTTCCGCGCTTTATTCAGGAACTCCAGGAGAATTTTGGTCCGCAAGATCCGTGGGAGATGCGGAAGATCTCATCCGGTCTTGCCGGATGAAATCCGGAGACCGGATTGCCACTTATATCATCGGTTTCGATCGTCTCGCAGTCCTTACCCAATGGGGCGACAATGCCCTGCGACATCAATTCTACGAGGGTCTTCCTCGCCGGCTCAAGGATGAAATGGTTCATCACAACTATGTCAACACCTTGCTTGGGATTAAAGATATTGCCCGCCGGATTGATGCTCGCTATTGGAAACGCGAATTGGAGAAACAGCGAGAGCGGGAGCATGAGAAGATTAGCAGTGGTGGTACTGGTTCCGGTAATTCCGGAAACTCCGGAAATTCCGGTCACAGTCAAAGGATCACAAGGGCGTCAACTCGTCGTCTAAACCGTCTAATTTCACTTCCGGTCGGAAACCCTTCGGAAAGCAGTCTGGCAACCCTACTCCGTCATCATCTGCGACGAAGGCCACTTCCGATAGACCGGCTCAGCAGTCTTCCGGTCGGACTCCAAAGCCATATGCCGACAAACTCGATAAGCACGGGAGACTCACCAAGGATGAAAGAGAACACCGATCTCGACTCAATCTCTGCATGTTCTGCGGAGGTACCGGTCATTCAGCTTCGGAGTGCCGGAAGCGTCCGGAATACGCTCAGGCCAAGGCGGCATCTGCGACGGCTGAAAAGCCTGCTACAACCGCCAAAACCGCCGAGTCAAAAAAATAATCAGTAGCTCGGATACCTCAGCATCCGGTCCGAGTTGCGTTGACTCCGGGGTGCTTCCTGAGGTTGCCTCAACGCTTCCACTCTTTCACCTAATGCCCTTTACGTCGATCTTCACGTCTCTACGTTCCGGTCGGACTATACCCATTCCGGTCCGGAAGAATATGCAACCATATCTCTTTCCTTACTGTCACGAATTGCGTCGGGATTCAAAATCCACTTGCGAACTCTTATTGATTCTGGTTCTTCTCATTGTTTTATATCGTTGAAAGAATGTGAAAAAAATGGGTTTTCACCGTATCCGGTTGCTCCGGTTAGACTCCGGTATCTCGACGGCTCTTCAACAATCATTAATCGGCAGCTCCGCTGCTAATCCGATTCCATCTGGCGATGTCCATCCTATGGAATTCTTCGTTACCCATCTTGATTCGCCTTGTGACCTGGTTCTGGGATACAATTGGCTCAACCACTTTAATCCGTTGATTAACTGGTCTGACGCCACTATATCATTCCGTTCCAGTCAATCCGGTGATTCATCGTCGACACCACAGACAACTAAGTCTGTTCCAGCTACAGTAGTTCCGATTACGGACGAGGAATCTCCGATTCTGGTCATTCCGGACGAGAAACCTACACCGACTCCAACGTCTTCGCCAGATTCTGGTCCTTCTATGGACACTTCCGAGGCATCTCCGCCTCTTCGGAGGCTACTAAGCCTCGTCCATTCACTTCTGTTCCCCTTGTGTCACTGGTATCTGCTGCGGCTTATAGTGCTATTATTCGAGACAAGGATACTGTCCAGTATACCTTGCGTGCTTGTCCTACAGAGGATGCCCAAGCTCGTTCTGCTTCAGCTGACGTTCCGGACCTTTCCGGTCTTCCTCCGGAATACCACGACTTCGCCGACGTATTCTCGGAGAAGGAGGCTTACAATCTTCCTCCTCATCGAGAATATGACCTTAAAATCGAAACCCAGGAAGGCGAAGTTCCTCCGGTCGGTCACGTCTACTCACTCTCCCAGAACGAGTTAGTTGCTCTTCGGAGTTCATTGACAACAATCTGAAGGCCGGATTCATATATCCGTCTCGTCTAGTCATGGGGCTCCAATCCTCTTCGCTAAAAAGAAGGACGGTTCTCTCCGGCTCTGCGTCGATTACCGAGGTCTAAATAGGATCACGAAGAAGGATACCTATCCACTTCCACTTATCACCGACCTACTTGATGCTCCCGGAAAAGCACGAATTTACACCAAACTCGATCTCCGGCACGCCTATCATCTTCTCCGGATTGCTCCGGGCGATGAGCCCAAAACAGCTTTCCTACTCGCTATGGCTCGTATGACTTCCGGGTTGTTCCGGAAGGACTTACAAATGCTCCGGCGGCCTTTCAGCGATTTTTGAACACTATTTTCGCTGATTTGCTGGACATTTACGTCGTCGTCTATTTGGATGATATTCTCATCTATTCCGACGATCCTTCCCAACATACTAGTCACGTCCGGGAAGTCTTACGACGTCTCCGGAACGCAGGACTCTATTGCAAACTTCCAAAATGCGAGTTCAGCGTAACCACTTGCGAGTATCTCGGATTCATTCTGTCTCCGGAAGGTTTCCGGATGTCTCCGGAGAAAGTCTCAGCTATCATGGACTGGCCTACTCCCGCAAAGTCAAGGATATTCAATCGTTCCTTGGTTTTGCAATTTCTATCGGTTTTATATGGAATTATTCTTCCATCACGATTCCGCTCACCCGGCTCACCCGGTCGAACGTCCGATGGAATTGGTCAGAAGATTGTCAATTATCTTTCGACACACTAAAACACGCCTATACGGAGGCTCCGGTCTTGCACCATTGGATTCCGGTCGTCAAGTAACCGTTGAATCTGATGCCTCCGATTATGCAATCGCAGCCATTCTCTCAATTCAAGGAGACGATGGTGACATTCACCCGTTGCGTTCCGGTCCGGACTCTTGGTCCGGCGGAACTCAACTACGACACGCACGACAAGGAACTCCTCGCTATTTTCGATGCCTTCACCGTTTGGCGACATTATCTCGAGGGATCTACCTTTCCGGTCGACGTTGTCACGGACCACAAGAACTTGGAGTACTTTGCGACGAAAATTCTTACTCGCGCCAAGTCCGGTGGTCCGAGTACCTTTGCCATTTCAACATGGTAATCGGTTCCGCCCGGAAAGCTCGGAGGTAAACCGGATGCATTGACTAGACGATGGGACGTCTACCCTAAAGAGGGGATAGGGCTTATGGCCAGCTCAATCCGCAAAACCTTCGCCCAATTTTCACCCAAGATCAACTCTCTGCATCTCTCCGCGCTACCTTTCTCGAGGAAATCGTTCTTCGAGCTACCGTTGTTATGGATCTTGAGAAACTTTACTCAGATATCCGCAACCATATCAACGATGATCCTGCCGCTGTTTCCGGTATTAACGCGCGAACTCCGGTAACCCTTCCTGCTGGACTCTCGATCCTTCCGGTCTTCTCCGGCTCGATGACGCATTTATGTGCCTCTGGTCTCCGGAACCTCTCCGGAGTTGCGACTACGTGTTCTACAGTACTTGCATGACCATGTTCTCTCAGGCCACTTTGGTCAGAATCACACTCTAGCTCTCATCCGCCGAGAATACACCTGGCCGGAATGCCGGAACTTCGTCCGGGACTATTGTCGTCTTGCATTATTTGCCAGCGCAACAAAAAGCCTAGGCACCGCCTTACGGATTGCTTAAGCCTCTTCCGGTTCCCATCCGGCCATGGGATTCCATTTCTATCGACTTCATCGATCAATTACCGGTTTCCGGCGAGTACACACAATTCTTGTCATAGTTGACCGTGCCTCTAAGCAGGTTATTCTTGTGGCTTGTGACACTCATATCGACTCTCCGGAACTTGCCCGGCTTTTCCTTATCCACGTTTTCTCGAAGCACGGTGTCCCTTCCCATGTCACTTGTGACCGGGGCTCCGAATTCGTTTCATCCTTCTTCCGGTCCTTGGGCGAACTCCTCTCTATGGAGCTGCACTATACTTCGGTTATCATCCGGAAGCGGACGGACAGACGGAACCATGAACCAGACTGTGGAACAATATATCCGGATGTATACCTCGTACCAGCAGGACGACTGGCACGAACTACTTCCTCTAGCTGAATTCGCTTTGAACAATTCTCTGAATGCCTCTACCGGAATATCTCCGTTCTTTGCGAATAAAGGCTATAATCCGGCTATCAATATCCACCCGGAACGCGACGTCGCGAACATGTATGCTAAAGACTACGTTGTCGATCTCCAGGACCTTCATCAGTACCTCCGGGAGCAAATCACTTTCGCTCAGCAGCGATATAAAGAAACTGCTGACCGGAAGCGTATTCCGGATCCCCGGTTACAGATCGTGACCATGCATTTATCACGACAAAGTATATCCGGACGAAACGGCCCACTCCGAAATTCTCGGAAACTCACCTTGGGCCTTACAAAGTCATTGGTAAACCCAGTGCGGCTTCCTATACCATCCGTCTCCCAAAAAGCCTTTCACAAGTTCATCCGGTCTTCCATATATCTCAACTCGAGCCTCATTTTCCAAATCCATTCCCCGGTCGCGAGGAACCACCTCCGGCTCGGTAGAAATCATTGACGGTGAAGGCACTATGAGATCAAACAAATGTTGACTCAAAGATCGATCGCCGTTTCCGGTTGCCCCGGACCCAGCTCCGGTACTTGGTCGAATGGCAGGGCTACGAGAACACCGATGAACAGTTTAGCTGGGTTAGTGCGGATGACGTTGATGCCGATGAACATATCGACAACTTTCATCGTCGTTACCCAACAAGCCTGGACCAAACCCTTAAAGTCTTTCTTTTCTTACTCTCCCGGTATTTCCGGTTATTCCGGTCGACTCCGGATTCCTTATCATTTCAGAAAAATCAAGAAAGAAAATTATCAGAAGAAACTATATTTACAAATGTCTATTCATCCCCAACTCCTCTGGTTGTTCCTCCACCTGGATCGGTGGCAGGGACTCATTCCCTCCTCTTCACTTACTCCCATTCCTTCTTCTTCGTCGCTCCGAACCCTTCCGGCCACTCCGGACTGACCCGGATCCTCACCTCCTCTTCTTCCTCCTTCGCTACCGGCTCTGGTTCCGGTCGCTCTTCATCCTCTTCCTCTCCTTCAGGCTCCACCGATTGCCCATCCTCCTCCAACCCCTGGATGATGTTAACCATCACCCTGGAACCCATCAGGGAAGTAGTCCCTCACAACCACTTCACCAGTTCGGTTAGGACCAGATTGACGTGGTGGTGTCGGGCATGGTCTCTCCTCCGGGACGCCTCGACGGCATCCTGACGACGTTCCAGCTGGTCCATCGGACCCGCATGTTGTCATACGGGTCCGGGGTCCCGTCTCCCCAGTCGTTCCGGTCGTTCCGGGACCGACGTCCAGTTCCGGCGACGACTCGATGTAGCGGGGGCGGGGGCGGCGGGTGGTGGCCTTACCGGAACTTGTTCCGGATTTCTTTGTCCCCTGGTCTTTGCTATCTCCCGCTGGTTGACCCGCTTGGAGGGTCTGACGAGGGAGCATTTAACTTTCTTGGCCTTGCATCGGTTGCAGGCCAGAGTGGTCGCGCGGGAACCACCCTCGACAACGCATAGTTCTGCGACCCTCTTGCACTGGTCGCACTCTGGAAAATTATTAGTATCCGGTTGACTCCGGTCACTGCGGCGCACCTTGTCCGGGGTCCCTCTCCCGGTCACTATCGGTCTCGTCGTTGGGGCCCCCATCCCCAACCGACTCCTCCTCGATCTCCTCGTCCTTCTCCTCCTCATCCTCCCGGTCCATCCCATCTAACTCTTGCCGGATCCGGGCCTCTCTCATCTCCATGTCCGCCCGGGCCGCCGCGGCCTCCTCCAACTCGACCCGGAGGCGTTCGAGGCGCTCCTGCGCCCGCTGCTCCTTCTGCTGGTGTTTTTGTTCATGCCGGTCGTCCTCGAGCTCCCTGGACGTCGCTCTCTTTTTGCCTTTCCGGTTGGCGCCGGAGTCCTCGTTGTCGTCGCCACCAGTGTTCGGGTTGAATCCGGGTGCGTAAGGGGGCATTTGGGTAGAGTGGTGGTGGTGGTGCAGAGGAAAGAAGTTTTAAGTCACACCACGACTGCGGTTGGTTTATATCAACAGCACGTGACCTTCTAGAACCTTTCCGGTTTTGGAAGACTTCTTCCGGCCATTTCCAGAACTATTATTTGATGGACGCCGCAATTGCATCTCTGTTCCTTGAGGGCAAGGAACGCAAGAGGGGGATACTGTTATATCCATGCTTTCTCGGTCCATGACTTTCCAGTCATGTCCGGTACCGGAACCCGGAACCGGACGGAATATTCTCAGACTCATCACGGATCACCCGGTTTTTACGCAAGGAAGGATTACTGAGTGTTTCCCGTTTATCTGTCTTTATAATCCTTCTTCTTATTGTCCATTTCTCCGACATCACTTCTTCATCCTCTTTGGGACTCATATTATTGTTATGTCTGACAGGTCACCTGACTCGCACCTTTTCAGGAATACAATTAGGACTTAGCTATATAAACCCTTAACATATGCCATGTACTTCAGTTTGATAATTAACGTTGCTTTGCTCTACGCTTTGCACTGAGTCGTCCTCCAGTTAATTCCTCCGGTCTTCTTTCCTTTACCGGCCTCGGTAGTACGCACATCCTACTGTCCTGTGGTGCTTGCGTTATCTCCCCATATTCTTTCCGGAAGTTCTGATCCTCTGGTTCCCGGTTCCGGTTCTGGACTCGTTCATCTTGTTCTTCCTTTGGCTCGGTATATAACACTTGACAACTTAATTGTCCACAGACTTATACTTACTAATCTTTCACAAGATGTCTTGACGACTTAATTGTCCACGGACTTATACTTACTAATCTTTCTCACCTTATTGTCTTTCACTGAACAATTAGCTTACTAGTATTTAAGCTAAGTAGTTTAGCCTCTGTTCCTTAGTTTGATTATTAAAGTTCTTCGTCACTAAATGGTGTTGGCTGGACTTCCTGTCTTGACTCCAACTCCATCACCATCCCTTACGATCTAAGCTCTGGACCTATTCAACTCCAGACTTATCCAACTCTGATAGTTCTTGGACTTTTGTTTGTTGGTCAGTGAACCCCGATAGTCGCACACTCTCTATAGTGTTGTGAACCCCGACCATTCTAGCCTCTCGGACTTCCTTATCCGACAATCCCCGTCAACAGCATATAACAGGAGGGGACTTCAGATATTTGTATTCAGTGATACATGTCTAGCAGTATATATTCAGATACATGTGTGCAGTGCTATACATGGAGCAGAAAGTGTTCACAGCCCGGCAGTCCAGCAGACTCCAGCATATTCACTATACTGTATTTTTCGCTCAATTCAACAGGGGGTGTGACGCGTGGCATCTGGGACCAATTCGACAGGTCCGCAAATTGACTGTGACCGACCAGAAATTTTCGACAACTTAACTGAAATTTTCGCAAAAATTGAGCTTTTTTGCAAGCTTTGGGCACCAAATTTCTGTCTGTGATGCCGGACCAATTCGGCAACCGCTTCCGTGACGCGTGACACACAACCAAAATTCCAAATCGACAGGTACCCATGTGACGCGTGACTGTCAAATTAAACGAAAAAATACAGTACTATGGGTAACATTCACTGGTTGAACATTTCAAGTTTTGCACTGAAAATTTTGGTGAAAAATGTTTTGAATTTTACAGTAATTTTTCGCCAAAAAAGTAGGTGAAAAACTTGAAACATTTTGGTGACCTTTTTGAACCTTGTGAAAAATTTCTGAAAAAGTGCTGAAAAAGTTTTGAAGTTCAAAAAATTCATGAAGAAGTTACAAGTTTTTCACTTGGTTTTTCACTGAAAAATTGCTGTAAAATTCAAAACATTTTTCACTAGTTTTTTCACCAAAAAACTTGAAATCTTCAACCAGTGATTGGGATTGAAAGTGGACTAGAGTTTGAAAATAGCCTTCGCTTGGACTCAGTTCTCAACGGATTGCCTCCGGATCATCCGGGAATGAAACCGACACTTATTTTACATAGGGCTACCTAAAAGCAATGAGGAACATCTGTACAGAAACGATTGAGCTGGAGATTCCGAATCCATCAGTCAATGATTTTGACACCGTTTTGAGACAAAATCTTATATTGTGCGAGTTCCTCTTGTTCGATCACTCTCGGTACTTGCTAGCACATTATTTGCGTCAATTGAAATAACTCACAAAAAAACCGGATGTGAAACGAGGCTGGGAACACATAAAAAATAGTGTTTGAATTGTAAGACTGATTCGAGCGTGACAATTAAAACTCCGCCATCTGCCGTACCTTTCGGCGAATCACGTTTTTCTTTAACATGCGTACGAGTACAGTTTACGGCCTGCCATAACCGAAGAATCGGCAAGTCGGACTTTCAAACTAAGAAGTGACACTTTGTGACAATTATATTCAAGCACTGTTTCTTATATGTTCCCGGCCTCGTTTCACATCCAGTTTTTTGTGAGTCATTTCAATTAACGCAAGGAATGTGCTGGCAAGTACCGAGAGTGATCGAACAAGAGGAACTCGCACAATGTAAGATTTTGTCTCAAAACGGTGTCAAAATCACTGGCTGATGGATTCGGAATCTCCAGCTCGATTGTTTCTCTACAGATGTTCCTCATTTTTTTTGGTTAGTCCTATGTAAAATAGGTGTCGGTTTCATTTCCGGATGATCCGGAGGCAATCCGTTGAGAACTGAGTCCAAGCGAAGGCTATTTTCAAACTCTAGTCCACTTTCAATCCCGATGTTACCCATAGTACCATCACAGTACAGGTCAATTGCATCGACTACTCCCATCCCTCTCGCCGGATCCGCCGGATTTTCCCAGTCCTCATTTGTCCGGAATAAGCTTTTTTAGGTGAGATTTCTTGGATTTTCGCACCTACTGTGGCAATCTGTATGACTGAAACGTAACGCGTAACGCTGGCTCCGTTTCGTTTCAATTTTTGCTCGAGGTAACGCATAACGGGGGCTGCGTTTCAAGAAAGTTTTGCGTTACGGGGAGAAATTTTCGCCGAAATTGGCTATTTTTACGAAAAAAGCACCATAAAACCCCGTTTCGTTTCAACTATAACGCGAAACGGTAGGGTCGTTTCTCGTTTCAAGCGTTACGTTTCAGTAACGCTCCGAAGTCCGTTTCAGTCATACAGATTGCCACAGTATACAGAGCGAAATTTTCAGGAGCCTTGGGCCAGCGTCTCGGCATCCAGGAATATAATCTTTTTGGGACCCAAAAGCTCCCAAAAGATAAGCTTTTTGAGCCCAAAATTCGGGTTTTTTCCAGACAACCCTAGGCCTTTGGTGGAGCTTCCCGGGACGTACCAGGATGCCATGAAGGGAGCATCAGACCATGTGCGAGACAGGTGGAAACGAGCCTCCAAACAAACCTCCAAGCAAGGGACGAGTTGGAATGGGTTGGAATAGTACTAGGGCCTTGATCGATTGTCCATGATATTGTACAAGTCAATGCGATCTACCAGAGAACCTCGGTGCCACCACAATCTAATTCTCCTGTAGAACTCTTCTCAAACAAAAAGGAAACTGAACCACCAGGGATTTCAGCAACCGTCAAAATCTCCATTGCTGCCACGGCATCAAGAGCGGCCAACAACTGCGATTGAGGTCTGTTGGTGGCTCTCTTTTCAGGCTCTGGCAGAAAGACAAGTTTGCGCAAAACATGATCCTGGATGTCACTGACAGCAGTTGGTAAAAGGCAGTTGATGTGTTTCCACTGTCCTAGAGCTGCCAAGCCAGCCCTTTTCTTTGTGAGATACTGCAGATATTCATTAGGGCTAGGTCGCAAAATCAATCAGAACATACTGCTTTCTCCATTTCCTCAATATGGCCAGGTCGCATTTGCGATGCATTGATGAACCCCTTCTCCTCCTGGTCACTGTCCTCCAGGTCGCATCCAAGTGGTGTTTCGTCCGCCGTGGTATCCTTTGTGCTGAGCGTTGTTAGACCATCGCATGGACATTCAAGTAGATCATGAGTATTGCACGGCGTGTCCGGATGAATCCGGAATATATCGCGGAGCTGTAGTGGTGTCGGTTGCTGGAAAACACAGCAGAAGCGTACGCACATCTTTTCTGCTGAAGGAATCACTCTTCGAATTGCTGGAAGTCTAGAAATTTTCAGATATTGACGAGGCAGGTCTGAGTAGCAGACCTACAGAACTTCCCATAAGCGCTGCGCGAACACGTTAGTTCAGCACATGGATAGGAAATGAAGGAGACATGCAGTTGCTCAACCCGAGTTTCGTAACCTGTCTCTGGTATATTTTCTCTGCAAAAAAAAGCGGGTTAGTACGAAAGTTTTACGGTTACCCAGGCTTACTGACCATCAATCGCTCCTGCTGTCAGAAAACGATATATGTACACAGGGCGCTTCTGCCCGTCGCTATCGAAATATTAAACGCGAGTACTGAGGTGTTGAGACGGAATCCACCGATGACATCTGGCCATTGATTGTAAATCATGACTTGATGCGTTCTTTTAGCAGAAGTAAGCCGGGTGACAGGCGTTGGCGTACCTTGGATTCCAGTCGGAGTCGATGAGACATAACCGTGATGCTCCTTAAGCCAGTCGATCATAAAATGTCCACCACGTCAAGAGCAGGATGCTGCCCACCTATGAGATTGATACCCACGCCACCTGTAAGCAACCAACAGTATTAAGATCGTTGCTTGCAGAGACAGAAATGCTCACGTACCAGCTTTAGAACTCAATAGGAATATGACTGCCACGTTCGAATGAACACGGAGCAGTGAGAAAAAAGACAGAAAGCCCACAGCTGCTTCTTTGACTGGATTTGTTGAAGGAGTTCACATATTCTTGACGCTTTGCTGCCGGTGTTTGCCTGGAATAACATCAGGCCCATGCAGTGAGATAAGGAAACTATCGAACCCGTCTAAGCGGTAGTAAGAAAATCCCTGTTTCTTGCAATAGGCCTCGAGGATGTTGAGGGTGGAAGTGTAGTGAGAAACCAGGACACATTTTTCTTCAGTGTTCTGTCGCGAAATCAATTGAATTGGAAAACTGATTCGCAATTGACATTCAGCCAACCTGGCGTATGACTTTGAGGAGCTTTGAAAGGGCAGTCAGTTTACCTGACGATACAGATGAGTGATTTTTCGGGGTTGTGAGATATAAGTTGTACCACTTAAGGTCATGTCCTCGATTTGAGCATTTTGAGGCAACAGTTTCAAAGCCTCGTCGACACCGGCACGTTTGATAGCATTGCGGACGTCAGTTCCGGCGGCTTTATCTGCAGTAGCTTTGAGAAGTATCGGACTGTTGCTGACTTTTGTGAGCATATTAATCAAAGCGAGCGATTCAGCGGTAGAGCCTTGGGCCAAATCATCCAGTTCGTCGGGATTGAGGATCTTAGCAAATATGGAAAGTTGTAAGCGAGTTGGGGTAACGAAAACAACATATTCATCTGCGACAACGTCCTGGTCACTGTCGGAATTTCATGTTGCAGCAGCACCTACGTTTAGGAGGCAGGTAATTCTGCAAAAGACTGGCGTCGCGACGAAGAACGAAACTCTTTGCGATATTGAGCAACTAAGCAGTACGGTGAACATCCAGCTCCATTTGCATCGGTGATCAACGCACCTGAGTCGAACGGGCCTCGCCCACCTCTTGTTCCTTAGCAGAACTGTCTGGAGCGCGGCTATTGAGAATAGGAACTTCATATACTCGACGAAAGGTGGCGTAATTGTCTAGTCGAAGGTCAGAAACTTTCTCTCGTTATTGGCGCACGAACCGAGCAATCCGGGATTACAAAAATCGGCCTTGACAAAAGGTCAAATAAAGCTGAGGTCGTTTGATGAAATATTTAACCATGGCATGGAACTCGCTCAAGTCATTTTGGATTGGGGTGCCAGAAAGAATGATTCTTCGGACCGTCCGCAGGGCCCCGAACATAGTTGTTGTTTTATTGTTTGCGGACTTAAGCCGATGTCCTGACATGTATGTTAGATACGACTCCTTCATCTTTCATTAAATTCACCTTCATCACACACAATCAGACCGATTGGAGGTCTGTATAGCCAGTCAAGTCAACTGAGTGAAAGGCGAAGATGTCCAACCTACACGCAAAATGCCAACTGGTCACTGATTCATAGACGCCTGGTCAGTGGCGCCTAGATGAATCTCAGTCACGACTTGCATAACTGTCCGGAGACGTTCATAGCCGATTATTAGTACTTGCTGTGTTTTCCTATCCAAGCTGATCAATTGGGACGTGGAAATCTATGAGAGGACTGTACGCATGTTGGAACGTTTTGACAACGTTTTTGTCTTTGTCGCAAGTCACTACACCTAGGCGATCACGTCCAAGCCACTTCTGAAACTCAACTTTCCAATTCTGCGGAAGTCAGTAAAATGTTCGGACTAGCATAGACGAGCGTATACATTAACCAGAGAAACAGGGCAAACTATAAGGGCCTTGCTGACCACCGGGCCAACGCCCGTATAAGGATTCTGCTCTGTGACAGAGGTGTGAGGTAAGAACGTCAGAGCAAGCCCCACTTACTTAAGAGAGTCCAAATTAGGCTGATCGTCTGAAGCGTCTTCCCAAGTCCCCTAATCGATATGTCAGATGTTAACGCCGACAGTTTCTCGATTGGAATACTAACATCTCGTCTGCGAGGATGCATCCCTGCCCTTCATGCTTTCTTAAACCCATCACACATTCGTACATGAACTTGACACCTAAAAGTTGAAGGTAAAAAATGTCCAGCAAAGCAGATGTCGCTCAGACTTTCCTTCGATTTGATGGGCTCTTAGTCGTGGAGCAAGGAGAGTATCTAAAACAACAGGAACAACAGACAAATTCCTGGAGAGCGATTAGTAAAGAACAATCAAGGACGATCAGCAACACGCTTTTTATTGAACCGTTTGATGTGCTCCTTGGTAGGAGCTTTCATGACAATTGCTCCTGGAGCTGTGGGATCGTGTCTACATGCTTATGTGAACATATGAAACGAGAATTTCAAAGGTGACTCACAATGGCCCTTTGGTTTTTGTTTTGGAAGGTGCCTGAGGCCCATAAAACGAAGTCGGCGCCACAAACGTCTTCGAACTGATTGCAGGTGATCCAATGGAAGCAGAGGCATCAATGGCACTCGGTGGGTTCGGTGCCGGTGGGGCTGTACCATTGTCGAAATTGTGCCCAGGGCCACCAAGTATCGGAAGGTCACCGGATTCGACTTCGGAATCTAGTTCGACTTCTTTCCCGCCTATATACACACGGTAACCACTGTGTAAAGGATCACCCTTCCAAGGGGTAGTACCCATACTGCGAGGGAGTGTCAGAGTAGGTTTTCCTCAAAACCCCTACGTACATCTTGCCTTCCTCAGTAATCATGGTCAACTTATCGCCAACTTTGGAGACAAAGGCGTCCCCATCCCATGTCTTGTGTTTCTTGTTTTGACCCGGTTTTCTCCTAATATCTTTGAGTTAATTGGGGCGCGAAGAATATTGCGATGCCGTACCAATTGGCAGTCCAATACGAGTCCTCGACTTTGATAGTGGGGAAGGCATTCTTTGGGGACTTGGTGTCGTTGTTGAGGGTGGAGAGAAGATCGACGGGTTGAAGAGGGAGTACTTTTCTTTCGGAGACGCCATTGGCAGTCGAGGGAAGAGAAGTAGTTGACTTGATCTTTAATGGTACGAATTGCTTAGAAAGGGCTGTCGGCTTGTTGGTTGAAGAGCTTGCGGTTGCAGCGGAGTATGTCGTTCCAGATCCAAAACACGCCCCTGAAAGGAAATCTGCTCGAGTAATCGCAATGTCCAGCTCGACGTCTTTCCCGCCAACGACTAAGCTCCTTCCCTCCACATAGGGTTGTGGGTCTCGTTTTTCAACGGAGATGGTCTTTCCCTCCGAGTCGTACAATGTACATTTGGCGTCACTGACGACCAGAACACCCTGTTCATTGATCAGTGTGGGCGTTCAAACGAGAGAAACATGATTACGTCGCCGTCCCATGTCTTGTGTTTCTTTGCTTGATAGTTCCGCCACTGGACCGCCCAATACGAATCTCCTGAGTTTGATTCAACTGCAAGCCTCTTGCGACTGTAGTCTGGGCTGATATCATCTGATTTACGCTTGAGTGTCTGGAACGCAGGCATATCGGGGATGAGCCCGTTGACGTTGAGCGACACGCACTGTCACACACACATGATGCAGTCACAGCGTGTGGGCTTGTAATCATCCTTACCTCATGATCATTGACTCCAGTCCTGAGACCAGACACGTACTGCAACCGGAGTTGCACAGACAAAGACAGGCCCGAGGCGACTATGTTCTGCAGTTCTGACTCCACGGGTCGTTCTGCTTCCTGCATCTTGGCAGTGACTGTGGTAGCACAGTGGGTGTCTGGGTTTTGGAGAGGCTGGCAGTGAGTCAAGCCTACTGGAGAGTCTAAATAATATATTATAACTAGTGGTACCCGTGAATAAATTCACGGGCAAGTGCATGGTTATATCTGGGTGCTAAGTAGTTGGCGGTACACAATGTTTTTAGTACGGCGTTGTAGTCCTGTGTCGGAGTCATCTAAAGTATATGTAGGCCCTTTCGATTGGTTGCACGTGAGAGGGCTACATAGAGCTGACCATGTGCAAATACTTCGTTGATGAGATATAGACCGACGCGAGCAAGAGATTGGCCTTGTCCCTTGTTTATGGTCATCACAAATCGAGTCGGACAGGGAATTGGAGTCTCCAAAGTTGGAAAGGTAATTTGGAGGATAGATTTGAAGTCATGGGGATGCGGGGTATGAAACATCGTTCCCCTGCGTGCGGGCCTGTAATGATTACGGCTTCGAGCACTCGTCGGCTCACGTTCGAGATGACGAGGCGGGTACCATTGCAAAGTCCAGCCGCGGGGTCGATGTTTCGAAGTAGCATTATTGGGCAGCCAATTTTCAAGCAGAGCCGATGAAGAGGCATTCCGGTGATTGTTACGGTGTTAAGGAATTCTGTTGGATACGCAGAGGCTTCGGTGTTTGTTCCACTGCCGGTGGGATCGACGGCGTCATCAGCACTTGGGAAAATATGTACATCTTCGGGAAGCATGTCGAGTATTGTCATATTCAAGCTGTCGACGTCTTTGTTGAGGGGGGTAAGGATTGCACGGTCAGAGAAATATTTACATAGGTTTTCTTCAGATCGTCGTTGAAGTAAGGTGTCGTAAACAGAGTCAATGAGTGCCGAAGTGTTCTGTTTTCCGGGCGGTAAGAGCATGTAGTCGGGTAAGGATACATGGTCGTCAATCGTGGTTTCTACGCGGCCTTCACCAATGAGTAGGAGCCATTTGGCGAAGTCCGAAGCTTGGATTTGTTCGGCAAGGGGAAGGTCAGCATTAAGCACTCGCATGTTTATGTTAAGATGCAGTTGTTCCACCTTATGCCATAAAGGCGCAGCTGTGACGCAGGCATTGATGATTTTGGAATGAAAACCATCTAGGACGACAGGTAGCGGCGTTTGACGCCAGTCACCTGGTAAAGTCATAGATAAGTTTGAATATGAAAGAGATCGGAGTTGGATGTACCCGAAAACATGACAGGGCAACCTCCGAGCAGTTCATTACATCCACGTATGTCACGCATAGTTCATTCCACAGCTTCGACGGCATGGCGATGCTGCATCGTAATTTCATCCCATAGTAGGGGAAGTCAAAGCGGTCAGAGGGGACGGATTCACGGTCGATTCTGATGTCGATTCTTGAGTCAATTCTTGAGTCAATTCTTGGGCGAGAATCGACGTGATCGAGAATCTGTTCAGAATCCGTGTTCCTCCTCTGGAAGAGGAACAGCACAGAATCCGCTCGAGAATCCGTGCCCACCCTAAACTCACACTCATCCGCCGCAACTGTAGTCGAATTATATTACATAATACTTTTCGCAACTGGGCTCCGAGCCGGAGGTCATAGCGATGGAAAGGGTTTCGATGTCTGGTGCAGCCAGTGCCAAAGCCGAGAATTGTTCGCTCTCCTGCACGGTCAAGCCAGCGCGCGCGAACTTACGCTGTGATTTGTTCTTCCGTCGCAATGCTCGCTTGATACGTGTCGTACGGTGGTGTAGGGCGCATCAGCAAAACCTGGTCACACTACAGAGTACTACGTAGTCAGCTGTAGTCAGCCATAGCGGTCATAGAGCCTGTAGTGCCTGTAGTGTAGGGTTATATGTCTGTAGTGCTGCATAGTGTCTTGGGCCTTCTATATAGTGATCTGTATTGGGACGGCCACACTATGTACTGTGTATGACCCACTACCGGATCACGCGTGATCTTTTGATAAATATCTCTGTGTTGCGGCCACTTTAAGACATTCTGTAAACGCAGTCCTCAGGGCAAATGAGTTTTTAATTAGTATACCAAAGCCTATATTTATTGGGAAAGAGGAAACTGCTCGATGTATTATTTTACAAAAGAGTTGCTGAAATAATCGAAAACACTAGTAACGGATCATCTCTCGGCAATTACCGACACTCCAATACTCGACTGCTTTCTTGCTCGTTCTGGCTCGCTACAACCCCTGGGACCATAGAATCTCTATTAATCTAATGGAATATCGTATATTGACTCCCTAGATGAGACTGGGGTCAATAACTGCTTCGTAATAGGTCAGTTCACCACCAAATGTCCCCAGGATAGCTTGAGATGGCGCGTTTGAGGCCACTCCGTCTGTTTCTTCTGATAGATTGCATGCAGCCCCACGATAGAGTGGCCTCGGATGGGGCCTTGAACATTTCTGAGCAGGTGGTGTGTCCGGGGTGTATGGAAGTGGAGGTGTGTTCTCGTCGTCCTCTTGATGATCGTCAACCTGCTTCCTCTTTGCCCCTCCTTTCTTCATGGCGGTGGCAGCCTCCTTCGATGCCTTCACTGCAGCGGTGGCCTCCTTCTTCCTTGCCTTCTCTTCCTCTGCTTCTATCTTCTTCCGCGCCCTTTCTGCATCCACGTCTGCCTTTTTCTGTGCCTTTTCTGCATCTAATGCTGCTTTCTTCTCAGCTGCCACAGCCTTTTTCTTTGCCCTCTCGTCGTCCGCTTCAGCCCTCTTCCTTGCCTTCTCTGCTTCTGCCTCGGCCCGCTTCCCTTCGCGTTCGACAGCCCTCTGAGCGACAGCCGCTTCTTTTTCCGCACGCTTCCACCCATCCATCATCTCTTTCCAGGCTCCATCGTACACCACCTTGGCAGCCTTCACACGCTCATGGGTGTGGAACTCCGTGTGCACTGTCGCAATCCCCGACTTCCAATCAATAAAGGCCAGCTCACCCAATGTCTCCTCTGATGTCATATGCCGTGCACCAGCACCCCCGACGCGCTGCTTGGCTGGCCTATTTTTCTTTTGCAAAGAGCTCCTCGCGCAGTCTGCCATTCTCAGCATCCATCAGCTTCTTCGCTGCATAATCGGCTTCCATCTGGGCCTGACACTTCAACGCATACCCAGTGAGATCTCTGTTGTTTTCGAGGAGCGCCAGGCGGGTTGCATTCGGTGGGAGCATAGTGGGAAGGCCGACAAGGGAGTAAGAACTCGGAGTAGATGATGATGGCGTGGATGGCAATGGAGTAGGTGACAGAATATTCGGATGTGTCTGTACTGTGCCATTCGCATTCGAATCTGGAGCAGGGTTGGGGTTGGGTTCCAACAGAACTGGAAGTTGGGCTGCGACGGGTTGCGCACTCTGTGTTGTAGTATTTTTGGCAGGCTCGTATGCTTCGTCCTCAATGACATTAGGGTCATACGGGTGGATGCCTGTCTTGCGAAAGGCGGCCCAGATTGTGGATGTAGAGAATACCTTCTCACGAGCCAGATGATAATATGATAGAAGATTGTACTTCGTGATCTTCTTGAATTGACGTGAAGTTTGCATGACCTGAGATTTCCATGATGCTGCCAAGGGTCCAAAGACACCGACGTCGTTAGGCTGGCAACGGTGGGTGGTATGTGCTACCAGGCAAAGGACAATGATCCTATGAAGCTGAGCAAAAGAGCAGAATTTATATGTGCAGTGTGAATTGTGGCCATCCAGAATAAGAATGCGCCACCCATTTGAGACATTCCGCGCAGCAGTCTCAGGCTCAAAATCCTTCTCGAGCCAGATAGATCCCAGCTCATTATCTGTCCATCCCTTAGGTGAATATGAGATGCTGAAACATATTGTTTTTCAATTAAAAATGGCGCGTGAAAGATAAGTAAAATAATGCACCTTGCTTTGCAAGGATTGTTGCAGCCCCATTCCAAATCCCGTGTCTTCCCTTTATAGATGACAGAAGGGCGTAGAGCACTGCCATCTGCACATGTGGTCTCTATCACTGTCACGAGCTCTCGGTTCCCGTCCTCAACATGGTAAACTGTGCGCTGGTCTCGGTCGACAAGCACCATATTCCGAGTCCCAACACCAAGTTGGATACCTTTCTCATCCATATTATAGATGTTCTCCGGTGGGATGTTATATTCGGCAAGCAGCTCGCCCAGAACATCGAAGTATTCTGAAACAAGCGCCCGATTTAAGCACCTTGCACGGCAGCTTTCAAGAGCAGTAGTCCAGCGCGCTTTGAGATCTGGATGCCTCTTACGAAAATTTCGTGCCCAGCACACAGAAACTTCCTCTCCGACAATGGATGCCGCATACTCAGCAATGGCAGTCATAGTCAGGGGAACTCCTCGGCGGCCCATAACTTTGATCCACTCCTTCAACACATTCTCCTGTGCTGGAGTTAGCTTTTGTTGTTCTTCGTGACTGGCAACTCGAGTCCCTCTGCCATTATAGCGGGCAGTGAGTGTGGAGGGTGGGACAGAGTACTGCTTTGCAGCAGCACGTAGAGCGAAGACGGGGCGTCCTTTGGGGTCAGACCCGACGCGACAACCGCATTTACAGCCTCCAGGACACGTCTTTCATCTGCAGCAGCCTGGATCTTGTCTTTGACCGGTTTCTTGCCAGTACGTGCCATGGGGAGAAAGCAGGATGGTATCACGCCTCTCAAAGTAGCCGAAACTATCTCCATAAAATTCAAGCAGTTGCCCATTGAGCCTAGTATAATAGAGCCCGAAATTGACGACGACCGTCAGAATTTGACACGTGTGGTCTTGTTTGGTCGACACGTCAAATCAATCCGTCTAAGTTTTGGACGTGTTTTGTACCCCAAATCTTATTTGGTCTCAATTATCTTATGTGAGGCACTAGAACAGGTGCTATTCTACTGTATAAGACACGACATTTGGTTCAAGGAGGCCATAAAAAATGTGAGTACAGTGAGCGGGAATATCCAGACTGGCAGCCATAAACATGGCCCTCTGAGCCACCAAAACATCCCCTGCCTCAGTGACCTCCTCAGCCCAGTCCATTATCTCTCTGATTCTCTCCAAGCGCTCTTCTTCGGTCAGAGCAGCAGGCTCCAACACATCTTCATCCATAGTGTGGGTGAGCGCTGGAAGACTGCTGAAATCAGACGGTGAGGTAGTTTCTCCAAGAACCGAGTGCAAAGTCGTGGATACAATGTCTGCAGGGGCAAGGACATCGTTTCTATATGGCACTTTGAGTACTGGACCTATTCAGAGAGCCAAGAAACGCACTTTTTGACATCTTTGTCAATTCTAACTGATAGAACAGGCTTGTTCTTCCCCTCAAGAGTTCCTGCTAGGCCCTGATTGTCAGTAATGCTTGAAAACATGTAAAAACAGGTGTATGTACCATCGAGTGACATTGGGACAGTCAAGCAAGCAAGGAGTTGGTGGTTTGTCTGAAAAGTGGGAGAATGTAGAGGTGGAACGGAATGCGTAGATATAGCTTTAGTGTGTCATCGTAAAAATTATGGCTAATATATGTTACTATGTGAATAGTATGCAGATGAGTATTCTAGAAGGGTTCAAAAATATCGGTAATGTTGGCAAAGATATTTGGGGAGGAAAAGAGATGGTGGTGCTCGGCTACCTCAACTATTGGTGTGCACCTTAAAATTCTTGCAGTCATCAAAATAATACAAAAACTGTACTGAAATATTGAGTAGGCTTTCCCGTTTTCACCACGCAATTATGGTGGCCAGGGAGGTCGACGGAGGCGAGCTGGAGCAAAGAGAGTCTTCTTATGCATCCCAAATAGGCAATTTTCGATGACGACCTGTTTTATGATGCCCGCTGTGCAGCCGGTATTGCGACAAGCTTCTCAAATTCCTATCCAACTATGTATCATATGTATACAGTCAAATTGTACGACTCAGAATTGCCGAAATGTGGCTGAAACGGATGTTATTCTCGTTTGACCCGGTACTATGTCTGACCCGGTAGTGTATCATGCACAGTAGCACTCCATAGTACTCTGCAGTAGAAGGTGGAAAAATCCCAAAATAAATTTAACACCATTACAGACTTTACTTCAATTCATTAACCTGACTTCACTTTACTTTGAAGGCCTTGAATTAATTGTGCTATTGGAAGCGAGGAAACTACAAGACATGCTAATGTACTTATATTGCAACAGGCGGGATTCGAACTCGTGCTGTCTTCAAAATACACAAAATAAAACAAGTGCATTATAACCAACTAGACTATATAGACATAGCTAAAGTCTTCACATGTACACCTAAGATAAGGCTGGACACTTTGACAAAAGGATCCCTTGCTCACGCTTGGGGCATGTGTCCAGTGGGGTGTAGGAAGATTTGCAATGCCAAACAATGATTGTTCAACGTACAATGTTGTGCAAGAGTCAGTGAGCATGTGTACAGCGGGGGTGAGGAAGGTTTGACTCAACCAGGTTTGCATTGCCAAACCAGGTTTGCATTGCCAAACCAAAGCCAAAAAGTTGAAACGGTGTTGTGTTGTGGTCATGTGATTTTGGTGTGTCGAATGGGAGTGGGCAACGCCTATAGTTGTTGTCAGTTGTTTGCACCTGTGATGAATACATATCCCCCTGCCAAAATCTGATGCACTGACGCCGGCACGTTTTATGGAAGTCCCTCGCGTCCGGCTGCCGAACTCAGGAGGCAAAGTTTATAATGTTCATCCCTAGCATGCTTTGGTGGCAGGGAGTTTGAAATTATCTAGAAATGCAAAAGCTAGTATTTCCTAAATTTTGAGAACTGTATCCCAAAGCAAATCCTACCACGGAAGCATGGCCATCCTTATTCCCAAAAATGTGGCCTCCAAGCGGAGTTTCAAAAGTGAGTGTGCTGGCGAGCAAACAGGAATCACCATGGAATGTGTTAGTGTGATGCTGACGCGTGACATCACGGTGACGGCGCGCGTCAATTTTCGATTTTCCATTGCTGCAGCACTTCCTGACGTGACTCAAGGCCCAAATAGCTCCTCTGTGAGTACCATATATGCCCTGTTATTTAAAGATGACCTCTCAAATAGTTTGGAGGCAACTACAGGAAATATCTCAAGAACTTGAAGAGGTCCAATATCTGCACCCACCACCGCTCAGGGAGCAAACACACCGATGGCTAGTGGAAAATACCCCCGAACTGGTAGTAGCAAGATTCCAAAGAGGTGCTCTGCCTCTCGGAGGCTTCAGACCCAAACCTTGTCCAAGAACAAGGAAAATATTGCACCTTCTGTTCGGAGGGCAGCTGTGCCTCCACCTCCACCTCTGAAAGCAAAAGAACCTATGGACTATTGCCACGAGCTTCAAAAATCTCAGCGCAAGATTCGTCATCTTTGTACAAAGCAGAAAAACCTCAAGGACTTGGTTCTTAACCTCAAGGTGGCAGAAAAGACACGGGAGCAGGATCACAAGGAAGCCATGCGGGCCAGTGAACGCGCAGCAAAAAACACGTTGGACCTGCAAGCAATGACAGCTTCTGAGCTAGAAAGAGCAAGAGGGACACTTGCAACTGTGCGGGAGGACAACTTGGGGCACCAAAAGCTGAATGGAGCACTTCAGAAGCGTGTAGCGTGGTCAGCATCTATTCTCTCCCGGTCTGTCGAACGTGCGAGAAAAAAACCTCACCTCTTCCGACTTACTGCGCGGGGTACATTCACATCCCATGCTCGGCAGCTCGCACATACCATGGTCAATTCAGGATGCACACGAGAGAAAGTTGGATTGCTTCTCCAGCGCATTGGCGATGTATTTGGGATGAAGGTAGACCGCCCTATCAGCCGGCGAACAGTCAGTCGTGCCATGCTTGAGGGTGGCGTTGCTGCAAATATGCAGATCAGATTTGAGACATCAAGGAATGAAGGTTCGTACCATGCAAATATTTCTTTACAGTCAGTCTGACATGTAACAAGCGGTTATGGTCAGCCTCGACAGCACCTCAAACCGAGGACAGAACTTTGAGGCTGGCCACGTTGCAACCCGAACTCCGAATTATGGATCTGGATCCCTTGAAGTCAATCCAAACTCTGTGCCAAAGCTTTGCCTCATGGGGTTTATTCCACACTTGACCATTCAAGCGAGCAATCAGTCTCGGGTTTGGTCAAGCACGCAGAAGACTGGATAGACACCTTTAATCGGAGTCCTTTGGCTCAACGATTGAAGGAAAAGGTCACTGTTTCCCAGATGCTTCGTTCAATAAAAGGGATGAATGGGGACCATGCCTCGAACGAGAAGGCTACAGCAAAGGGGGTGCAGAAACTGAAAGAAGAAGCAACAATAGAGGGTCTCGGGGAGCAGACACTTGGTGCGAAGTCTCTGCCCGACTTGGTGCTATACCTTAGCGCATGGAATGCCAAGAAGATCACAGAGGCAGGGGGAATTGAGGCATGGAATGCCTTACCTGACTTGGAGAAATCCGAGCGCGACGCAAAGCTGATGAAGGAGATCGTTACAGCTCTGGGTAAAGAAGCTTATGATGCACTGTCACCCAAAGAGCGCCGAAAGCTGAATTTATTCATTTGGGGCCGGGTGCTGTATGCACAAGGATCTAAACAGCTTCAAGGGGGGAAATGCGGAGATGATGCTCGAGTGGGAAAAACTCGGCATCCCTGGACCAATCATTCTGGCAAACAAGGGGAATGCGGCGATTCTCAAAGCGCACCTGGAGCCAGGTGACAAGTGGGAGAATCTGACAGAGCTTGAGCAGCAGGCATTTGAAGCATCAACCCGCGGGGCTGTGAAAACCTGTGCTATCGCAGGCATGATATTCAATAACAAGGATCACAAAAAGGGCCAGGGCGATAAGCACAGGGACTTCATGACAGCCCAACTCGGGAAGCAGCATAAAGTGTTCCCCGATACCGGCAACACACAGTTTAGCAGTTATGCTATGGCAGCCGCTGAACTGATCACTCACCTTGCAGTATATATTCTTCTGCTCGGGGTCATACAATTTTCCAAAGTCAGTCCGGCACTCACAAACATTGAGAACAATCTGCGGAGGACCCTACAAGATCGCAACACGATTGTCGAACTCGTTGTTGTGATCTTGTACTATCAAGCTATAGGTCATCCCTACTTGCGTTGCGTGCGAGGACCTGGGACAGAGAACACAAATGTCCTAGACCTTGGTCCACTGCATATGGAGGTTAGGAACCACATCCAAGCATTGATTGATAACCCATCTCTTCTCATGTCTGTTGACGCGTCGCATGTAACGGGAAGTCTTGATGGAAAGCCGTGGGAGGACGATGCAGCGATGAAAGCTGTTGCGAAGCTTCTTCCAACCCTGCTGCACGTCGACAAGATTTTGGTAGCATTCTTACGTGGTGCTCTCACCACTTGGATCCGGTTTTCAGCGGAATTTGCCCCAGGTGGACTGATTGACGAAGCCACTGCTAGCGAGCGCCAACTGGCATGGATGCCATCAACCAACGATGCGAACGAAGGAGCCCTCGGAAGCTACCGTGTCCAGATGCGCGGGACACCATCACTATCCCTGCATCAATACAATGCACAAGCAATGTATAAACGGAACGATACCCAGGCCTTCATCAATGCCGTATTCCTTCCGGATGACCACCTTTATATCATGCGCGAGGCCCGACGGATTGATGCGAGTGGTCACGAGGCTGCAAGACGGAAGGAGCTTGTTGACTTCAGAGTTATTGTGGCCCAGCTGAGAGAGGACAGAGAACTAGCCAAGCAGCAGAAGGCAATCCAGGAGCGACAAAGAATTCTCGGGACCCCGTTGGTTAAGTCCGTTTCTGATATTTATGCAAAGGGGATGACTATTTCCAAAATCCACGACCAGTTCGAAATCCTCCGCTTGTGTGGCGTGCAGGGAATCCTAGTGAACAGCCACTATCCGAACAAACCCGAGAAACAAGCAGCGCTGGAGGCCGTTTTCAGGTGCTATTTGGAAGATCCAGGTTCATACCCTCTCCCGATGATGCCTATTGCACAGACAGCATCTGAACCTGTTGTTGTCGATGACTGGGAAGCTGAAGATGACGCCGACATGGAGGAGTATTGATTGTTTAGATGCAAAATTTACATTATCTTACATTATTTACATATATCAAGTGTATCTGTCTTTCTTTGTTGGTCAGAACAGGTTGTTTGAGCTCGGAGCAGGCTAGAACAAGAATTGGTATGGAGCGGCGCAATATTCTGTGGCGGTGCGCTTATGTAAGTTGCCATCAGCGACCCGAGAGGTGCCCACTCCCATGTCGAATGCCAGTTTCATTTGACGCAGGAAAGTCACGTGATTACTGTATAGTACTACATGGCCTCAGGCTTGACACTGTGTAGCACTACAGGATTACCAAAGCACTATATAGCTCTATGTAGCTTTGATGGAATATGTTATATACCGAGCTGAAGGAAGAACAAGATGAGCCACTCTGGAACCGGAACCGGGAACTGGAGGATCGGAACTTCCAGAAAGTATATGGGGAGATAACGCAAGCACCACAGGACAGTAGGATGTGCGTACTACCAAGGCCGGTGAAGGAAGGAGGACCGGGGAATTAACCGGAGGACGACTCAGTGCAAAGCGTAGAGCAAAGCAACGTTAATTATCAAACTGAAGTACATGGCATATGTTAAGGGTTTATATAGCTAAGTCCTAATTGTATTCCTAAAAAGGTGCAAGTCAGGTGACCTGTTGGACATAACAATAATACGAGTCCCAAAGAGGATGGAGAAGTGATGTCGGAGAAATTGACAATAAGAAGATGGATTATAAAACCGGATAAACGGGAAATGCTCAGTAATCCTTCATTGCGTAAAAACCCGATGATCCGCAATGAGTCTGAGGATATTCCGTCCGGTTCCGGGTTCCGGTACCGGACATGACCGGAAAGTCAAGGACCGAGAAAGCATGGATATAACAGTATCCCCCTCCTGTGTTCCTTGCCCTCAAGGAACAGAGATGCAATTGCGGTGTCCAACGAATAATAGTTCTGGAAATGGATGGAATGAAGTCTTCCAAAACCGGAAAGGTTCTAGAAGGTCACGTGCTGTTGATATAGCACAACCGCAGTCGTGGCGTGACTCATAACTTCTTTCTTTCACCCCACCACCACCTCCTACACAAAATGCCCCCCCTACGCACCCGGGTACAATCCGAACGACGGTGGCGACAACCACAAAGACTCCAGCGGCAACTGGAAGGGCAAGAGGAGAGCAACGTCCGGGGAGCTCAAGGAAGACCGGCGTGAGCAAAAGCGCCAGCGGAGGGAGCAGCAGGCGCAGGAGCGCCTAGAACGCCTCTGGATCGAATTGGAGGAGGCCGCGGCGGCCCAGGCGGATATGGAGTTGAGGGAGGCCCGGATCCACCAGGAGCCGGAGGGTATGGACCAGCCTTTGGATGAAGAAAGCCGGGTGGGGGCTGGGGATCGTCTGGTTTCAAGCTAGGAGGAACTAGTTTCTTGGCTACAGGAGCAGGGGCCTTGGACAGATCATCTGTCCCATACTGGTATTCCCACTCTTTCGGTCTAATGGGCGCCGTATTCTTTGGATGTTCAAACAAGACGCGTTTCTTGACATTGGCGGCTGAGATACACATAAATGGATAGAACAAAGGGAATATTGGGAGCAATACCAAAGGCAGCCACATCTCGGACCTCAGATGGACGGAAAACAACATTGGGTCGAAATTTATGTAGAGCTAAATATGATGAGAATGGTCCGCGGTGACTGAATAGGGTGAACCTTCTTCAGTTGGGGGGATTCTGAGCCAGGGGGAGTCTTGATGTTCCTTGACTGTGGATATACCCCTGTTATACTAAAGCAACGAGGCCATCTCAAGGCGCTCACCATTTATCTTACTCCCATCTGGGGCTGACATAGCGCTAATAACCAAGGCTATTCACTTGGAGAGGGAACCAAGGAGTGCTTGGACAAGCAAGTATGGTGTTATTGGGCTAGACAGAAGGCAATAGGCTGCACAGAGGATGAGGGACAGACGGAGGAAGAGCCGATGTCAAGCGCCAGGTTGCACAGCCTGGTCATAGGATGGCCTTGCCTGACGAAGCAGTGCTGTCATTTTGGCCCTATTTGGTTGATACTTGCCCAGAGAGCAGTACGGAGGTAGTAGCCTACAGTTTTCATTCATTTAGCAGCCCAATAAAGTTCCAAGGTGTCTCAGTGAGATTAAACTGGCTAGTACGATGACAACAGTTGAAATGTGTATACTAATCTCCCCGTTCCATGGGACAGTTAGAACGGTTATGCCCAGGCTTATGACACCGGGAACACTTATTCTGCCTGCGCTGACCAGCCTGGGATGCCTCGGGTCCTTGAATACCAGCCCCACCACCTCGAGGTCTGCCTTCTGTTGCTCCAGTGAACCTTTGGCTGAATGGCCTACCTTTGCATGCAATCGTTGGAGGGTCCTGAATCCTCTCGCTTCTTTCTTCCTCTTGGGCTGTCAACCTTTACAGAATAATTATTCAGTGTACTTTCGACGGTGATTCATTTCACTCTCACATGACTTCATCTAGTCTCACCCTAAACTCCACCAGCTGCTGGTGCGTCTGGATTGCAGGCATAACGCTGCGCAGGTCCGCCGTCAGGGTAGTGTACACCTCACGTTGCGGAATAGTTCGAGTATCAGGAGCTGGAGTCAAGATCCTAGGGAGAATCTGTGGTGCAGAAATCACCGAAACCGGGTTGGCGATTGACTCAGCATGCAGGGACATTGCCGAGAATTGAATGATGTGGTTGGTATGAGCTTTCAAGGAAACTGTCGGTGTGTCATGGACATCCATTGATGGGTTTTGATACCATCTAGTTGGCCAACTTTAGTCACTTCGAGATAAATAAGCAGTGGTGCGCACCTTGCTCGGATTAAAGAAATGTGGAAAGGGAGGCCAGGAATTTTGACCCATGCATTAAAATAATGTCTACACACCACCCCAAGGTTGGCACCCATGCAACAGTCACACAGGTATTGGCCATCCGAGAATAGGGCAAGAATATGGGTTGCCCCCGTTTCTGTGTGAACGATCTTGAGGAGATGGGAAGGGACAAGACCCTGTTCTCGAACGAGACGAAGGAGGAACTTTGTTTCAATGTAGGCGTTGTCATTGGTGAATTGATTTATGGGTTGCTGAAATTGTGTGGTCAATATATAATCGGTGCCATGGGGCAGGTCAATTATTTATTTACCTGTTCCTCGTTCTCCTGCCACTGAAACCGCGGTGGGGAATTAATTGTCGCAAATGTGTAGTCCGACTGGTGATGAATGAGACCAAATAGAAAGGAAAGAACACAAACGACTCACCCAATTATGGATTCCGGTAGGTGAAGCGCATGAGCAGTGTAGAACATTGATAGTTGCATCTGCTTGAAACATGTTTGGAGTGCGAAAGATCCCACATATTTTCACAGCAGTTCAAGTATGGCCTTGAACAGCGACTCGAGTTGGCCAGGATGTTGCTTTCTAGATGACTGAGTCGCCTTTCAGCCAAATCCGGGTCATGAGACAAGAAAAATATAGATACCTTGCGCACTCTAATCTTCTCTGCTTTGGACTGTGCTTGTGTGCGTTCATTGAGTGCATTAAAAACCTGAAAAAGACTCTTCTTTGCACCGCTGATAGCCTTGGTGATGCAATTCTCCACCTCGACACGTCCATTCGTCCGAATCCCAGCAGTGAAAATGATACTGACCCAAGCCCACGCCCAACGATCATGGACTTGGTGAAGTTCGTTCAGGTACGCTCTCGCGGTTGGATACTTGCCTTTAAGCACCTCCCACTGCTGGTCAAAGTCTTCGGGCGATACTGCACGATAGCACAACCAAAAGTCCTGCAGGAAGTTCTGCCAGTCCGCACCTAGGCTTCGTGCGAGTTGCTTGTCGATATTCTCAAGCAGATGAGACAGACAATAGAGATGGAAGGTGAAGAGCATGACGAGAGCGATGGCTGCGATGAGCGCCCCAGATCGATCCGAGATAAAAACCTCCGGGTGAACATCACCAGTAGCTCTGAGGTGACAGCGCAAAATCCAAGCATGTGTATTAGTGTCTTCCTTCTTCTGGAAGGTGTACCAGGCATTGCGGGATTTGCCATGTGAGTCGATGACGATGCCGATGGAGAGAGGGTATTGTTTGTCGTTCCGATTATACGAGTTATTGTTGATAAGAATATCGGGGTAGCGTCGGGTGAGCTGAGCTTGTACTGGGGACTGCCACCAGATCGTGACAAGTATATTGTTAGTGTCGACCTGCAGAGCATGATCCCAACCGGGCTCTTTTCGATTGCGCTCCTCTAGGGAAGCCAGAATGGAGTTAATATCCCCCCCGAGTTCGTCCATCGCCGCATGTGCTTCACGCCTGTTACTGATCTGCCAGGGTTCGAGTGTATTGTCTGGGAACTGCGAGTTCAGGATCTCACCAACTTGGGCTCGAGAAAACCCCTCCGCAAAGTGCACAATCACAAGGCACTGTTCTGTGGTAGGTGGCCGCTGTGCTCTCCCACCCTCTGGAATAGAGCGGTCATGGTTGTGAGTCGCGTCAATTGTAGTAATTTGCCATTGCAATCCCATGCGACATATGTTAACATGTGCCTTGCAGTTTGTGCGTCCGGACTTCCCTGGCGATGGTCAGAGGGATCAATGTCCATAAGATGCGACTCTTTCGGTTCTTGGTAACAATTGCAGCGCACTGTTTGCTTCCTGAGGACCCCGTTCTTGTCCTTAGCAGACTGAACATGGATCCACTTGTGGCCAAGGGCCTCCTGCGCCTGATAGACAGCGGCAATCGCCTCCACAAGCGAATCATAAAGATTACCCTTTTTGATAGGGCCGAACACAAGCACAATCTCTCGTTTGGGTGCAGCCACGCCAAGAAGACCGAGAGCGGCAGGTGCAGGCTCTGTTTTAGGCTTCCGGTGCGGGGGCGACACCGTTGTGGTAGAGCTGGATGGCCGGGATGTGGAAATGCTTCCACGTCCTACATTTGGCTTTACTGTTATGTGACCATTATTTTACATTACATTATTTGTTTAGTCAGTAAATACGGACCCACCACGCCACGTACCATCTCTCAGCTACGTACCACCTCGTTTGTGACCAGTGTAGGGCAAGTGCCCAGAGGAATCAACAGAGACCTCGCCCCCTAGTGTCTAAATCGTCACCAGTGTGCTCCCTTGAGCTATAAACCCCAGAATCACACGCCACAACCCTGCACTCTTTTCTGCACGATAAACTGTCCTGCCGACACTCTCCTTTTGACCGTCTTTCATACTCAAGGCTTCCAAGCCTTTTTCCCATTTTTCTATCCAAAAACCACTCTAGCCATACCGGATCACCGACCCATTCCACAAACCTCGCCCCGGCACATTTATTCTGCCACACCGTGAGATCTATCACCAGCACCATTGGTTCGACCTTGACTGGTACATGCTTGCGCTTGGCACTGGGACGGAAAGGGCTCATGAGCTCGATGATATCCTGTGCTGTAGCGAGACGTGGTGGGGTGGTGGAAATGTCAACGAGATCCGGGCTGCACAAATCCAGGACTTCCTGTTTGATCTTCCATGGGGGTGTTTTGGGTGGAGAGGGGGTATCCGGATAGTCAATGATCGAAGCGGGCAAGGGAGGTGGAGGAGAGTCAGGGATTTTGATGATTGAAGCGTGGGAGGGAGGTGGAGGAGAGTCAGGGATGACGACTGCCGAGGCCGCCGATTGTCCAGAAATATCAAGGTTAAATGAAACCAAGTCCAGGTGCAAAAGCTGTGAAAGGGATGGAATGGGCACGGCGGCGGGCCCTTGGAGTACGAATGGTGCTGCCAATGATGGCCCATCGGTGGAGGTGAAACCGGTGTGCGTGTCCACCGCTGCAAAAATCCTAGGCTGCCGCAAAACATCGACTACCCAGTCAAAGATCGGATGCTCTAACTGATATTAAATTGATGGTCAGGATCACACTGAAACAGTAAGAAATGGAACATACTTTGTATGCGAGCATGTCAAGATTAAAATCTGAATAGCCAACAGCAACATTGGGGCCAACAACAGGGATTTCCCCGTTACTGACACGGGTACAGGGTACAACCCAGTCAGAATAGGACTGAGTAACATTGAGGACACATTTAAAACATGATCATAATAGCAACTCACCGTAGTTTTTTTCCGAGCAATGAGGTGGTAAAGGAGCAAATCACGTAAAATTTTGTCCCGGAAATCGGCCGACTGCTTGGTGATCCAACGAGGACCACCCATACCAGCGCGGCCTTCCACGAAATTTGTGGAGGCAATTCCACAGCTACCACCGCCGGCAATTGATGATTGTCTATCAACCACCGCAATCTTCGTTTTACTGTTCGGGGCAAGCTCATGGCCTCGAAGTCCTCGAAAAGCCCAACAAAGGATTGGTACAAGATCCCATGCAATCGGAAGATGCATAGAATCCCCATGTTCAAGGTCATCAAACAAGAACTTTACAAGTGCAGAGAAATGAGATGTCGTCCAGGACGTCATTCCGAGAATTTTGACTTTGTCGCTGCGAATGTGCTCGCGCAACTGCACAAGATTGGTGCTGTACAGCGAGTCTGGGTGAGAATAGAGCTGGTGGCAGTCATTGATAAAGGAGGTGGGGAGAAAAAGGAAGCCAGGTTCTTCGTTCAGGAATTTGGAAGATCTTTGAAAGTAGGTTAACTCGGCCCGTGCATTAAGAATATCCTCCATGGCCCAGTGCTCATGGAGAAAACAGCAAAGTGAATGAAGGGGGGCCTCGGTGATGCAAAAACCAGAAAGGGGCTCAGCAAAGTGGATGTGTTTGAGCTCTTCAATGAGGTCGGGGAGCAGGAGGGAACAGGACTCCACATGGTCCAGGATATTGACCGCAGACTGTAGATGGTACGCCTGGTTGTTCACATTCATAATTAGCCAGATCTGCGGAAGAGGTTAGCATTAATATCAATATTTCAACCGAATAGAACACACTTTGGAGAAGTGGTATCTGAAAAAAGAATCACCAATCTGAAGGGCTACAGTGCGGGCACCAAGCTGGAAAGCGCCTTCCATTGACTGGGTGATCGGGAGCATGTCCTCTAGACAAGGAATTTGCTCCCCAGTGGTCAGGAGTGTTTCTGGACCTGCATCTGTTGCAGTACGCTCGAATACCCATCTTTTAATGCTGTTTTTGGGCAGAAGCGTCGGAAGACGATAATTTTGAATGATGTCCTTGGCATCTGTAAAAGTCAGAGCTGCGAAATACTCTGTAGAGAATTGTGTGCTGCGGTGCGGAGTGGTGTAATCGGCGAAGGACATGGTGGGGAGCGAGAGGTAAGAGGGAGACAAGCAACAATCTGAAACATCGAAATTTTCATTGCCAAGACACGATCGAGATAGTGCCAAGTGTTTTGATAATTCCAGCAGTGTAGAGGCGAACTTTATCATTACGGGTTTTGGGTGCATACAGAGTTATATTGATAGTGCACACATGTTCTTTGGTTGAAGCTAATCAATGTGGCCCGAATTGCTTGCAAAAAAGGACATTCACAGGCAGGGAACCGCCGGCGGGCAGGAACTGTCAAAGCAAAGATTAGATTGTGCCCGGTCCGAAAGATGCGGTCAGGGGTTTCCAAATAGTGATCGGTTATTTGGAAACCCAGTTTGTGGTCACGTGGGGGTTTCCAAATAGATTTATCCCCTTAAGAGTGTTGGTGAGAATTCTTAAGCCTTAGCTTAAGGCCTTATTAAGCCTTAACTCATTTAAGGGCTTAACCCTTAAGCCAACACTGAATAAATGGGCTGGTCCGCTCATAAACACTCTAGAGGTTATATGCTTTGACCTGGACGAGAATCTGCATATAAACGAAAGCATTTTCATGCAATAAAGAACAGGTAAGCAGTTTCCTGAAAATCCTTCTCTTGAACAGTTCTTCACACATTTTGACCGGGAAAAAGGGTCAGAATCAAGTAATATACGTCCTCAATGATTCCCCTGCCCTAAACTGCAGATATAGGCATGTTTAAACCCTCGTCGATGAGGATTCATGAGCATGGGACTTGAACTTTCCATTTATGGATGCCACCTCAGGTTAGCTCGGAGGTGCACCGAGATTGATGGCCTATCACCTCGAGGTACCTCGAACTCAGCTCGCGGCAACACTAGGATAAGTAAGCTCTCAGTCAGCAATTGGGAGAGAGAAAATGCTAGAATAAAATGCCCGGAGTGCTGACTAATACACTGCAGCTTTAATATTCCAACAATCCAGACCCCGGATATTGTGGGCATTTTGCAAACATATACGAAATATCCTGACTGTATACCAAGGGGTGTCAGATCTCTGGATCTGGCATACTCATCAACTCGCGTGGCTTTGCTGTGCTGCTTATAAAGCGTCCATTTTGGGTAGGGCTGTGTCAACGGCCCGTCGCCACGGTGTCTTTCTATTCCCAGCACTATTCGAGGCCAAGCTATCCTCACAAGCAAGACTTGATCAGTATATGGAAGGGATAATCCTTCCAAAAAGATCCTACATTCCATTGTAACTGTACGCCAGGGCAATTCGACGCGACCTGCACAGGTTGCGCTGGAGGACTATCCGACACAACTGATGCTAATCCGAGCTCAAACATGCGAAATAGCACAGATATAAGAAACACCCACCTTTGCATTTACTTCCAGCCATGTGCGCCTCCACCGATGCAATGTTTGCTCCGGCGCCGAATATTTTGAAGCACCGCGGACATGTCGAAGTGTCAAGTCAGCGGTCAGCAGCATGCTCAACAGTATTGGGGGTGGAAGAGGGAAGGAAGGTAAGCTCAGTATTTTTGAACGAAGTATTTGCGGGGAATTGGGATGGATGGGTGTTGCTGGATCCTAAACCAATATACGGGGTACTATTGACATTATTTACACCATTTCGTGTTCTTTGGCAGCTCGTGGTCCAACTAGTTCAGCGGGAAATTGGTGGTAGGATGCGTGAGCACTCGGCGGCTCAAAATGAGCCAGTTGTAGGGGCTGAGAGCCCGACGCGACGCGGTTGTGGACAGTGGCGTACGATTGTTGACAGAGAGAAGCGCAACACGTGCTCCTTCCCCATCTGGGGGGGGTTGGCCATCAGTGTATCCGATCGAGAGATCAGACACCCCTTGCTGTATACAGGCTCAACATATTCTAAGCAGATTCTATGGATGTTTGTAATATACTTAGGATATACTTGCAATACTCACCGGACATGTAGGGAAGCAACGGTCACGGTCACGATGAGGTCCGTTGCGTTGCCCAAATTCCTACGGGTCACGGTCACGGCGAGGTCCGTTGCCTTCAAAAGATCGTGACATATTAGCGGGAAAAATAAAAATAAAAATAATCACGTAGGAAAAATGAATAAAAGACAAGCTATGCCATTAGATTAGCCTATAAAAGAACAGAACTCCTTGGAAAAGCAATTTACAGTGGGTTTTTGGCCCAGAAAATTGGCCCTCCGTTGCCTTTTTTGGCAACGGTCCTGGTCACGATAGGGTTCGTTGCCTAAAAAATAGGCAACGGACGTGTCACGGTCCTGGGGGCCGTTGCCTCCCTACATGTCCGTACAGTATATTGATCCATTATTTTGCACCTTGCCCCCGGTGTGGTGATGATCCACCTGCCCAAACGAGACAATTCCAAGGAACAAGGTCACTCCAAGCAACATCCGAGAGCGCGCTGTTGCCAGTCTTGCTCATTCTGACACTGGTCCCACATCTGCTCCAACCTCCGTGCAACTTGGCCCCGTGAAAGAAATTATTGATCTCACCGATTGATTGTATTATGTTAATGGTATTTCATCGCTTGCTTTCGAGTCTTGCAATTCCTCAATGCTCCACTTACTCCGAGGGCTGATAGTGTAGTCGTCGTGGTCTTGAGCAAGAAAACGATGCATGGAAGCCCATGCAATCATCACAGCATTGTCTAGAAGATACGTGAGCAAACTGAGAGTGTTTACGAAACATGCATGTTACCAGTGCATAAAGCGGGAGGAGGAAAGATGAGGTCCATGGAGTCAAATTTCGACAGACATATCTTTAGTCTGCACACAAAGATATGAGTGCAGCAGATCAGGTCTTGAACGACTGATACTTGCCGTTCACGAAGGAACATGTTACTCGCTACCCCACCACTTACAACGACATGGTGGATGGAATGATTATTGTTCGCGCACCATTTCAGCGCGAGCAGCAGTTTCTCCTCCAGTTGTGCAAATGCTGCGGTCTGGAAGGCACGCGCCAGGGCGCGCCTGTTCACGTTTTCGAGCCCACCGGCTAGAGTTACGCAGCGATCAACGGCGGAGTGCAATCCGCTGAACGACAGTGCGAGCTGGCCCCTCATTGCAATGGGAAGGGCGTATTCAGGCCCGTTGTCTTCTAGCTCCTCTGCACAGAAGTTCTCGAGTGCTGGACCTGGACCCATGTCGGTCCATTTGATTTGGAGGAGCGTAGCGACTCGATCTATTGCACCGCCCACGCTCTTGTCCAACGTCGACGCGAGTATGCCGAAGTTGGATAACGAGGTGGCCAGCACAATCATCGTGTGGCCTCCGGAGACGAGGAGGGTGAGGAACGGAAACTGGGGTGGTGGCGACGACGTCAGGAGCGCTGTCAGGGTGTGAGCTTGCTGGAATTCAATGGTCACATCTCATACCAGCAGAGCGGTGGTCTGCTCACCATGTGGTGCACGCCGACGAGGGGTTTATTGTGGACCGCAGCGAGTGTCTTGGCAGCGTTGCACGCGACGGTTAAGCACCCCGCGAGGCCTGCGCGAAAAAAAAAACTCGTGGGCACATAATCGACTATGAAGGGAGCTCGCGACGCACCTGGGCCTCTGGTGAATGCAATGCCGTCGATGTCTGCGACCTGGACGTTCGCGTCGATGAGAGCTTTTCTGACCGCGCCGGGCTGGGGAGAGTGAGCAGTCGGACACAGACGCAGGCTGGTGGGCGAACCATGTTGCGCATGTGGGCCTGCATGGCGACCAGGGGCTGGATGCCGCCAGCCTCTTCATGGAGGTCGTGCTGCTTGACGACGACGTTGGAGAGGATCTGGCGCGAATGGGAGACGACGGCGGCGCAGGTGTCGTCGGCGGAGGACTCGAGGGCGAGGACGAGGAAGGTGCGGGCGGCGATGCGAGAGGGGACGGAAAGGAGCGTCGGGTGAGGGCGGCGAGGATCATGTTGGAGTTGGACCGTAGTTGTATTGCAGCGTCGCTAGCGATGAGTCTCACACAGTTACAGCCGTGCTCGTCGTCTGCCATGCCAGCCTCACCGCGCAGATCCCATGACCACAATCCAGCCACCGCTCCCCCACCACGCCGCCGCACCTCCAGCGACTCCGCCACCCCCCGCCAGTCCCCCACCCGTCCCGACAACACCCGCTCGCCGACCGACTCACGCCGTCTTGCCTTTCTCATCGACAAGTGGCCCGCGCACCGCGTAGACGCGCCCATGGCCTCCTCGTCGGCAATGAGCGGCAGTAAGGCCCATACGTCCCCCTCCAAGGTGCGCACACCCCGCTCATGTCCGTCTTTGTCGTTGATCTTCGTTGCAGGCATCGTATGGCCGCACGTACGACTCCAAGCTGGGTACGCTACTAGAATATTTTTGCCTCTGCGCTCACCAGGCGCGCAGTTTCGCGTGAAATGCATCGGCTGGGCAACTTGGCCCACCTGCCGGCAGGCCTCGCGCCAGGTCTCTCGCAGGCGCCTTCGGTGACCTCACTCGCCCTTCCCGCGCCCGGCAGTATGGCACAGGTCAGCCTGGCCTCCACCTCGTCCGCCGACCCGTGGGGAACGCTGCATGTCCACGTACTGCCCCTCTTCAATGGCGAGCCACTGCGCATACCGATGTTAGTCTCCGCGCTGTATGGCGGCCCCGTTCTCATCACACAAAGTCCAGCGAAGATCTCAATGTTCTTGTCAAACGCCACATCTCCTCTGTCGTTTTGTCTTTGCCTTCAAAAGCCCTGGCCACACTTGAGCACGATGCCGCCGAGTTGATTGCATCCGGCATGGTTACCCTCAACGCGAAGCTTTCGGATGCATCAGACGACTCGCTCATCGGACGCGTCGTGGATGTATGGACTTTTTTCTGGGATCAGGTACTGAACTACGTGGAAGGGTTGGTGACGGTTTTCACCTGGATTGTGCCCTTCTCACGACGCGCTAGGTGCTTCTTCCACTACATACAGACCCTCTCCTGTCGACTGTATACCGCAAGCCTCACCGGCCATCATCTCCCCGTCAAACGAGCAAAGGAAATATTCCTTTCGTATTGAATGGCTCTATGCAACTCGCTAGCAAGTATATCGATGTCCGCACAGTTGCCCTGCGTTCATTCCGCGACAAGGTGATCCTGCCTCTTGCTTCGCGACTCCGAGCGTGCATAGTGAACAGGCAGGAGAACTCGCAAGAGGTAGTGGCACAGCCGCGGCTTCAGCAAATGTACTTGTGGTCTCTCTATCCGTGTCTTGTTGCGTGTGCTTATGCACCCTCTCTTAGGCTCCTCGTACTAACATCGCAAAGTCGACATCGATCCCCACTAATATCCCTTACCTCCGCTCCGCCCCAACCCTCAGCCAGCGAAGCAGCAGTGGCGGATCTTTTGCGGGTCGTGCGATCTCCGCGGCCTCAGTTCGATGCACGCCAAGCCGCGACGCCTATAAGTCCGGCGCGCGCCCCGAGCTTTCTCTCTGGCGGGCTTCCTCGCGATCGCCGAGGGCGCATCGCCCAGAAGCAGCTGAATTTAGTCGGAATCAAAGTCACAGAGGATGGAGAGGAACCTGACGTATTTGGCGATGAAACTCCGAGAGTCGCACAAGGACTGAATATGAACGCGGAACGTGAGCGTGAGCGGGAGTTCTTGGAGGCACTCAGGTTTGTCTCATTTCTCCAGCCGAGTATACTTGTTCTGACATCCCGGTCCAGGAGCCCAGATATAGATGGCCAGCACTTGACCGACGTAAAAGGCGGTTGGGGACTCGGCCCTGGCGGAGGAACCCTCGACAGCGCCAAGCCCGAGGAAGAGGAGGATGAGCCTCTGAACTGGGATGAAGCCCAGGTACCCGATTATCTGCTCTCTCTCTCATTCGCTGACTATTTGCAGGCTGTGGTGGAGCGGATGGTCGGGATGAGCATGAACGGGCAAACAGAGCTGAGAAGAAGGCCATGATGCGTTTGTATAATTGTACATTTTGACTGCTAATTCTATGTATCTTCAATCGTCTGACCATATACCAATTCCAAGCAATCCTCCCCATCCGCTCGAGTTTTTCCCGACAAGCGAATAGATGACGTCGCTTCCGGATGCAGGCCTCAACGAGAAGCAATGCAAGTCTTTGAGCTCAGCCAGCTTGGCGGCAAAGGCATCGAGTTCTAGGTTTGCGGCGTCAATAGTGACGGGTATCATCCGGGGAATCGAGAGCTCCACAGGCGAGACCTGGAACGAAAACTCGATACTGAACGGCTCCGGCAGATATTCAGAGACACACTCGCCCATCCGCGACCAGAGGTTCCAGCCCAAGCTTCTTCAGGACGGCGAGTTCGTGGCCTTTCCCGTATGCGCCCTGCCCCAGCCAGATGGACACGTCAGCAAACTCGTCACTCTCACTCGTGTGTCCAGCGAGGATGCTGGAGCACGCCGCGGACGTTGCGGCGCGCTCCGCAGCCGACGCGAGTGACGCGAAGTAGAGCTGGACGTCATCACTTGGTTGCGGGACATCCTGGGCGACGAGAAGCGACCGGTGGGCAATGAACGTGGGGGGAATTTGGTGTTTTGGATATGCTGGGCGGTGGCCGCCATGGCCTGGCGGAACAGGACCTGGTTCATACCGCAGGCAAAAAAGTAAAGCAAAGAGGATTACCGTGTTTGGCGTGGCGACTTGAGCCTAACAACTCGTTCTTTCCCGAGACATTTTCATGTTGCGTTCAAGAACTTGGTTGGCCTCATACCTTCCTGCTCTGCCCTTGCTAAACTCCGTCTAGCCACCTTGCACATGCATATCCTCCCCGCGTCCTTCCCCGGAGACCCATATTGACGCGTCGCGTCCAGACACTTCCCACCCAGAGCACACCCTCAAAGACCGCTGTTCCGCCTCCCAAGGATGCTCGAAAGCCGCAAGTTCAGCTCAGACCAGGGCCAATAAAAGTGCACAAAACAACCCCGCTATCTCCGCCTCCTGCCGCCGCTCAGTCGCCAAATGCTCCAGCTCCATATCCCTCGGTTCATACAACCGACTCGAGTGTCTCTCTTAAAAGCCTGAAGGAAACCACTGTTCGAGACATTGCGCACGCAGAATACCACGGAATCCTGACGCCGCCTCCACCCGGAGCCAACTGGGCAAGAAGTACGTTACATAAAGCGATCCAACTTGCCGTACGTCTCTGCCACTATGGCTGTGTCACTTGGCTCAGCTGCACCCCTCCAGAAATTTTACTATCGCGGCGTCAAACTCGTCTTCACCCGGCGCTCAATTCTCGGCACGATCAAGTTGAGGGTCGCGCAAGGTGGCGCTCCGCTAGCGAGATGGGAGTTTCGGCTGATGCGCACGCAAAGTGCAGACCAGGCGAGGTAGCCTCCCAGTTTTATTGTGCAGTCCCACTTGTCTAAACGCGGCTCGACAGACTAATACCATTTGTGCTCACTGCCCTGATCCTCGAAGAGATCATTCCTCTCATTGTCCTCTATGTTCCCACCATGCTTCCATCGACCTGCATCCTGCCTTCGCAGCGTGAGCGAATACAGGAGAAGCAGATGGACAAGGCTCTTGCATCCATGGCGACTTACAGCGAAGTCCTAGCGTCGCTTACACGCGCTGCCGAAGCTGGCGAGGTACCACTGGCCTCGATAAAGAACAAAGACATATCGAAAGCGATCTGTGGGTCTGTCTATATTCCTTTCGTAGGGTGGAGCCTTTGACTCCATCGTTTTCTCCAGGCTCCTGAGACTTTCAACCACTGGCTTCGATGCTCTGCGTATACGACGCATAAATCGGCATTTAGAGTTTATCAAAGAAGACGATTCCTTCTTGATCAAGGAAGACCTCAGTGGAAAACTTTCTCCTCTCGATCTCGACGAAGCTTTGTATGAAAGAGGCTTGTGCGTGTCGTTGATGTCATTGTTTCTTTGCATTCTTACTCTTTTGTATCAAAGCATCACTCGTGGCCTGGATAATACGCAAAAGGTCAAGCAGCTCAAATGGTGGTTAAGATCCGTCACTTCGCAGGAGAGCACAGTGGCCCGGCGTATATACCTCGTTGCCTTGACGGGAAGTCAATGAAATGTCTACACTTATTATATAAACATAGAATGTACACAGGTAATACCGTCACAGATAGTTAACTAGTCCTAACAAAAGCCAATGCCTCCCAATTCCGAACCTCCCAAGGGGACAAAAAGACAGCTTTTTGGGCTTGTCTCCTCGCAACCTTCGATTCGTCTCCGTTGAGAGTTTCAGTCACGGCTTGTAAGGCAAGGGATGACCGAGCCGTGTTCAGGGTGTCAGAATCGTGACCGGATGCTAAGCCAGACAACAGCGCAAGAGCAGAGGTGTGATTTCCTTGTTGTATGCTCAAGGTGGCAAGTTGATTGCGGACACCACAGCGTCCTGGTTCCGCCAATAGTGCACGTTGGGCCACAGATAACGCCTTTTCGGTATTCTCCTGGCACCGAGGTTTGATTTATCGAACAACATCCGAAATACGATTGACATACCTGCCCGATATGGTGCTGTATCAGCAAGTAGTTCACGTCTCTGCGGGGATCCAGCTGCAGTCTTCGATCAAGCGGCAGTGCCAGCAGATCCGCAAGGGCAGCATCGACAAGGCCATCATCGTCAGTGAGGATGCCCATCCCGGCGAGAGCGTTAATCGCAGCCAAATTCTCGGGATCAGCAGCGATACTTTGATACCGCGTCAACATATATCTGGCTTTGCAATGAACGGACAAACCAATCTAGAAGTTGCGCTTTGGCTGTCTCTTTGAAATCATCCGTTCCGATAGCCCACATTGTTTGAGCAAGAAGAACGGTCACATGCCCCTGCACTACGAGATTCTCTCTGGCCGTTTCGAGTGCGGTCTCAAATAGAGCCAAAGCAGCCTCCAGATCCCCCAACTTGAAGTTAGCGAGCCCCATGCCAAACTGGGCTTGAGCGCGCATGATATGGGCTGCAGGGTCTTGGCCATCTTCCGCCAGGAGACCAAGGGCACTCTCAAAGGATTCGATAGCACCCTCGTAGTCCGTCAAAGATAGCCGCAAGCGGGCCATATTCGAATTTGCGATTGTGAAATGTCTTTCGACAGTCGAATCCTCGCTTTCCTCGTACTCTGCTTCCAGGATAGATATTGCGCGGCCGATCAGTTCCACGGCAAACTCCGGTTGACCGAGACTTTCGCAGACTAGGCCGAAGAGATGTAGAGCGCAAGCATCGTCCGGACGACCTCTACAGTATCGATCCATGACGATGAATGCCGGCAGAAAAGTGTCGAACGCGGGGGCATCGGCGTGGGGTGGTGTACTTGTGAGACGCGTGAATGTCCGTGACGCAAATTCCAAGTCTGCCTCAGGCTAAAATGACAGAGGTCTGTCTATGAAATCTGTGAAGAGGAGGTACTCACAACAGCAGTGGCAAGAGTCACGGCATGTTCAAACAGAGTTGTGGAATCCAAGCGGTGGCCGTTGGCAGTAGCTACTAGAGCTTGACCAACCCAGGCCATCGTGCAATCGGGATCAAGCGTCTGGGCTCGAAAGAGTGCCTGGTTCGCCAGCTCTAGATCTTTCTGGTGTAAATATAACAAGCCAAGATTGGACCAAGTGAGAGGATTCTGAAAGATGTTAGCCCGCGACGATCTTACAATGAAGAAATATCGCTGACTTTTGAATCGATCTCTAACGCCTTGATATAGGCATGCTGAGCAGTCTTAGCTCGTGAGGTGAAATTTGCGTCGCCCAACGCAAGCCAGTAGGTATCGTTACCGGGATCCTCCCGAACGGATTCCGTTAGGCACTCGACAGCTTGTTTTTCTGTTTGCTGGCGCATCTCAGTTGAAGTCTGCTTTGTGGCCAGACACTGAAGCGCTATTCCAAGGTCATACCAAGCACTTCCACGGGCTGAGCCTTCGGCAGAACCAAGGGTGATGCGGTAGTCATAGGCGGATGCGGCGACCTCTAGGGCCTTGACTCCATTCAGAGCAGTGTCTTCCCGCAACAGAGGTGTTGACACGATACCCGCCAACCGCCCACCAAGGTCTGGAGACAGGAGCGTGACGAGGTCATTAAGTATAGCGCGAACCCCTGTTTCATCGATGAAAGTAGATCGACGAGACAAAAAGAAAATGGCGTCTCCCACTGTTTTCCATGAAACGTTTCGGAACCCAGGGCTTGCTTGCATTGTTCGGAGAGCTACCCTGACTGCGGTGATAAACGATTGCTCCGCCCGAGCCGTGAAACCATCAGAGAGTTCGGAGCGGCCCAAGTCCAAATATGTCTGTCCAAGAGACACAAGTACTCCCAGTTCCGACGGCCGGTGATCCAAAATGGACTGGAAAGCATCTACAGCCTCCTGAAATTGACCGACTTGTCGTTGAACGTCTCCTAAGAAGAAGTTGCACATCCAATCGTCGGGATCAAGTTCCAGCGCACGAGCAAGTGCTTTTATTGCTGCAGCGTGTCGCCCAGCTCTGCTGTACGCTTCACCGAGTCGAAGCCAGGACACCTGATCGTCCGGTTCTGCTCTCAGTGTGATTTGGAAGGCTTGGATCGCGGACGGATAGTTTGCACGAGCCTAGATATCGTTGAAATGACACACATCAAATCTCTGATGGAACAACCTTACAAGCTCGACGACCCCAACTGCTTTCCAAGCCCAAGCGTTGGTAGGACGGAATCTGCCGACAAAAGTCCCTTTTGCTTTCAGTCCGGCATCTAAACCACCCTCCCCTTCGATAGTCCTGCGAGCAACCACTTCTACAAGGTCCCATTCCCGTTCCTCCGCAAAGCCATCCGCCAATCTACGGGCGGCCTCACCTTCACGAGCATCAAGTTCAAAAGCCTTCTGGAAGCACTTTGACGCTCGAGTTGGATCTCGGGGAGAAACAAATTCCGAATAGTATATTCCCAGAGACGTAAATGCAGGTGCATATGAGGGGTTGCGTTTCAACGATAGGACGAAGTAGCGATACGCTTCATCACGCTTCTCACCTACGAATCATCGGGTCAATGAGTATCAGAGTGATACGTACGACATACCTCCTATGTCCCAATAACACTTTCCGATTCTCCATAAGCACCGTGAGCACTCGGAATCAGAACTTTCTAGTTCTGTCAAGATGGCTAGGACATCCTGTAGGCCCTCAATGCCTGACTCTACTTCGCCAGCCTGACTTTGACACCAAGCGCTTTCCTCTTTCGCTCGTATTCCCAGCTGCGAATTGCCAGGCAAATTACTGACAGTGTCGAATAATTCGGCCGCCGGGCCCCATCGCTTGCCTTCTTGGAGAATGTATGCTCGGCCCATTAGACATGCCGCATTGCTAGGTGATTGAGAGAGGACCTCATCGATGACAGAAAGTGCCCGGCTATGATGTTTCGGCGGGAAGAGGTGAACGAGAGACATGGCAAGTACGACTTTGAATCCTAGGCGAGTGCTGCAAGATATGGAGTCAAATAAGGAAACCGGTTATATTCATCACGAACCTGGGGAAAGGTTTCCCCCTGTCCGCCTCCGCTCTCGTTACGAGCGCCAGTCCGTTTTCAGCCACAACGACCGAGGTCTGGTAGTCGCACTCTTGCAGATACACTTCGGCAAACTATTTGGTTGGCAATGATCGAATCCGAGATGGACGAGTATGCATCCTGGAAAGAAGGATGGGCAAAGGATCACAGAAAACTAACCGGCTACTGACCAACATTATATCAAATGGGTCACCATTTTGTTTGGCATCTGCATTGCCGGCCTGCGGGTCATCTTCATCTTCCACCAAGGGAATATCCATGTAGACAAAGTATGCATTTAATAGGTAAGTAAGCGTCAAGGAGGGAAACAATTCCATAAACTGGCGAAATAGGGCAAGATCATAGCGCTCTGTAAAGAATGAGAAATGGCCTCCAACGGAAGATGAGCACTGACCGATATCGCTACAATCTTGACCGTCAAGGCAGAGCATCCATGCCAACTCATCCGGGATACCCAACGTTATCGTCCCGCTCACAAGGCTGTCCACCTCACGAGAGACTTTTAGTTGAGCTCTCCGGAGGACTGCGGCAAGGCGTAAAGGTAGCGCTGCTGGTAGCGGAGCAGCTTAGCATCGGTCGTGCGTCGTAGTTCGTCAGACGTATGTGGATGATTGAGCACGTCATCGTAGAGTTTTGGAAGCTGTTTTTATTCCGATTACAGGTGAATGATCGATAGACAAAAACCTGAGGCCGTACCCGCGAAACCCCCCATATTTCTACACCGACTTCTTTTCTCAGTTGTTCGGGACTGGTGGCTCCAAGGCGCGTCCGTCGCTTCGCGAATTCCTTGTTGTACATTTCCTCTTCGTCTCGTTCTATGATACTGATGATTTCCTCGATGATAGGAAGAGAATTGTGAACAGCGGACTGTGTCTTGTAGGTCATTGTTGAAGACGGATTTGTGTGATCCGGAGGCGGTAAAGTGGCTAGAACTGCATACACAGGAGATCCAGCGAGTACGAGAGACAGCGCTTCGATGACCTAGAAGATATTAGCGATGTTAGTACGAATTAACAGGGATATGTGGTGTCTCGCCTGTGCTCGATTCCCTCTTTGTCGCCGAAATTCAACCAGTTTCTCGAATGTTTCTGCGCACTTTATCGCGTCATTTCTGTGGGCGGTTTAATCCGAACGTAGTGCTTTTGAGATACCACTTACAATTGTGCAAACAAGCTCAATAGATGCTGGGTCGTTTCCGCGTATTTCTCCCATTTCTCGGTGCGCTCATAAAACTTGGAGATACCCTAGGGAGAAAATGAGCGCGACGCGGGAGAGGGCTGGAAATGTAATCCACCTGCCATGCCAGGAGCTGGTCGGGACTGGAGTCTATGGCCTGACGATACGCCTGATCCGCGTCAGCTTCACGGTCTAGAACCAGTCAGAGCAGCAATCACTTGCTCGCTCTTTGCATAGTCACCCAGCTCAAGCAGCGCCAGGCCCAGAAACACGTTTCTGACCACGATTTATGAGGTTCACACTGCTAAGGCGAACATGGTGCACACACGCATTATAGTTGCTGGGTCAAAAGCCAATGCCTGTTCCGCAGCACCCTTCGCAGCCTCGTATTGCTTTTTGCCCAGCGCCTCTCTGGCGGCCTTGAGTTTCGTCTTGACCAGAGACATTGCAACTGGATTGAAGAGGGACAACACAACAGTAAATTTACAATCTAATCTCCTGCCTTATCTAGAACCACGTTTAACGCCTTCTCCCTAGCTAAACGGCCCTTTCCTCGCGCGACATCGACGTCCTTACACATCGTCCTCGCCTCGTCAAAGATACGCATACTTTCGTCGTATTCGGCAAAGAACCTGTCCAGTTCGGCGCCAAAGTCCGCGCCATTGTCGTGTAGCACTGCGCGAATGCCCGCCAAGAACGCGTCGATGACTGCGAGGTTGTGCATTGCCAACAAGGAATGCGCCGACATCTCGTGCGTATTTAGCAGGTGATGCAAATACGCACGAGTGAACGGCGGCAGAAATCCGTTGCGCCGACGGTGGGCGTGTCTACAGAGCTATGCACGATCGACGTCGCCGGGGGAGTCGGTGAGCACGCAGCGCAGGGACAAACGGCCGCACCCGACCCGGTCGCTTGAGCTGCACCACCGATGAAACAGTCTGAGAACCGAGGAGAGATCATGAGCGTACTGCGCGAGGTACAGATTGTGTCCCAGATCTCGCTTCTCCTTGCCCGGGGGCCGGTGGTACATTCGCGGTGACTGGGAACATGAAGTCAAGGGCCACGCCGATGTGGGCGCGTCCTGCGCCCATTTCGCGTCGAAAATGTCGATTCCGACGCAGTACGTCAGCTGGAGGATCTCGTGCGGAGACGCGACAGAGTTGACAACACGCAGTTTATCGGAGGAACATTTTGCTAACGAGGCCTTGAGCAGGATATCATTTCGACAGTATGATTTTCGGGGGTTGCAGCAGAGCCCGCGGATGCGTGCAGAGCCATCCGGATCGGGAGTAGGTCGAAGATGTAGCCCACGACGCCGTCGTTCAGGCACCGGAATGGCCGCACGCTCTCAGCCTCCCTTCCGTGCAGAGTTTCATTGAGGCTTTCAGTGAACGCGCGTCGGGCGGGAATGCTCGTGCCTCCGGCCATGTGTACGAGGATGTTCAACGGAGGTGCCGAGCCGTCCGGAGAGAGTAGATTCGCGAGCCAGGTCGCAGTCCTGTCTATGCTCTTCGTGTTGCGTTTCTGCGAGATGGTGGCGTTGTAAGCGGGATGTCCGGCAGCGCGACCACGATGTCCGGAGAGCAGGCGCGGACATAGGACCGCCATTGTGCAGGGTTCACCTGTGTTCCGCGGCATAAGCTGAATGACACATGAAGCGTGTCCAAGACGAGACCTTTTTCACACCGTGGGCGCTGGACGCGGAAACGTAGTCGTTTCCGTTGGCGGGCATCTTCTTGCCGTCGGCTGGATCCCGAAGGCAAAGCGCCAGAACATGGTGCTCAACGGAGTAGCCGAGAAATCTGTGCAGCGGGTTCTTTCCAGGTTGGAGGGTGGGTACGGGTGGGTTATTCTCTAAGCTGGCGTAGATAAGCAAGATGACGGAGAATATGGAAACTCACGTACATGTCTCAAAGGGTATGTGAATCCAACGAATGGCTGGTGCGCGCTTGTGTTGATCTCGGGACAGATGAGGTATGACCCCCCGGGAGGTTGAAACTGCAAGTCCTGGGGTTTCAATTCTGATATTCCGCACCGTGAGGGATCCGGTTCTTGGCCCCAGCAGAGAGCCTGGGGCGGCAAGAGAGAACGAGAAGGTTGACATATTTTAGGCGCAAGAAGTCATGTGATAGCTTCGCGAACGCTTTGACCAATGGTCAGACCAACGACACATCAGGTTCAGTTTCAAGGCATGTACGAGACCGAATTTATTCCATAAAGGATGTGGCTACGAATAATTTGACCCCCAGAGCAACGAACAAAGCAAATAATGATAGAAGCGAGTCACTCCGGATTGCTCAAACAGCCTCCTCTGCACATTTCCGTTCCCGCAGATATCAACGAAATCGACCAAAAACTGGACCTGCTCATAGGTTCGACGCCTTGATACTCCTCCGACGACGGGCGACATTGATCACCCGCTCACGAGCCGGACGGCGTCTCTCCGCAGTCCACCAGCGGAGGGATATGTGGATGTAGAATCATCACCATCTATAGGAGCCATCCACACAGACCCAACTTGAGCATCCAGCAGCAGGCTACGACGCCAGCGCGACCGACGCCGCCCGGCGTGGACGAGGATGGGTACGCCACGCAGGGTGTAGGCGTCGATGATGCGTATCAGATGGGCGTCGAGAGAGGCAGGTGAAGCGGAGCGAGCCCTTCCGGTATTGGATCCTAGGGTCGTGTGAGACGGGTCACGGAACAGGCAAGACAACAAACCGCAGGACGGATATGCCAACAGCTTTTGCCGCACGCTCGTAGAGACGCCAAGGGGCGCCAGAGAACTCAAGTTCGGTGTCGTCCAAGCAGCAAATGATGCACCGACACCAAGCTCCTTCATGCGCCGTATTGTCGGCATGGAGGGTCTCGACAGACGCCACTGCGGCCTTTTACGGGGCCATGCAGGCGCACTAGAGGTGTATTGGGAAAGGGCGGGGCGAGGTGTAAAAGAAGCACGAACCTTTTTTACCCGGACAGGAGGAGAGGAAGATATTGCCAATGGTAAAGGCTGGTTCGCCTGGTGATGAGGAAGAGGGAGCGGAGTGGTTTTTTTCATCCAGTGCCACTGTGACGGTGAGGGAGAGGGCAAGGGAGACTGTGGAGGAATTTGTATGGAAGGTGGCGAGCGGTTCGGGCGAGGCTGAGGATACGTCGGGTTTGACGGGGACAGTGACAGTGGTGTTGATGGCGACCTTGAGGGCTTCGCTGACGGTGGACCGCGTGCGCAGCTGGTTTACGACCATCTGAGTAGTTGGCGAGGGTATTGATGGGGGCGGAGGCAGACGCGGTATGGATTGATCGTGCTGATGTGACAGTGTGAGGCGGTCGAGGGTGAAGGACAGTGGGATGTCGAATATGGTGGGGCCGACGGCGGAGAGAAGAAGGTGGGAAGAGATGAGGGGGATGAGCTCGAAGGGAATGATGGCGGATACGCTGGGCGGGGTCAGTGGCGAATGCGACGAGAAAGCGAAGAGACGTGCTTTATGGGATGAGTAGACGATGTCTTGAGGGGCGGCTGATCGGGGGCGGTGTTCTGGAGCGAGTCCTGCATGGCGACGGAGATCTGGTCGCGGGGCGGCGGGGTCGGCGGGGGCATGCCACAGGGCCCGAGGAGGGGCGGGGCTCTGTGGGGAGTCGCAGGGCCACCAGGGGTCTTCGGCGGCGGCGATGCGCTGGCGGCGCTGGAGGTCGCGGACGTGGTCGGGCATGTGGACGGAGAGAGGGACATAGCGGATGGGGCAGCCCTGGGGCCCGTACTTGGAGCAGTTGTACGCGCTGGCGTGGTGCTGGGACGCGAGCTGGGCGAGCTGGGTGACGGGGAGCGGCGGGACGAGTGTGTGAGTCGGCGGCGGCGCCGTCGGCGGCAGGAGGCTCGTTGTCGGCAAATGGCTTGACGTCGGCAACAGGCTCGTCGTTGTCGACGGCGGCAGCAGCAGAGTGAGGCTCATGGGACAGCGCAATCGAGGGTGACCGTGACGTGACTGGCATACGAGGGTCACGACCATCTCTAGTCTGTTACTTGCCTTCACTCCCCCCTCCGCTCCTTTCCCTCCCCGGAGGATGGCCCTTCGTTTCCAGAGCTCCCCGAATGCCGGCCGCGTCGAGTTCACCGACGTCCCCATCCCCACACACCGGCCGCCTCTCACCCCCACCAACTTAACGATCCGCAGGGCAAAGACGCTCACCCGCCCAGAGCGTGGAGTTGCGCCGTCCCCCTCATAACCCCTCCTCGGCGCCCCCGTCCGCCTCCACAGCGCCGACTACAATGGTTCCGATGCCTGGCGATTTCACCGCATCTCACCTTCTGGGCACCCTCCTTCTGCCTCAGCTCCATCGGCGGCATGCGTGACAAGAACATCCGCCAGGCCTGGCGCGAGAAGATGGCCCTCTGTCTCATCATCACCCTGCTCTGCTGCATCATCGCTTCATCACCGTCGGCTTTCAGAAGGTCCTCTGCCAAGACGCAGACGCCTCCCAGCAGCCAGTTATCCCTTCGGTTCCCAGCCCGGCACCTGCCGGCGTCCAGGGCCGCGTCTACAACATTTCCAACGCAAAATCCCCCGCCAATCTCTCTTTTCCTCGCTCGCAAAGGTCCCCGGCCAGGACATCACTCAGTACTTTGATCGTGCCGCCGGCCGACTTTCCAAAGTGCGCCGGCCTCACCGCCCGAGCCGCCGTCGACGCCCCCTGCACCAACACCCCCCTGCCAACTCGGAAACATATCCCTTGCGTCCACCTCTCCACCCTCGGCTTCGTCAAGACCAGCTACTCCGTCGGCTACGACTGGGACCAGGTCGCGCTCCTCGACATTACATTGTCCTCGACGGCGCGGTTCTTAACATGACCACCTACATGCTCAACCATCCCTCTGCCATCCCCTCCGACGCCGTCGACACCGCCTCCGCACCCTCCTCGTATCATCCAACACCGCCAGCGGCAAAGACGGCACTCGTTTTTCTCGTCCCGCGCCGCCCTCAAGCCGTCATACCCTGCCTCCAGCAGCGCTATTATGCGGGCAACATCGACAAGATCACCCCGGCTGTTACATTACCTCCCTCTTCCTCTACGTCGGCCTCATCGTCATTCTCGGCCTCGTCATGCTTCGCTTCGTAATGGCAATCTTCTTCAACTGGTTCATGTCCAAGCGTCTCGCTGGTAACCCAGACAGCAGAACGCTCAACCGTTCAGCCATCAGTCCCGCTGTTATGCCCGAGGGTGCCAATCTCTCAGTCGATAACAAGACGGAACAGCACCATGGGCAAATGGTCCCAAGAAGCTTAGCAAGGGCGGCGCGTTCAAGCAGTCCCATTCGCTGGGCGTCGGCATCAAGCCACACCCTCGTAAACTCCGACTCGGCGCCGATCATGAGCCTCGCGCAGATCGGCGCAGAGTTGTTTGCGGTTTGTCTCGTGACCTGCTACTCTGAAGGGGAGGAGTCCCTGAGGACCACTCTGGATGCGATATCCCTGACACATTACTCGGATGCTCGCAAGCTGTTGTTTGTCGTAGCGGATGGATGATTACGGGTGCGGGTGAGAAGCGCAGCACCCCCGACCTCTGTGTTGGGTTGCTGGACGCTGATCCGCGGTTTGGAGAGCCCATTCCATGATGTACTCTGCAGTGGGTTCCGGTTCAAAAGCCACTAACAGGGCAATGGTGTATGCGGGTCATTATAGTGAGTTCCGTCTTGTTCACCTCATGCGTGTTTTAATTCACTGGCAGCCGTCGCTGGGCGTCGCACGCCCACCGTTGTTGTTGTCAAGTGCGGTACCGAAGCCGAGGCAGCTTCCGAGAGAAAGCCTGGTAATCGTGGCAAGCGTGACAGCCAACTTATCCTCATGAATTTCTTCTCTCGCGTCACGTATAACGATCGTATGACACCGCTGGAGTTCGACCTCTTCCGCAAAATCCACATTCTAATGGGAGTCACTCCCGATTTCTTTGAGGTTGCCTGATGGTGTGTCTTGCTTCCTATGTTTTGTGGTTCTTGTAGACTAAGATCAATGCAGGTGGATGCAGATACGAAAGTTTTTCCCTGAATCGTTACGGCATCTGGTAAACTGCATGCATCATGACCAGATGATCATGGGGTGTGCGGTGAGACACGGATAGCAAACAAGCGGACGTCCTGGGTCACCGCCATCCAGGTATTCGAATACTTCATTTCTCATCATCTCGCCAAGGCATTTGATCCGTGTTTGGTGGTGTGTCCTGCCTGCCAGGTTGTTTCTCCATGTTCAGGCTAAAGGCCGGAAAGCTACTGGGGATGACTGGGTGCCTCTCATCATAAAACCGGAGATTGTCAAGGAGTATAGCCAAAACGAGGTCACGACGTTGCACCAAAAGAACCTCCTTTGCTTGGAGAGGATCGCTTCCTCACAACGATCCTCCTCCGCACTTCCCGAACAGGAAATGATTTTTTGCCTCAGGCGAGGTGCCGCACTGTTGTTCCAGACACGTTCTCTGTCCTCCTTTCCAACGCCGGCGGTGGATCAACTCGACGATCCACAACCTCATGGAGCTTGTTCTCGTACGCAATCTTTGCGGCACGTTTTGCTTCAGTATGCAGTTCGTCGTGTTCATGGACCTCCTTGGCACCGTTGTGCTGCCCATTGCTATCGCTCTTACATACATCCTGATCGTCGGATCTGCGCTTGCCCCGCCAAAATCATTCGAGGAGGCCATCCCTCTGGTTTTGTTAATCGCCGTGCTCGGTCTTCCCGCTATATTGATTCTCATAACGACTCGCAAGATCGTCTACGTGTTTTGGATGTTGATATATCTACTTGCGCTCCCAGTGTGGAACTTCCTCCTTCCGGTATACGCCTTTTGGCATTTCGACGACTTTTCGTGGGGGAGACCAGGTGTGTTCTCTTGTTTTCCTTCAATGATTTCTGTTTGCTGACTACTAGTCGTTCAGGAAAGTCGAGGGTGAGCAAAAGGGTGAGGGGCATGGTTCTGGTGGCGGTGCCGTAGGTGCAGAGGTCCCCCTGCGCAGGTGGGAAGACTGGGAACGCTCGCGACTCCGCAAACTGAGACGCGAGGAACGGCGGAGACGAGATTTTGAGCGCGCGCATCCGTCTGGCTACATGGTCGGGAGGGCGATCTGCTCTCAGCTCCTGGTGACACGCGGAGTCAGTATGATGGCTCGGACACCATCTCCGTCAACTCTTCCGATGACGACCACTGGGGCACACAGATCGGGGGATACAACGAGCATAACGCAAAGTATCCCCCGCCGCCAGTAGGATTGCTGCTTCCGCAAGACCAAGCATTGCAATCTGCGGAGACCCTCGACACTGACGAGCTGGAAGCGATGTTGGAGATGGGCTTCGACGAGAGACCATCGCAACCTCCACCATCGATGTCAGCGTATGCGCCTCGGTACCAGCTTCAAGATGGTGCGTCGACAGCGCAGTTGGCCAACGTCAGCGGCAATGGGTACGCGCCATTAATACGATCGCCGACACACCAACAGCAACCACTGCCCAATCTTACCTTTTCCCCAACAACTCCGACAACTCCTATGTCTGGCCCCGGCCGGGGCGAAGCACCGGTGCGGCGTGGAACGGGGGAGCGATATGGCCCCTTGGGCCCTCTGGACCCTGCAACACGATTCTAAGGACTGTTCGTCTTGCTCCGTTTACGCTATACCCTCCACTACACCTCGGTATCTTAACCGTCGAATAATATCATACCCTTGCATTTTGTTCGTCGACTTTTTGCTGCATCGTCCGTCCTTGTGCTATACTGCATCACACTCTTTTCCTTTTATCTCACCGGCATCTTTGTGGATACGAAAAATAGAATTGTTACCCCCAAGGCTCCCAGTATTATGTAAGATATCGAATAATAAAGGACAATTAAATACATCCTGGATCTTACTAGTCTCCGCCTTCCTTCGACTTTGTGAGCGAAGGCCTCTTTGTTGCAGGTTTGGGTCTTCCCAGAGACTGGCAAGTTTGTGCCTTCCTCCAAATTTGAACCCTTCCTTAAAACACTGCACACAGTTCTGACTCGGCATGTCTCGCCCTTTTGAGTCTTTGCCGCAACCCCTTCTCGACGGTAAGCCTCCGTTCTGCAGCTCTGCACCAAGGTGCTTGACGGCAGCTGCTACCCAGAAATTGTTACCACTGCCCTCAAACTCGTACCTTCCTTGCGGGGCCCGTTTCTTTCCTCCCTCGGGTCCTGTCTTCACGCGTCTGCCGTCCGCGTACTGTTCAGAACAATAACCTTGCAAGACGATGCTCGCGTGTTCACCTCGGAGGATTCCTCGCTTCAGGCTGGCGCTGCATATCCGGTGCTCTACAACCCGAACCGATATGCATCTATGGTCAAGACCCTCGTCATTGTCCACCCTGACCTCCCTCACGAAGGGTCCCAATTGCAAGATGAGCTAGCTCCGCCCATCGACGCCGACCTTCTGGTCCGGCTTCTTGAGATCTGTGCTAATATGGAGGAGCTTGTCTGGGAGAGCTCGTTCCCTCCTCCCGATGGCCTTTGTGAGGTCGGTACTCGTCTTGTTTGTGTCTGAAATTTCACGCATCGGCCTCCAGATGCTGGCAACGCACACTCCGCGCCTACTACGATTCGCCTTCGCGCCACCGGTCCTGTATCCTTCACCGCCCCGATGCAGTCCTGCGAAATGGGATGCCCCCTCGGTTCCTCTTCTCAGCAGCATCTCCCTGACATCATTGCGTCTGTGTCGTCTCTCACAGGCCGGCGCGCGGTCGTTCTCTGCACTGCTGTCTAATCTTGGCGACGAGTCCTCATTGGAAAACTTGAACATCGACTTCGTCTGGTTGGACGATCCTCTGTGCGCAAAGGTTGTCGAGGCCGGAAGAAAGATGAGGAGATTGACCATCACAACGAGTGGTACCAAGCTGACCGACAAGGGGGTCGTCGCCATTCTCGAAGGGTGCGATGCGTTGGAAGAACTGGTTCTCGATGAGGTACAGGGTATGTGCAATGGGAGAGGCGGAAATCCCCCTTTTCTGATTAATTGGAAGGACGACTCAGTCGGACACTCTGGACAAAACCGGCCAGTTATCCGGCTGCCCTCAAAACCTTGCGGATCGTTATTGCCGAGACCGGACCGCACCACTCTTGGGCGACAGATCACTTGGATTCCCTTCATGCTATTCCTCTTGGGTCGCTCTCGTCTCTTGATGTCGTTCGACGAGAAGCACCGCCTTCACTGCATAATGGTGTTCCGATGTATGATGGAGTTGTCGACGAGACTGTTGCCTTGAAATCAGTACCTACCGTCTTCATGGACGGAATCAAAGAGCAGAAAACTCAAATGGAGTCCTTCCGGTGCGACTTTTGGTCTTTCTCCATCGCAGACATCAAGTTATTCTTGGACTGTTCCCCTAAATTGGAGGTTTGTGTTTCTACCCAGCAATTATCTTGAATCCTAAAGCATCAAATCACAGCACACGCAAATCTGCTTGGATGCGCCCTTCTCAAAGTTGATTAGTCTGACGTCTACTTTTGCATCCCTCTCGAATCTACACACTCTGTCCGTTTGTGTCACTCCGGTTCACGCGCCAGGCAAACCTCCGGTTCCGATCCTTCCGCTATCCAAATTCACAACTTCGCTACCCACCCCCACGGATTCTCCAGTGCTGAAAGCAAAATCTGTTCTCCCACAACTTTTGGACATCGATCAAATGCAAACCCAGACATGCCATCCGGATTGCCCAGGAGATCCTTCGATGCCACTTCTACGAGACATCAAACGCTTCGTACGCAAATGCCCACGACTGGAAATGCTAGGTAGGGCGAGAAGCGTTGTTGACAGCTTCATAGTCTCACAGTTCTTTTCAGAATGGTACGGGAAAGCTGGTCGAGGGTCATGGTTCATTACGCGGCCAGCAACATCTTCCAAGATCAGCATCAATGTATCGGTTGAATACATTGCCCCCAAAGTCTCGCCCGCAGGATGGAAAGCAATCTTAAGAGAAAAGTCGGTCGAAGATGGGATTAAACTAGGTTGGGGCGGTTTCGTTGAAGTCGAGAGACCTGGCCAGTCTTGGGTGGGAGAAATAGCCGATGCGCTCGCGGCTGAACGAATGACTGAGAAGGAGGAATCGTTGTCGTCCCCTATTGAACGGACGTCAAAAGGGCGCGAATCGGGAAAGCGAGTGAGAGTTCCTTCCGTCTCGATATCATCCTCTTCTGGTAGCGATGTTCTTCTTCCCTCGACGCCGAAAACAACTTCCCCGATTCAGCATACGCCGCTCACACCACCTCTTTCCGATTACTCCATGTCCGAGGCAGACCCTGGTTGGCATAAGGATGTTCAATCCAATCCAAAGCGTTCTCCTTCCGAACCAGTCAGCCGTAACTTAGGTATATCTAAGCCTCGAACCCGTAGCGCGACAGCCGCATCGAATACTAGGGAGACTCCAGTAGACCGCAGCGGGGCTCAGCCTGTCCCCTCAAGTACGGCCGGTCGTGGTGGTAAACATGTACGAGGCCGCAGCGGTTCATCTACCCGAGGGACTCGAAAACCAGCTGGAAATGGCGGTGAATTGTCTTCCGGCCGTGGACGAGGCAGTCGAGGATCCAAGATGTACAGCCCTGAGACACCGATCCGACCGAAGAGGTCTTCTGCAACGGCGTAGTGCAGCGCTAGCAAGTTCCCAATCGTAGTCAATCGTACGAACCAAACTGTAATTTTGTATGTATTATCACGAGGCCATGCATGCAGGCCGATGCGAATTCGCAAATTTGAAAATAAACTAGCTAGTACTGCTCTTGATCAAAAGTGGTTACAGTCGGCCCGGCCACCGGGTAAAGCAAACAACGTCACTGCACAGTGCGCTGGCAGTGCTAGTAGAGGGCTTATTCAACTTGCTCAAGACAGTAACGACCTACATTCACGATCTGCATTATATTTGAGCCCCCCGTGCACCTTGAATACCGGAAAACTTTGCTCTACAGATGGCCCAGACCCGGGACGCACTGGTGCGCACATAAAAGGGTCCCAGAGGATGTTCTGACACCGATCTTCGCGGCGGACAGTGGGCTGCGGGCCACGACGAATCTGTAGAGGTCAATCAGCGGGCCCTGATTGACAAAGTCCTCGCCCGATACTCTGGAGAATTCACGGTCTTCCGAGAGTTGCTCCAGAACTCAGACGACGCGCAATCAAGAACTGTCGAGATTCGATTCCAGACGCAAGCTTATCTGGACCACCTAGATGGAAGATCTAATGGAGCTGTGATGCCACGGACATTACCTGATCTGAGGACCACTCTTGTATGTTCTGCAGAAATTATCTACACCGACTTGTCGTTCGAGTTCATTACATCAGTGTCATCAATGGACTTTCAAGAACGACGGAATGGCTTTCCGGAAGGAGGATTGGGATCGTCTCAAAAAAATCGGTGCGTAAAGCCACTGGCGGCTAGGTCGGGACATTGATCCCGCCTCCAACAGCCGAAGGAAATCCGGACGAGGAGAAGATCGGAGCTTTCGGTGTTGGTCAGTTGCGCATCGCACGAATTTCCCCTGTACCTCACATATCTGCAGGCTTCTACAGTTTATTTTCTGTGACCGATGATCCGATGGTCAAATCTGGAGGTACGCCCCTCTCCAATCTCCAAGTCAATATGTATGACTCCCGACAGATCAATGGATGGGATTCTACTGGAAGGACAAGAAAGATCAGGTATCATCGTGTTTATCTTTGCACAGTACCGGCGTGTGTTCACTCAACGATAACCTGTAGCTTTTTGCGCGACGAGGCAGTTTACCTGCAACTTCGGAGCCTTCACTTCCTTCCTGGACGTCGTTTGAAATGCCACTCAGGGAACCTGTCTCAATGCCCGTTGCCTTCGACTTTACACGATTTCTAGCCTCTTCCATGACCTTCATGGCATACCTTTCCGAAGTCAACGTATATTTCGATGATAAGCGTCTTGTCAGATTGAAAAAGGAATCGGGTTTGCCCAAAACACTGAGCATACCGAAAGGTCTACAGAGCCGAAGTCGCTCAGGAATGATGAACGTAACAGGTGTCAATTCTACTTGTGGGTATCTTTCTTGCTCAATATAATCGGCGTTCACGCTGATCTTCTATTAGCCCTTCGCATCCAGGCCGAGATCATGCGATGGGTTTATTCGTCTGGTACTGAAAAGCCTCAACCTGTTGCTTCAAAGCCTGCCAAAGCTTCTGCTTCTGCTTCTTTTTTTTCCACCTGGCTTAATTTTGCAGGTACCCCTCAGCGTGTCGCCACACCTCTACCGGCACCGCCAGAGGAAGTTGTAGACCCTTTAACAGTGAATGAGACAAGTGTTTCATTGTTCATATTTTCTGCACAAGTGGATGTTCGTTTGGATAAGAAAGTTGCCACAGAGCTGTACAGATCAACGAAGAAAAAACCGCCGACCAAAGTCAAGTACGAGCTAATCTACGTGGGTTACTCCAATGACACCGGGATGATTGTGCAGATCAATTGAGAATCCCCCCCTCTAGACGACGAAGGATGAATATGACGCAAGCAAACAAGAGGACGAGCAGCAACCATTTGCTACCGGCAGTATCTTCCAAGGACTCCGTGCAGATATTGAAGGGTATGAGTATGGTTTACAAATCTCGCTTTATATTCACCTTTCCGCAGAACAGGGTCTGCGCGTGTGTTCATCGGCCATAGCACTGGACAGACAACAGGTCTTGGTGGACACATGGCAGCACGTTTTATACCGACTGTTGAGCGTGAATCAATTGATCTGATGTATTTGCTACTCCCGTCGCACCACGAAGTGCACTAATTCCGCTTTTCAGGGATCGTAATGTGGCCAGTAAGACTATTTTTTCCCTCGTTTACTGTCTACGTTTAACTTGGTCAACAAGTGTGGAATAAGGAGCTACTTTGGGTTGGGGGTTTCCTTGCCCGAAATGCCTACGAGTTGGAGCTTTCAAATGTGGACGGTCTGTGGAATGGTGCCATCCAAGGCTCGGCTTCAGCTTCTGACCCAGAGCTGCGGTCCTGGCTTCGCGACCGCTCGCTTCACGCCCTCAGATTCTTTACCTTCTATCCATCGACACCATCCGCGGACGTTTCCACACTCTTAGAGGCGGCTTTCTTCTCCTGTGCCTCAAACCAAGATCTTCCTATCATGTCGACGGTGGGGGTGCGCCAGGCATCAGCTGTTCGTTACCCAGACTCCACATTTAGCTTTCTTAGGGAGCTTCCGGTGTTACCTGAGGAAGTTCTGTCTGGTGCCCGACCAATGGTTACATCACTCCAGGCGCGGGGTATGATAAAGCCCATCACCTTCCACGATGTTTTGGCAGAACTTCGGTCTCGTCCGCTTGTAGAGAGTGATATGACTGCGTGCTTGAAATGGTGGATAGGAATTCAGAATGCTGACAAATCCCAACTGTTACCTATTCGGGCAGAGTTGTTGAATGCCGCGGTACTAATCATAGGAAAGTCAGGGAGTGCGGAGGAGCAAATAATCCAACTCAGCAGCATCAAAACATTCATGAATCCTAGGACTTTCATTCCGCTGGATGGTCCCCTCCCTAGCCATCTTCTCCCGATCAGCGTCAGCAAACAGTTGCCTTCTGCATCCATTGCTTCCTCTTTTCCTTGGACGGAACTGTCTGTCGGGGAATGGTTGAAGCATATATGCAACACTACCGTTCGAGGTGCTGCTAGCCCTGTAGATTTCAATATCACTTTATCTGCTCCTTGGGCAGAACGGGTCCTCACGGTCCTCATGTCCGCGTGGCCTTCAATATCCAACAATTCCAAGACCGAAATTGCCGCCATTTTGAAGGATATTCCTTGTATACCAACCTCTGGCGGACTCAAAGTTCCGGAAGAATCCTACTTCGTCAAGGCTGATTTATTCCATGACCTTCCTGTTGTAACACTTCCCTCTGGAATGCCCGTCAAAACGTCTCTAGAAAAAGTGCTTCAAGCCCTTGGTGTCCGGAAACATGTTGATTTGCAAGTCGTCTTCAACAGGTGGATTCATATGTTCAAACGTACCCTCGCAGTAACTGAGATTATATAGGATGATCAAGACGAATGAGTGGTCGATCTTCGAGTTGACTAAACATCTTGTGGATGTGAAGTCTGTAAGCCTTTCTTCTCTGTTTCATATGCACAGCATAGGTGAATTTCTTTTCATAGTCGTTGACAGCTGCCGAATGGACTCGGTTGAAGATGACTAGTGCATTTTCCAAGGAAGTCGGGGATACAGAAGCTGGTCAGAAACTGACTCGATATCAGGCGAAAGAATTATATGAGCCTTTGGATATCTTTCGTCAGCTAGGTTTGCCTGTAATAGATTGGGGTCAACATAAATGGCGAGGGTCCTCCGATCAAGGTATGTGAAGATGATCAACCAAAGTAAAGGCTAAATCTCCATCAGCAAAACTTTTATTCGAACTGGGTTTACTCCGGTGCGGCAAATATGTTTCAATCCAATAGATTACTCACTGGGTCTGTAGATACCCTTCTCTGGGTGTGATAATCAACTTTTGCGCCAGTCCCGATGTCAAGGTAAATGAATATCAAGCACACTTTGGCCATTCTTGACCCTTCTTCAAGGTTAGACCCGTGGCTCTCAAGTATTTGCTTGACAACATGACTACACACTATACCGATTACAACCCTGAAAATTTCTCTGAGGTAGCCTATATCCCCGCTCTGAAGGATGGAAGACCATGTTTAGGGACCCCAAAAGATGTATGTCCAATTGCTCTTATTGTAGCTCGCTTTCTGACCCCCTCAAGGTCTTTGCCAACCAGGATTGGGCCACTCTTGGTTATTTGGTCTTTGTGCCAAATCCTCAACATGACGCTGCATCCAAGCTAATGATTCCGCAACATCCACCTACGTCGCGTCTTGTGTCTTTGCTACAGGCAACCCCTCCGCAAAGTGAAGCCGAAGCACGCAAATGGTTTACGGTTTTAGCAGGGCGAATCTCAGGTTTGTTACACGATATTTGTCGGCCCATCATGCTTCAATCTTCTTTAGACTTCTCCAACGCGGATTTGAAGCGGCTCTCACAAACTTCTATGGTGCCAACTCGTTCGCATGGTCCCAAGGCAGATGCGAACCCCTCTGTGCGCTGGCTTCCTCCAACACAATGCTTCTTTGGCTCGAACGAGAGCGCCGACTTCCATTCCAAGCTATTCGTCTTTGTTGATTTCGGAACTGCAGCCAACGGTTTCCTTAGTGCTTGCGGAACCAAGCATTCTCCAAGTGTTGAAGAGCTTAGCTCTATGCTCTTATCGGATCCCCACAGATTTTATGCACTTTCGGGGGGGCCTAGCAAGTGAGTACTTGACAAACCTTGACGGATGCCACAACTGACGATTATGATTATGATTTTTTATACAGCTTCTTGAGTGAACTTCGTAACATTGCTGTCAATGTTCGTCTAATATCGTCGGCAACCGTAACGAAAATGAAAAGAGCGCCGATTCTGTTGGGATCCTTTCGGCGAGATGTGACGGGAGATGCCGAATATGATGAACAGGATCTTCGATACGATTTGAAGAGACCTGATGAGATTGTCATAGCCGACGATAACAATGCCCTCCAAAATTTTGGCGATTCGTTGTTCACCGCACCGCAGGAGGATATCTTGGAAGGTCTGGAATTTATATCCGCTTGAGTTCTTATCAATGTCTGATGGGCTGAAACAAGGATTCTACGCCCATTTGGGATCGCGACGGCTGAGTTCATTGGTCGAGGAGGAGTACAAGACTAGTGCAGAGATCAAGGACTCTCAAACAGCAGCTGAAATCCGCGCACTTATCTTGGAGCGGCTTCCTCTGTTTCTGCACGAACATACCCATGCAAGGACAAGAGTCTCATTCAATTGGTTGAATTCGGATGCGCACTTTATCGTTACCAGCTTCGGTAAACTCGCCGTTACGAAGACCCTCAACTTTGGTGACCTCCGCAAGTCACGGACTCAGGAGGCGTCTGCAGTTGCAAAGAGAATTGGTTCGGGACCGATTCAGTTGTGGTCAGAATATTTACCTTATGCTTTTGCATGCTGAGTGACTCAAATGAATATGCATAGGTTGGCGGGAAACGCCCAAGTTGATATGTATGAGTGAGCATTCAAATCTTGCTTACTTGAGGCCGAACGAACAGATGAATTGTATGCAGGGTGGCCACGTCCCTCAACCGCTTGTTGTTTGACTCGCCGAAGACCAACGATGCATTATTGTTCATGACGATTTTATCGACGGACCTGAAGGCGCTCAAGAGGAGAGGGTACAATGGTATTCCCTTCTTGAACGTCCTCCGAAGCTGTCACTCATGTGGGATTGTTTGTCAGTGGATAGGATTCTACGACAGCAGAATGCAATTCTTCAAGCCGCGGCGGAAGAGTCAAAAATCAAGACTGAAAATGCTCAGCTTTTATCGAAGCCATCTCAGGCCGATGCTGTCCCTTCCATGCCTGTGACTACAACCAAGTCGTTGCAGGAGCGTGGCGAGTCAGTGGCTCCTGGACCGACGCCACGACTCTCAAGCGGTGTGATGGGTTCACTCCAGCAATTGAAGCGGAAAATCAACACGAGTATCCATCCAACTGGTGAAAAGGCCGGTCCCTCTGCTCCTCCCGTGCCAATTCTCACCCGGCCTGGGCCGCCGCCTGGTCTACCGCGATCGTCTTCGAAAACCGTAACGCCACTGAGCCACATATGTGGGCCTAATTGATTACTCTCTTGGTCTCTGCTCATACGTCGCGTCGCCAGCGTCGAATATAGACATGGCTATTCAGGCTTGCCGGCCGGAGTCTGGGAACTTGTTGCGAAACAGAGAACAAATGGAACAAGTCCAAGAGTCTCTGAATGAAGGCTATTGCGACATTTCTGGGCGGGTAGGGGATCTTACTGTCATCGGTTAGTGACTTGAAGCTGAATCGTGGTGGTACTGACCGTGTTCTCAGGCGAGATGGGAAATATTAAAGTGTATCTCTCGCAAGGTGCCAGAATCGGTCGATTTCTGTCGGATTTTTTTAAATCAATATTTTTGCTTAGAAGTGCCAGACCCACAATCATTCATGTCATTAAAGCATGAGCCTCTCGCTCGTTTCGTACCCATCATTACGGTGCTAGCGCAGGTCTACGGGTGCGTCTTATTTGCATGCTCTCTAGCCGGGACTGATACGCAGAGCAGTCTTCCGTTGACCAGCTTGCATATATTCTATGACCTGGATGGCGGTCTCATAGCGTTCAATCGGAATGGAAGCATATTTTTCAACCTCCGGTACTATGAAGCATGGCGTACGTAGTAGCTATTGTTTGATTTAGTTGGCTGACGGTGACGTTTGCCCACAGATGACTCTGACGTCAAAGCCGGACGGACGAAGGCTGCGTATGTGTCCTGGTAGGTTGTATGATGGCGTCCATACGGGCTATTCTGAACAGATGCAGGTATTTTACACTGGCGCACGAGATTGCGCACAATCTGGTGCATCCTCACAACTCGGAGTAGGATTCTCTCTCAATGTCGCACGTGCACAGAACTGACAACCAACTTCAGACACGAATTTTACTTTTCAGCCATCTGTGAGCGGTAAGTGCGAGTCCTGCGTCGAATCGAGCTGTACTGACTGTCTGTAGACATTTTTCTGCGATCTGTGAGAGGATGTAGGAGATACTAGTTAGACAGAAGTAGATAGGGGTAACTTATGTAATCGAGACCGCCAGAATCGAAGGCATGGCTCAGCTGGGTGGCCCGTGCATGCACGCGTGTCTGCTACAGAACAGCACGCCTGGACACCCACGTCCTTCCCTCCTACGTCTGTGCGCCGCGTCCGCGCAATATCTGCACTCCCACATCTACTCTCTCATAGCACACGCGCGTCGCACTCGCGCTCGCACTAGTAGACTGCACGTCGCACCGCAGACTAGTAAGCAACCAACTGTTTCATGGCTGTCGCCGGGCACTCATACCACCACCACAAGTCCGACCATGAACGTCGCTGTTCTGAACCCGTCTTCCGTCTCATCTGTCCGCAGGAGGAAACCCATGCACACATATCAGTCCCCAGCTCCCGCTGAACGCCAGCCCTCCCTCGTCAAGTCTCTCTCAACTCTGTCGAACAGCATCGCCTGTACATCCAAGCCCAGCCGTCTGCCGTCCACAGACTACCCAACAACCAATGTGTTCGCAAATCGCACCGGTTCCACGGGCAAAAAATACCCCATGGCTCCGCCCCTACCCTTGTACCATCCCCTCGGGCGGCTCGCCCTCTCCCTGCCGCCGCTCGAGCCTTCCAGCTTCGGCCACTCGCCCCAAATTACCGTAGACGACTCGGACGCTGTGCGTCGGTCATCGGCGCGTTCCCGCCGGCCCGCCGCGAAATTACGCGAGGCAGAAGAAGACGAGCCTCCCTCCCGTCCTGCGCCTATTTCGAACGTCAGCGCGATTGCAGCCGTGGCTGCGCGGGAAATCAAGGAAAAGGCCAGTCCCCGCAAGAAACGCGCAGGTGGCGGTGCTGGCTCAAAGCGGAAGCGCAAGGACGTCGACGACGGTGATGCCACCTATCCCGCGAAACGGACACGAAATCCGCGCGGGGCCGGCAATGCACCTGCAGAGGACGGCTCTCCGACCGATTCGGGTGTGCCTTTGCCAGAGGTCACGCCGACGCCCGAGCCGATGGGAGAGTTGCAAGAGGACTCAAAGAAGCCCGAGCGGCGCGCGACACGATCGAGTGGTGGGTCGAAGCGACGCGACTCGAGTGCCAGCGAGGCGACCTCTGCGTCGGCGTCGGCGGCTGGCCGCGGCGCGAGCAAAGTGAATGGCGTTGAGGCGGTGCATGCCGAGGCAGCGCCTGAGCCCGACACTCGCCATGCCGAAGCCGAACCAAAAGAGGCGAAGGAGGAAGGAGAGGTCAGCGAAGAGGCGCCATGACTCGATTTGCACACAGATATCATTATGCTCCATCTCTTCGTTGTATCAAGACTAGGATTTTTTCTGCCACCATCGCGGCAACTAACACGGTTTATTCTGGGCGCTGAGATGGAGCATGGTCATCTGTCCAGGAACGGCTGGAATGGACGGAATTGGGGGCATGTGAAAAGGCGCGTCTACGATCTGCCCGCAGTTGGTTCCTGCTGGTTAGCGGGGTAGTGCCTGAGTGCTTAGGCGCACTTGGCGCTAGCGTTTGACGGCGTGAACACTTGGTGAATGCAAGGTGAATGCAAGGTGAATGCAAGCTGAACGTTGGGTGGACAGAGCTAATCTTGGTGCAACTACCTGACCCATTTGGCTGGCCGCATGTGCTCTTCAGCGCTGATGCCCCGCTTTCCCCAGGTTTCCCCGCCTGGGAGAGGACTTGGAAACACGGGCCAACGGTGGGTCTCGTGGCCAGCGTGGGGGCCGCAGAAGCGGGTTGGAAGCGGGCGTAGCCGGGCGTCGCACCGCGGTAGCGATCTGTAGTGATCCTGCCACTGGCGCCAGATCCTGCCATCAGCGTCTCATGCTGGATTAGGTAACTTTCTGATGTCTGCATCTCCATGTACCATGTGCTCCCCATTTCCGTTGTGCGGATCTATCCAACTTTTTTCTTCCAAGACGCCATGCATGACACCTCCCTCGCTTCCTATACATACCGGAACGCCGGACTTTGAAAAGCCCTCTTGGGTTCCCTCTCTTGCCCTCGTCCACTACCGTCGCGTCCACCATGGAACAAGTTCGTCCTGCGCGACCCAGTAGCGGCGTATACGGGTCCCACGGACACAGTGCGCAGAGCCTTGGTTCCGACGCAGGTTTGAGAGGTACCCCGAACATCTCTCTGTTCGCTGCGACAGGCACTCACTATGTTTTTCGTCCCCAGGCCATGCCGCCCAACCCGCAGGCTCTCGCTTCTCCGAGGGAGAGGTCGCGAGAGCCACGGCCGCAGGTGTCGCGACAGGTGGTACCGCAGCCGGCGCGACTGCCCTGACGGCGCAAGCAGCCCCACCAGCCCAACAGCCCCACCAGCCGTTCTACAAGAAACGGTGGTTTATAATATCCCAGCTAATTATCATACCCCTCGGCATCGCTCTCTTGTTCATCCTGCTCTTCCCGGTCGTTCGCGCAATTGTCCAGCTAGTCGTCAACCGCAGTACCCTCGATGTCCAGGTGGCAGCCATATCGGCGCCTCAAAATAATTCGTCAGTTGCCCTTCTGTCTCTGGTGTTTGCATGCTCATGTTCTTTCTAGGTTTGATCTCGCAATGCAAGGGACAGTTGCACACACTGGGGTCATATCCGCCACTATCTCATTTCCCGACCCCGTCAACGTATCATGGATCCAGCAAGATGGAACGGAAACACCGCTTGGCTGGCTGCAGTTGGATACCCTGCACGCTAAGAGCAAAAGGGCCACTATCAACCAGACCGCAACCCCGTTCACTATCTCGAACGAGACCGCATTCGCTCTTTTCGCAGCCCACATGATCACCGACCAGAATTTCACCTGGAGGCTCTCTAGTTCAAATCTCCGCGTTCAGGCCTTGAAGGTCCGTTCTTTATTTGTTTACGATATCGAACTTATTCCTAATTGATACTTGCAGTTCCCCGTGTCGAAAGGGATCAAATTCGACAAGCAGATCACTCTCAACGGTATGTATCAAGGTCTATTTTGATGTCATTCTACATCTCCTCGACCAGGCTTCCAAAGCTTCGCCGGAAATGTTGTCATCCAAGACTTCCAGCTTCCCAGTGATAATCCAGCCGGTGGCATCAATTTTGTCGCCGTCACTCAGCTAACTAACCCGAGGTAACTCTCCCTCCCTCCCGCTGGTGTAACATCTCTGACTCTTATTTTGTATCCTAGTCCGTTCTCTCTCAACTTGGGCACTGTCGTCTTTTCCTTGAGTTACAAGGGCGTCGATCTGGGACTCGGTACTAGTACCGACACTTCGATCGTGCGTTCGATCACTCGTCTCGTCTATTCTTACTCACCCATCTTTTCAGAGCCCTGGGTCAAACGTTATTACTCTCAAAGGGTTCCTTCACAGTCACACGGATCCCTCTGAGCTTGGTAAAATTATCTATCCATTTTCTCAGGCGTTGTTCTGAAACGAGCGTAGCTGTCGTCTCTCAACTGTTCACCAATTACTTGAACAGCGAAGTTTCCCCAGTCGTTGCGACCGGAGTGTCGACGCTCCAGACGGACAACTCGACCATCTCCTGGCTCAGCTCAGGTTTGCAAGCCCTCAAACTCGATGTCCCGCTCAAGTCGCCAACACCCATTGATCCTATTCGGTCCATCTCGATCGGCAATTTCGCTTTCGTTTTCTCTGAGGAAACTCCATGGTCTCCAAGTGCCGACAGCAACACCGTCAAGGCGGCGCTGGGTAAGAATTGTCTCCTACAGTTTTATTCTAAGTTAATCGCGTCCGCCGCGTAGAATTGCCTTTCGGCTTCCAGCTCTCCATCGGAGAAATTTCCAACGAGTTTAACATCACCATGGCTGATGGCAGCACGGTGGCCGGTCTTTCTACGGTAAGTAAATAATCCCTGTGTGTGGGCCTCAATTCTCATCGGTCGCCGCAGCCCCTCGGCGCCTCCACGTCATCCATCTCTGTGCTTGGTGCAACGAACACGACGGGTGTGGTCAACATCAACATCAGCAACACCAATTTGAGCTGCCCCGACCCCGACCACCCGACGTTTTCCTCTTTCAACACCGGCCTCACCAATCTCGAAACAGCGAACTTCCGTCTCGTCGGTCACTCGCGCACAGTAGCCAACATGTCTATTGGGCAAATCACCCTCGATCCGATCAACGTCAACGTTTCGACCTCGCTCAAAGGTCTTCAAGGTCTGAAGGGAATGGCAACCATCGAGAGCGTCGACGTCCAAGGCGGCACAACGGACGCCATCACGCTTAGTATCAAAGGTTAGTTGGCTCACCACTCGCCCAGTGTCGGAGCCTGAACTGTTTTCATAGTTGGCATTTTCAATCCCTCCAACTTGAAATTGACTTTGGGAGACTTGAGTGCGTTTCTCCACATCCAGCCGCCGGATTGGACTCATCGTCATTGTCAGGCTTGCGTCTCTTGAGGGACGGCGTCAGTCTGGGGACGGCTCTTATGCCCAACTTGGTCCTGAACATGGGAAATAATTCTGTCGTAGCCACATCCCAATTCGAGGTACGCTGAGCCATCCTCCATGCTTAAGACTTGCACTGATGATTAAATTGTTTCTCAGGCGAACAAAAGCCCTCAAGGCCTGGCGACGCTGAACGATTTCGTTGGGAAGCACGACGTTGAACTGGTGATAGCTGGATATGACGGAAGCACATCCGTCGCGTCGCTCTCTGCAGCTATGCAAACCCTCGACATCGACGTGACTCTGCCTGCGTTGCAGACGAACCTGCTCAACATTGCGTCACTCGAGATCCTCGCGAGCACTGGACGGTCAAGCAACGTCAGCCACGTGACAGTTTCCCTTGCGAATCCATTCAGTGCGAATTTGGATATCACCAGCATCTCCTCTACTGTTCAGCATTCGGCATGGATCTCGGCACCATCAACTCGACCACCAAATTCTCCAATCCGGGCAAGTCCACGACCACGTCGCCGAGTTTGGACCTCAATATGAATTTTGATCCGGCGACGCTATTTTCGGTGACCCGAAGGCTGGCTCTCGAGGCAAATTTGGATGTGGCGCCGTTGGACAAGATTGTCGAACTCGGTGGGATCACGTACCTCCCTGCTGCTGGCACACCTTCTTCCCCTGCACAGCGTCGGGCTAATCTATTTACGTGAGTAATGACATGTCGACGTCGACCTCTCTTCTAACTTCCTTTTCTCAGCGGGTTCGATCTCCCCACGTTTGTCCAGGCCGCTTTCAAGAAATTGCAGTCAGACGTTACACTGACAGCGGGTGTAACCATCGGCGAATACCAGACATCTTTGGAGTACACGCAAAGCAATCTCCCAACGCACACTGATGACTCCCTTAACCTGATTCTTCCCGTGCTCGCTCAACCGATCGTCCAGAAAATCGTGGGTGGGTCGCTCCTAGGGTTTGTTCATCACCAAATTTGGGGATCACTGCTGATAAACAATGTGCAGACTCGACACCATCTTGATCAAAAATCCTCAACAAAAATCCTTCAGTAAGACGTGCTTCGGCCCATTCAGATCAATTGCTTACCCACCTTGCAGGCTCGCAGCTGAAGGGATCGATCACCAACGCAGGACCATGTAGGTTTCCCCCTGAAATTTCTTCGACCATCGCATTGACTTCCATCTAGTCGATGCTGCGATCACGTTCGGTGGAAATGGTCTAACCGTCAACTGGGCCGGTCAAACCTTGGGCCACATCACAATGGACCCGCTAAAAGTCGCGGCTGATGTCGGAGCCACTCTCGACACAACGTCCACTTTCACAGTCGCGGACGTTGATCACCTGACCGCGTTCACCAAGGCTTGTACTTGTTCCTTCATATTTGCTACTATTACTAATCGCGGCCGTTAGACCCTGCTTACTGAAGAAAGTTTCGAATGGCAAATCACGGGAGAGAATCTCACAGGTATGCACTACTGATTTACGCCTCAGAACGGCTCCTGATTTCTTCTCCAATTCATAGTCAATGCGCTTGGTAAATTCCCGGTAGTATAGTGTGTCCGATGTGCTAATCGTGCCTTGTACTAGGTATCGAGGTGTCTGGGATATCTGTCGGGTATACTGTGACTTTGAAAGGATTCAATGGTCTCAAAGGGGGAGTCGTAATCAAGACGTTCGACCTGCCTTCGAATGACCCTGCTGGAGGAATCCATCTCACCCTAGAGGCGACGGCGGCGAATCCGTCGCAGGTTGGAATCGAACTAAGCTCTCTCGGTTTCCTGACTCTTGTGAATGGAACCACGATCGCCGACGTCACCTCCGGATCTGTCAATCTCGCACCTGGCAGCACTTCTTCCCTCTCGCTCGCGGGTCGCCTGGTGCCTCAAAGCAGCTCTGAAGGTCTGGCCGTCGTTTCTTCCGTATTCAACAACTTCGTGCACGGACTCGATAGCGATATCATTGTCCAAGGTGCGAGCGCAGGGCCCAGTGACGTTAGTCGGATCTCTTTTTCTATTTTATTTTTAAAAACCGCTTTTTGATCCAATTAATTCACCTTCAGGTAACATGGTTAAACGAGGGCATCAAGGCGTTACAAGTCGCCGCTCTTCTACCAAACCAAGGTTCTCTCAAGGTCATCAAGTCGATTGCCTTGAACGAACTCAAGTTGCTGTTCACGGAAAGCACCGCATACAAGCCCTCGACATCCTCAAACTCTACGGATGCTGCTTTCACGTTACCATTCGGCTTTCCCCTCGATATCACGGCTCTTGAACAGACATTGACCGTAGGGTTCAAGGGACAGTCAATTGCCCAATTGGCGTTACCGAAAGCTCCCAGCAAGACCGATGTCGATACCCGAGTTATTCATCTTACCTTTGACAGGTTCGTCTTGTGTGTCTCTCATGCGTATCCAGACTTCCTAACCACCTTATCTAGTGTTCCCTTCGCCGTATTTGACGATCAGCACTCGAACTTTGACGATTTCGTTGCTGCTACGACTGTCGGAAGCACGGAAACGTTACAGCTGTCTGGATCTGCGAATGCCGATGCACAGACGGCTGTCGGACTGCTGTCTCTCACCGACATCACGTTCTCGGTCGCGTCTACCATTGGCGGTCTCCAGGGTCTTGCGACCAAACCTGTCACTGTGGCGAATCTAGATGTCAACCATGGGTTCTCGGACTATCTGCTTATCAAAGTAGACTCCGCACTATTCAACCCTAGGTGCGTGCTCTGCTCAAATGTTTGATCTCCCTTTATTCAACATCCTACTCTAGTACGTTAACCATTGGAACTGGGGACGTGGAATTCTCTCTTGGCTTCCAGGGCCAAACTATTGGAAGTGCTGATATTGTGCGTGGCCATTGCAATGCCTGAAGTTCATGCTCATCATCACGACAGAGCAACCTGATCATTTTACCCGGCAATGAAAGTTACCCGATCGACGTTCATTACTCTCCCCAGGGAGACAGTGCTTCGACCGCCGGACAAACCCTCCTTGAAAACTTTTTACAAGGTATCAACTCCGACACGGTGATCGCTGGAAGTACCGATTCGACACCAATCGACTCCCTCAAGACTGCCTTGTCGGAAATTCTTCTGAAGCCGGTCACCATCCCTGCACTTCATCAAACACTTCTTCAGTCGGCCACCATCGAATTCCCGGTGGACATTGTCAAGACCGGCATCGCTGAAGCCTCGTTTACGTTGGCCAATCCGTTCACGGCCAGTATCAATCTCATCACTGTCGGTGCGACGGCGGTCTTCCACAACCTCACCCTTGGGACGATTGACCATGTCGATGTCTCATCGAACCCGATTCATGCCGATGGTCATTCCTCCGTGACCTCTAGCTTCTTGCCGATGAAATACAATCTTGAGCCCTTGGTCATCGTCCAATTCTTGTCCATCTTGGCGCAACAAAACTCTGTTGACCTTGGACCACTCGTCGCAATGTTCCAATTCATAGTTAACAATCCGAACCTGACGGTCCCAGTGACCACAACTGTCGACACTTCTACTCCCACCTGCGTCAGTGGAACGCAATTTGATGTCGAGGGTGCTATACTCGCCGCACTCAAAGGCCTCAAGGTAGACCTGGCTGTTACTAGCGACGTCAAACTGGATGACTTTGCCACCCCATTGGCGTTCGCGCAGAATTCTATTCCTGTCGTCGTACGTCCATTATTTCCGTTTCCCTGCTGGGTCTGATTCATTGATAGACCGATAAAACGGCTCTATTCCTCATCGGGGCCGTTGCTGGACCGATCGCTCAAAACCTTGTCGACGGCTCTGTATTGGCATTCACGGAAGCCAATATCACGTTCGTTTCTTGTCTTATCTGGCAAGCCCCGTCTAAAAATGCTGCTAGTAACATTTCTGACGATGGTTTCGACCTATCGCTACGCGGATCCCTGACCAATGTTGGCCCACTTGATGCTCTCATTGCTTTCCCGGAACCCCTCAGGTATCGTTGCCGTATTTCCGTCATCTCAACCTTTTCTCACATGCCTGTTTAGTGTGGTTTGGCAAGGTGCCGACATTGCTCAGATCGCGCTTCCTCCAGGTGAGTAATCTGCTGCTATGACCCTTGGGTTCAGCCTAATCTTTTTCTGTCAAGTGTGTGCTGCTGCCAATACCGGCGTTCCGAATTACGTGACAAGTGCTCGACTCACCATCACCGACTCGGCCAAGTTTACAGACTTCGCCACATTTTTGTTGCACAATCCGAGCTTTACTTGGACTGTTTCGACCTCGAAACTCCGTTTGACGGCCTTGGGGACCATTTTCGATAATGTCACGCTCTCCAAAGACATATCATTCAAGGCGTTCAACGGTCTTCCTGGTGTCACGATTAGCAACTTCCAGTTGCCTTCTGACGATCCAGCCGGTGGAATCCACATTGAGACAGACGTTGGGATTCCTTCTCCCGCTCGTTAGTTGTCCTCGTTTCTGGAAGTTGCATCTACTAACGTATAAAAACCAGAATTGGGGATTGACCTTGGCACTGTCTCATTCACGTCTTTCTTCAAGGGAACTCAGGTCGGACGTCAGTATTCTTCTCCGTTCTACTCTCCACGCACCAACTCACCCATCATAACAGCTTTGGTTGGTACCCATTTGTTCCTTGCCCCCAACGCGGAGACAGGGTCCCACCTGAGTGGACGTATCATACCTCAGAGTGGCTCCGACCTCGACAACATTGGAGTGTTGTTCAGCGAGTTCTTGGCGGGAGAGAATATCACCCTGACAGCTCAAGGAGACAGCGTTCAGCCGGTGAGTTGCAGTCGGATGTATCAACGGGTTCTGGATATTCACAAGCCCACCATCTAGGACGGGTCGAGTCAGCCTGTAGCATGGCTGAGTACCGCGTTCAAAACGCTGTCGCTCGACGTCATTCTGCCTGGCGAAAAGTTCAACATCATTCAATCCATCTCTCTCGACGAGTTGTCCCTCATCATGGTAGACCAAGCCGAAGCCTTTGCTCCCCTGACGTCATCCTCGTATACTCTGGCAACTTACAAAAACCCCTTCGGGTTCTCTCTGCAAGTCGTTGAGTCTGGACAGGAGCTGATCCTTAGTGATCTAGGCCTCGACATTGCTCAGGTCGGCTTGAAGCGATTTTTAATGTGTCAGGTTTACTCACCGTTCATATCGCATAGCTTGTGCTTCCAATGGCTCCAACTGTCGGTGGCGTCTCAACCGGTAACGTCGCTGACCTGGTTATTACCTTCGAAAACCAGACACTGCAATCGTTGAGCGACGATGGATTCGAGCTGCTGTTTGCCGTTGTCACGTTGCTGCAGGAAGGGGACTTTGTGCTGTCGGGGACTGCGAACGTGTCTGCACGGACCAGCATCGGCGACGTTCCCATCACGGGTATTCCGTTCAATGTCGATTCCAGTGTTACAGGTCAGTCGGGGCTTTGTTTGTCTGCACCACTACCTGACTCTTTGCTACAAGGTATCAACTCCTTCGGGTTCACTGCAGGCTTGAGCAACGTCACTGTATCTGGTAGCGGTGGCGCTGGTGGCTCCGAATTTGTTACTGCGCCTCTCATTACCAAGTTGAACAACCCATCGAATGTGTCGCTCCAGACAGTGGATATTTCGCTGCCGGTCATCTACGAGGGCGTGACGATCGGGAGAGCTGTGATTGACGTGAGTGTCTTTTCCAAGACTCAGTTGTATGCAAAGACTAGACGCCCGAGTATAGACATTCAATCTGGTGCCTGGGGACAATCTTGTGCCTACTGAGTTCCGCTACGAGCCGGCGAATGCCAACGACACGACGGCGCAGGGCTTCCTGACGTCGTTCATTCAGGGTAGCTCGTCTCTGCCGCTGACGATCCAGGGCGACCTGCAGAGCTCACCGTTTGCTTCGTTGGCCCCGGCGCTGTCGAGTTTGACGCTGTCCACGAGTCTTGATGGTACGCTGTGCTCGACGGCGATGGGAGACTCTGTACTGATTCGAGACGACAGCCCTCAACCAGCCCAACTTGATCACTCATGTGAACGTTATCATTACTCTGGACTCGCTGGTAACGAACATCGTCTCGATCAACTTTGATGTACGTAGCTAGCTTTTGCTGCTGTTGTATCCATTTCTAACGTGGGCACGTAGATGCAAAACCCGCTCGACACGGATCTCGTGGTCGAGTTCGTGCAGTCCGACTCCGGGGTCAACAACGAGACATTTGCGTTCTTCAACCAGCCGATCGAGGGCTTTGTGATCCCCGCACACGGGACGGCCAACTCGGGGCAGGTGAACGACGTGCTGCTGACGCAGGGCGCGATCGCGTCGCTGGACATCATCCCACTCGGGGTGCTCGACATCCAGGCAGCCGCGACGGTGCGCGTCGGGCAGGGTGGGTACGAGATCCCGTGGCTGCAGCTGGTGCAGTTTAACGTGCCGACGGTGTACACGCTCTCGCTCGACGCGGCGGTGATGAAGCAGAAGGCGGTTTCGATCAGTGCGTCGTCGGCGGCGGTGTCGAGCACGTTGGCCGCGGCGTCGTCGGCAGCGGCTAGCAGCACGGCAGCGGCTTCTTCAGCTGACGCGGGCGCGTCGTCGTCGTCCGAAGACAGTGCCAAGTCGACTGCTGCGGCTGCGGCCAACTCGCCTGCTAGTGATGCCTCTGCGGCGACCACTGCCAAAGCCACGGCGGCGGCGGCGGCGGCGGCTACCGCGGAAGCCAAGGCCACGGCGGCTGCGGCGGCTCCTGACACCACATCTCCAGCCTCGGACTCTTCTCTGGTGCGTGTCGGTTTTCCCTATGACGGATAACGCGCTGACTCGACTCGCAGACGTCGGCTGACGTAGCTGCCTCTTCCTCTGCTTCTCCTTGATCGTGAACTTTTTTTCCCTTGGGCTTGAACACACCGAATTGAACTGTTCACTTGTAGCAGCTAATAATTACATCACGTCTTGTCATGTACCTTTATTGAACCCTTGCACGTCGCCACGCATACCCCTTGCATTACATACAATTATTCTTTTGTACGAACGTTCGCGAAAATTAATGTTTTATACCAGCATGACACGACATGATATCAGCGAGCAGACCCTCCAGAAAAGAACTAGGTTTATTATCTTGTCAGTTCGCCTCGCCGTCCTGGCGAGTGGTCTACGGCGCCGCCACAGGAGAACACTAATTGTTCTTGTGGCGCCGTGGCTCACGCCGGAGGCAGAAAGGCGCCCCAGAGGAGGACGGAGAGGATGCCCCAGAGGACGCTCCATGCGACCCAGGCGCGGCCCCAAGCAGGGTGGTCGACGAGGAGCCAGGCGGCGGCCCAGTAGGTGAGGGGCATGGCGGCGGCGAGGCGGAGGACGATCTGGGTGTGGGACGCGAAGAGGAGGGTGGCGGCTACGAAGAGGGTGTGGAGCGCGTGGGGCGTGATGGACGGGGCGTCAAACGGGCGCAGGGGCGTCGCGGGGTGGGCGAGGTGGCGGAGGCGGCGGCGGAGGTGGTGGATGCTGAAGGCGGAGATGGCGAGCAGCGGGGGCGCGGCGATGAGGAAGTTGGGGAGCTGCGCGAGGGTCCAGTAGCGCAGGAAGCCGTTGTTCCAGTAGCGGGCCTGCACGTGGGAGTAGATGAGGGGGACGCGGTTGGCGCACCACGCGGGCGCGTCGGTACGCGGGGCGGCACAGAAGGCGAGGTACGCGGCGTAGTTGTGCGCGACAAAGGGCGTGAGGGGCAGCGCGGCCAGGACGACGCAGACGAGCACGGATTTTGGGGTCAGCTGGAAGGGGTGAGGAGAAGCAAAGATGTTGAGACGAAGCGCATACTGGTTTGCGGTCGAGGAAGGGCTGGACGAGGAGGCCCCAGACGATGAAGCCGGCGAGGAGAAAGCCGTTTGAGCGGAAGGCGGCGGCGAGCGTGAAGCAGAGGGCGGCGGGGAGGTATCGGGCTCTGGCGCAGTAGAGCATGCCCTTGTAGGAGAGGTAGGTGAAGAAGGGCTCGTTGTAGGGGGCGAGGTGGAGGGTCGCGGGGCTACTGGGCAGGAGGGCCAGGAGGGCGGCGAGGCGGGAGAGGGCGGGGGACGGGAGGTGGTGGCGGGAGAGGGCATGCATGGTGGCCGAGGTTTCAAAGGCGAGGGCGAAGGAGAGGAAGGCGGGGGCGAAGGGGGTGTTGGGCAGGCGGGCGAGCAGGAAGGGGAGGGCGGGGAAGAAGGCCCATTCGTGCTCGTAGACGTAGCCGCAGTGGGCGATATGCAGGAAGTGCAGCGCGTCCCACCGCACGAGCACGCTGGGCGCCGCGGCATCGAAGGGCGCGACGAGGACGGACAGCGCCAGCACCGTCGCCGTCACCGCACACGAGAGAAGAGTGAACGCGAGTAGCATGCGTGACCGTAACGCCCAAACTTGTGACTGTAACACGTGCCAACTAACTGCACGTGCCAAACAGGACTCGATGCTGTCTCTTCCTGTGGCGTCGCTGCTGGTCGGGCTCGGGCCGGCGATCCATGCAGTGCGCAGGGCGGTGGAGGTGCCGGCGTGGACGTCGCCGTACGACGGGTGGCTGGTCGTCGCCGGCTGGTGGGCCGTCCTGCTGCTCGCCGAGTCTGTGCTGCGCTACTTTCTGCCCCTTGCCTGCATATCCATCCTTGCCCTCGCCGCCTGCTCCGCCCGCGCCCGCCCCACGCCCCCCCTCGCCTCCGAGCACACCGTCCAGCTCGCCGTCGCCGATCTCTCCGCCATCGACGCCCTCCTCCCCGCGCTGCCCGCCCTCTCGCCCACCCTCGCCGCCCCAAAGACCCTCCTGCGCGTCTCCCTCATCCTCTACGTCCCGTACCTGCTCCTCACCCACCTCGTCCGCCTCCGCGTCCTCGTCGCCGTCGCCGGCACCGTCCTGCTCGTCTGGCGCGCCCCCTGGGTCCTTGCCCTCCGCAACTCCCTCTGGCGCAGCGCCTTCGTCCGCTGGGCCCTCTACCGCGCCGCCGCCGCCCTCACCGGCCAGCCCCTCCCCCTCGCCGCCCACTCGGCCCTCTCCGCAGCAGCGGTCGCCGCCCCCGCCCCCACAAAGTCCCTCCGCTTCCTCTTCACCGTCTACGAGAACCAGCGCTGGTGGATGGGCCTCGACTGGACCGCCGCCCTCCTCCCCCAGGAGCGCCCCTCCTGGTGCTCAAAGACCCAGAACGCCGTCGCGCCCCCCAACGCCTTCGTCCTCCCCGACGACACCACCCTCTACCTCCCGCCCCAGGACGGCAAGCCCCGTCTCAAGCGCTGCGCCAAGTGGGCCTGGGAGGAGCACGAGTGGCGCGTCATCGTTCGCAAGGAGGGCGCACCCGCCGTCTCCCGCGTCGAAAAGCCCCTCCCCACCGACAAGGAGGACAGTCCGCCGGGCCTGCTCACAAAGGCCGCCGCAAAGATGCGTGACTCGTCCTCCGTCCCGTCCCCTGACGACCCCGACCCCGACAAGGCCCCCGCCGACCCGGAGGAGGACGAGGAGGAGCTCGTAACCGACGAAGACGGCTGGGTCTACGGAGATAACAAGTGGGAAAAGCAGAGCGCCAAGGGCGGCATGGGCAAGGTCCCTTTTCTGCTTGCCTGCCGTTGGCCCATCCACTGACAACTTGCAGTACACCCGCTTCCGACGATGGACGCGCGTCGCCGTTGTCACAGAGACCATAGAGCGCATTCCGGACGGCGAGGTCGAGATTCCCCGCACCGCCTCGCCCGTCACCCCCACAAGTCCGTCTTCGTTTTCAGACGCCGAGCCAAAGGCCTCCCGTGACGACAGCCCGCTTCGGCAACGACTCAAAAGTGCCATGCACAAGGCCACGCTTTAGTGTACAAATGTAATTCTACGCGAGAATGTCATTGTTGAAAATGGCCGTCAGCGGAACACCATCTTCGCGGATGACCCCGCGGTACATGCCCTCGCAGTTGAGGGGCATCGAGACTGGCGAGCGAGTGGGTACAGGCTGAGCTATGGAAAGCTAGAGCACCACGCTTTGAAACAAATGATTGGCGGAAGTGCCGGAAGTGCCGGGTGACGGCCGCCAATTACCTAAGGCGGTAAGCAAGTTGAAATGGACTTCAATGGGATGAATTCTGCTTTTTAGCGGAATCTGAGTCAAAGGCTATGTATTGTAGTTACTTGAAACGAATTTAAACCTCATTTAACGCCTGTCAAGAGAGAAGGAAAAGTATAATGCACCCCATTATTCCAAGTTGTCCAACCAGCGACCAAGAATGGAGGCAGAGGTGATCTGCTGTCGTTAGAACCTTCTCCTACACCGCCAATGGTCACACATGTGGTCACAGCCTGGAACTGACATGCGCCCCAGACGTCAGTGGAGACTGGCAACCAGCTGGTCGTTCCCTGGATTCCAGGTTCTATCGCAAATGGGTCCAGCGTGGGACCAGGTCCACCTGGCAGCCAGCTTTTCGGCCAAATGGTTAACAGCCCGGTCAGCTCAGCTCGTACCAGCTTGTCGAAATCCTGGCCACTTAGTGCATGTAAAATGATCCATTAAAACATAATTGTTTGCATTCTGATATTTGTGTACAAAAATGGATGCCGCGACAAGATAAGGAGCCTACTCTTAGGTATCAGGCTGCGCCAGCGTAGATGAGATCATTGACTGTCTGCTGGAACTCGTTGATAGTGTCCTAGGTGATCTTGTTGTCCTTGACAGCATGCTTGGCTTTGATCTTGGGTGTGATTGCAGAGTGACCTCGCCAACTTGAGCTTTCGAAGACGACCCGTTGAGGAATAACTTTGTCTTCGTACACGTGCAGTAGTTGTTTGCGGTGAAAGGGAACAGATATTATTTCTGGACCTAGATATGAGCAGAAGAACTGCACGAGATGAGCGTGAACGTATGACAGCGACGAGGTGATGTCGTGCGCACATGGGAAGAGCTGAAACAGCGCGAGAACTGGACTTGGGCCAAGCGGCAGATGCTGGCCGAACTACTTGGAGGCCTAGTGTTGAGGTGGTGGGAGAAACAGCGGGCGACATAGCAACGACCGTGATTGAGGGCGATAGAGTTGGGGCAGGTCTTGAAGGGAGAGCAGGATGAAAGGGGAATGGAGCAGGCTTCAAGTCGAAACCAAAATCGATTGGTACTTGTTGACAAGCGACGAGAGCATTAGCAATGCCAGCAAATTGCAGAACCCTTGATTGGTTTCCACACCTGCAGCTAAGAGGAGCCCATTTGCCTTGCAGAGTTTTGCGTATTGTTCTTCGTGGTTTGACGCATTGAAGTCGGAAATCTTGGGCAGCTTGTCACACACGGTCCACGTACCACACGGTGCCATCCAATCGCCTCCGAAGCTTTGCGTGCTTCGATTTGGTCCCATTTGCTGAACATGGCTGGAGCTACGACTTGGCGAGGAAGTACCAGGTGGGCGGACGAAAGCTTGGGTGGCTTGAGCGTCGTCGATAGTGGCAATCATCGACCCGCTCCGTAATCTGGCTCACAGTGTGCGGATACGAGTGTGGCATGCCTTGGAGAAGCAGCAAGAGAGGGGGGAGAATAGATGGACAGAAGATGGTGGTGGAAGGAGGGAAGACGAGACAGCGAGCATCAACAATCAAAACAAACCACCTGTGTGACTGACATGATGGTTTCATTGTCTGATCCGACGGATGGATGGTGTCGGCTACGGACTTGCTCATTTTCCATTCATGCAGATCCAGGCGAACTGCTCAAAGCTTTGGTCCGAGTCTTCTTTGGTTTGGAATTGACCAGGACTTTACTACATATACTTCTTGAGCTTTCCGATGAATTTTCCGCAGCCACGCCAGTTGGCTTCGGAGTGCCTGCTTATGGACCGGTTTCCTCGTAGCCACCATAAGCACCGAGGTGAGTGTAATATAGGCGCCCCTCTAAGTGTGTAGTCCGACATACTATTGGCTGGGAGCAGGACATTTTCCTGATGCACTTCCAGGAGGCACGGGAGTATGGCGGTAACACGGACATCCAGCCAGTGACTAGCTGGTATCTCGACTGGAATATCCAGCTGGAAACCAGCCGACCTCCATCTGGTACCAGGAATCATCACAGGTGGTTCGCACGTGACTGCTCCAGGTAGAGTCAACATGCAGGCACTTTGGTGGTGTACCTTTGCATCCATGCATGGATCTGTGAGAGACATTATAGATGTTGAAAATGCCGCCTACATTGATGGGGTCAAGATGACTGAGATACCCGAAGTGGCTCATCATATTTGACTCAACGCAATACGAGCACTAAACTCGGGTGTCCTCAATTTTGATCTTTTAAATTTATTCATGGCTACCGTGTACTACCAATGATACATGAGCAAGCCAAGGATACCGCCTTTTACACTGTCCAGTCCTTTGTTGCCAATAGGTTGAATAGACCAGTTAGACGGCTTTTCCGACAGTCTAGCTCCTTTAATATGCTTACAAACTATCTTTGGGTGTTCTATAGCTCCCTCCACGCAAGTCCTGGGTATTTTCGAGGAAACAAATTGAAGTTCCCGGTGTGGGATTTGTCTGGATTGTGATTCAACATCCCACCCGGTTCTTGGTGGGAACTATAGACAGAAAAACTCCATCAGCAACTGGGGAGTGCTTCATATATGGTGCGGGGTCTCTAAAAGCTTATTAAAAGCATATGGGACACCTCAATGCCATTTGAAGGAGATGAAAACACAGTCAAAGGTGCCAAATCAGGGCTAAAACCGAATAATTTGCTTGACTTTACTGAAGGATAGGTTTGGGGGGTGTATTGTCCATATCCAATGTCTTCAATGCGCTACAGCAGGGATAACATTCTGTTAGAATCTGCAATTTCACCTTAATCACTGCCTCGGCACACGGCCGGCCATTGACGGCAATCATCACCATCATTTGTTTCAAAGTGTGGTGCTCTGGCTTTCCATACTGAGCATACAAGCGAGGCGGGGCTCACCATTTCCCACGCTGTCGAGTGCAATGATGCTGCCGGTGCCCCTGTGCTGGCACAGCTCCTCCACAGCGTACTCGGTTGCCTTTTGCAGCGACTCGCCCAGGAACTTGACGCGGTGCGCAATTGTCGTGCCTGTCGCGCACCTGATAAAGTACTGTACACATTCAGAGGGGTGCACACATTTGATTATTGCCGTTTTCAGAATAGTTGGGGCTCGTGACTTTTGATGAGTTTTTTGCACGTTTCGAGTGAAATCTTCGGCAAGCCATAACTAAACAACCACTAGACAGATTCACAATACTCCTACATATTTGAAACACACTTTTTGAGGGCTAGGGCGCCCCATGGTTTTCATCCCGAGTTTCGGCTGTCTCAAGTTTCCTATTTGGGGCACCCTCAAATGGAGTTGGCGGGCTCTAGTGCCGTAAATACTGCATGTATTGCTACCATATTTTGAATGTACATTCTTTACTGTGTTCTTGAGGGAGCCCCAGGTGCAAAAGCACGTCGTAGTGATCAGTTTGCTTGGTGTCGCCATGTGATCGTGTTTACCAACAGTCACAACTTCCTCTCCTCCTCTCGCTCCTTCGCCATGGTTCGCAGCAAACCACTGTCTGACAACCTCCGGGGAACAATTCTGAACATGGCCAGCATGATGGACATTCCAGATATATGTCAGTACACCAGATGCAAGAAGCGCACTGTGCAGCGCATTCTGGAAGACTACCGCAAGAAAGGGACCGTCATGCTAAGAGCTGAGCTGAAGGGAAGCAGAGTCTCCGATATGGAGACCACTCGGAGGTGGTATGGAGGTCCGAGGCACTTGAGTGGTCGTTCTCGCAGGCACTACTGAGAGTGTGCGACTACCTGGCTTGCGGACCGCGGCAAGACAAAGTAGGTTTTGAGAGAACTCGGAGGTGATACGGAGGTCCGACCCAGTTGCGTAGAAGTAGGAACACAATAAATTATGTGATTTCCAAACTGAAGATACATGACAAAAACCATGCAGCTTTTATACTTGTATTTCTAATTGTTAAAGCGTAACAATAGTAAAACAAAAGAGTGGGAATTCTTACTAAGTCAAATCCATATAACAATAAGACCTTCTGGTAAGGTTCCGAGGCTGATGTCAGAATCCAAGAGTAATGCATCAAGACAATAAGGGAAACACTCAGAAGACCTTCATTGCATAAAACCCTTTTGTCATCTTCGGAGTCTCTGAGGGGTCTCGGAGCTCCGAAGGGGTTCCGAATGTCGAACTCAGCACGGATATAACAGTATCCCCCTCTCAAGACTCTTGTGCTCAAGAGGCTGTGGAGAATGTTCAGGAACAAAATGGGATGTCAAGTGACATCATCCAAAACATATAAAACGGAGGATGAGGGATTACTAAGTGTATCCCTCTTACTCATATCCCTTACTTCACTCTCGGAGTCCATCCGACATTCACTTAATTGTCCATGGACTTATACGTACTCATTGTTCACAAGATGTCTTGACGACTTATTGTCCATGGACTTATACTTACTAATCCTTCACAGGATTGTCTTGACAACTTAATTGTCCATGGACTTGTACTTACTAATCTTTCACACCTTATTGTCTTTCACTAAACAATTAGCTTACTAGTATTTAAGCTAAGTAGTTTAGCCTCTGTTCTTCAGTTTGATAATTGTATACATTATTGTGTTCTCCCTTCCCAATGCAACCTGAGTCGGACTTTCCGATCTATCGGATATTCCATGCCTCCTCCGGCCCTCCTGCATCCTTGCTTGTCCTCCTGTTCTTATCTCTGGACTTTGACTCTCCTTGGTCACAAGCCGGGTAGTCGCACACTCTTGTTTGTAGTGCTTGCAAGAACGACCTTCTGGCCTTTCGGAAATTCCATGACATCTCAGAACTCTTACCTTCAGACTTTCTCAGCAACTCCGGTTCCCTCGGCTCAGCACTTAACAGTATTATCAAACTCAACTATCTGGGCTTGCATGGCTGTTCAGTTTAACCCCTACAACCCTGCATCTATCGTGCCGGGCACACCTGGTGCATCCCAATCACTTGCTGGCAATAATCTCCTCCAATGGTGTGTTGATAAGGTTCACCAGGGGTAAGGGTATACCTCTGGAAGTACAAGGTAAGGTATGCGGGAGGTAGAGGTAAAGGTTGCCAGCTTGATACCTTTGGTCAAACCCCTGTTAACCTCTGGAGGTACAGAGGTATCCAGGGGTATGAGAAATAACACTTGTGGCAGGGTTTCACATGTCCAAAAGTGTACTTTCTACCGCTAAAATGGGTAATCTGGCCTTGGTCTGAGGAGATGCATCTATCTTTCACATTTTACACCCATCTCTCTCCTCAACCAGCTCATCACACAAGTCATATGACATGTGCTGAAATTTGTATCCTGCTGTTACCACTGTGTAGAATGTTCTATACAGGTGTTAAACCTTCAAGTTAACCAATAGATTCAATATCTAAATATCTGAGGTCAACATTACCTGTGTAGGACCCAAAATAGTGCAAAACCTCTGCCAAAAGGTACAGGTAAGGGTATCAAGGATATGCCTCTGAGGTTTTAGAGGTAAGGTAGGTATACCTCTCGGAGGTCAGAGGTTTTAGAGGTAAAGGTAGAGGTTAGCCTGATGTTAAGTGCTGAGCTGAGGGAATCAGAATTGCCGAGAAAGTCCGAAGGTAAGATATCGGAGTTTGTCATGGAGTTCCGAAGGGTCAGAAGGTCGTTCTCGCAAGCACTACAAACAAGAGTGTGCGACTACCCGGCTTGCGACCAAGGAGAGTCAAGTCCAGAGATAAGAACGGGAGGACGAGTAAGGATGCAGGAGGGCCAGAGGAGGCACAGAATATCCGATAGGTCGGAAAGTCCGACTCAGGTTGTGTTGGGAAGGGAGAACACAATAACATATATAATTATCAAACTGAAGAACAGAGGCTAAACTACTTAGCTTAAATACTAGTAAGCTAATTGTTTAGTGAAGTACAATAAGGTGTGAAAGATTAGTAAGTATAAGTCCGTGGACAATAAGTCGTCAAGACAATCCTGTGAAGGATTAGTAAGTATAAGTCCGTGGACAATAAGTCGTCAAGACATCTTGTGAATGATGAGTAAGTATAAGTCCGTGGACAATAAGTGGATGTCGGATAAACTCCGAGAGTGAAGTAAGGGAATATGAGTAAGAGGAATCCGCTTGGTAATCCCTCATCGCGTACTGTAGATACTTGTACTGAAGCAACCGTCACGGTCACGATGGGGTCGGTTGCGTTGCTCAAATCGCGCCAGGTCACGGTCACGATCGGGTCGGTTGCTTCAAAAAATCTGTGACATTCAAAAAAATTCAGAAAAATTCAATTTAAATATTTTTCGCTACCGCCCCCCTCGCTGAACCTCGCCGGACTGTCTCTATGCATTCTCGCTCGTTCCTTCAACTCCTGAATCAATTTCCTTCCACTTTCTGCCTTGATCATCGTATGCCCAAATGTCCTCCTCATCATTGGTTGCGGACATCCCCTCGTAATCTGCGTCCACTGCTGCCGTTGAAACCGGAAGCGCAATTGATGGAGCACTGAGTCCATCTCCAAGGGCATCGAGAACAACGGTGATCAGCGGGACATCAGAGTCATCGTGATTAACCTCATTGTCGAGATCACTCTCCGGATGGGAGTCTTCGGGGCCGTCGGGGAGGTCGAGCGGGAGTTTACCAAGATGGGTAGCACCACAACGCGCTTTAATTTCATCTGCAAGAGTTGGATCATCCTTGATATATTGATGAAGGGCCTTGCGAGTAGAACGACTAGTGAGGCTCTCGTACGAGAGATTGTATTCGGGTTTTCCTGGCACAACACATTTCTCCCAGGACTATACCAATTTATCTCAGTGGACGTGCGCAAGGAAGAATAAGGAGCAACATACCCGTTGGATAATTTCTCTTCCCTTCGAGGTTACGAGCCAATCATAGAGATCAACACATGCTCGAACAGATGCGCCTCGAAGAACCGGATATGAGCTGGAAAACACAACATTCTCCGGCGTGATCCCTGCGCCAATCTGATCCTGGTGGCAGCGAACAAGATAGTCGAGCATCGACTGCTTCAGCTTGTGTTTAGCAATGCGCTGAAGGCCAACATCTTGTGGCTGAAATATTCCAGTACACTTGCCGGGGACGAAGATCAAGATGATGTTCTCGTATTTGAAGACCAACTTCCTGAACTCTTCGGAGATGTGAACTGCGTAGATATCGATGAATACGATGGCCTTTTGGTCGTCGTAGAGATCGGGATCTTCTTCGATTATTTTCTTGATGTAAGGCTGAATGATGTTTTCAATCCACTCCTTCATTGTCTTCTGAGTGCTGAAGTGGCTGTTTTTCTTGTCGCTGGCTGCAAAAGCAAAGTGGAATCCATGGGTCTTTGCCTCCCGGTAGCCATCCACCATCTCTTTCGGAAGGGATGTCTTTGATTTACCCGACCACACTTGTTCCAATGGAAGCATCGTGCCGTCCGCAGCCGTGGCGATGCCCAATGTGTATGCACGCTTCTCATCTTTCGCAAGAACGGCCACCTGTTTTGCGCCCCGGTGCTCAAACATCTTGCTGCTATTCGGGAGGAGATAGTTCCCGGTCTGGTCGTAGTTGATGATCAGCTTGGCAGGTATGTGCTCGCTTTCGATCGCCTGAGCTAACCGAAAGAATGTGCGTTCACAGAGCTCGCCCGCATTGTCTGGAATATGCTTGGCCGCCCGCGTTGCTTTCCTCGAACTCCAGTCCAAGATGCTTTCTAGGAAGGACCGTACAAACTTCTCGGAGCACTTGAAATAGTCGAGGATGTTGACATTGTGCGCTGTAATCATCGCTAGCATGATAGACCGGGCAATGGGTACATTCACAACGCATCCGGACGTTCTGAGACCGCGGAGGGTGGTGCAGATCTTCTCAACGAGCTGAGGATATTTCGCTAGAACCCCGACTCGTCCACTGCCTCTCAATGTCCGCCGATTGAGCACGTTCTGCAGGGCAGCCTCCGTGAATCGCTTCTCGCCTGTTACAATCCACTTCCACAACGTCGCACGATGCAGTTTGCTGTTCGGAGCGTTGAAGAGCTGTGGATGGCAGCGCTGAAGATCCTTGACAGCATCTCCGGCGGACCAGTTCCAGCGGCGTACAGCGGCCTCAATGAGAGCCCACAGGAATGGATGGAACCAAAACACCCGCTTGGCAGGTGCGTTCTTCACTACCCCCCCTTGTGTACCATTCCGGCTCTTTTTCCATTCCTGTGTGGCAGGCCGCGAGAGGTTTGCAACATCGTCGATGGCCGAGGCAGCAGCCGCTGCGGTTGCACTGTTCATCAAGACTTTGCTCGTATTCTGGGTGTCTGGCAGCTCATTGTCTTCCTGGGCAGCTGCTCCTTCTTCCGCTCGCGCTCCTTTCGTTTACGTTCACGCCCCAGTTCCCTCTCATGCTCCTTCTTTTTCTCTGCTCTCACTGCGTCATCTTCCACAGCGGCCTTCCTCTTCTCAGCACCATTAGCAACCACATTTGTCCAGTACCGTTGCACGTCTTCCTTCGTTCCTGGCTTGAAATGGAACACATGAAGAGTGGACTGTTTGGGATTGCCAACTGGGGTAGAGACAGCTGTGGATGAGGTCGAGGGAATGGGAGGTAGAGGTGGCAATGAGGTAGCAACAGGAGGCAGCAGTGGTGCCGGAGGTGGGTCAGTCTCCATGTCAGAATCGTCGAGCACGATGACAGTTGGCTTCTTCTTTTTAGCAGTCGGCAGCTCTTCTATGTCGTCCGACTCCGGCGCTTTTCGCTTCACAGCGCGCGGAGGGACTGTAGCACCAGATGCAACAGCGGCAGTAATCAGGCGCTCCAACCATGCGGTGCGAAAAGCCTCTCGATCCTTGTCCGTCATTTTCTTCACCGCAGTTTTTAGCATGGCCGGCAGCACATCCAAACTAGTTCCTCGCTGCAGGAATCGGATTGGGGCTCCCCGCAACTCGTGTGTTGCAAATGAGACTTCGAGTGCATGGCTGAGTTCACCGAGATACCCACGATCTTCAAGCTTTTCGTCCTCGAGGTAAAAGCGATAGGTCGAGTCGATGGGATTCTCGGGTAGAGAGGTGGGCAGATTGCAAAGCAGCGACTGGAGATGCTCAATGCGTGCTATCAGCTCGCGGGGAGGGCCTGTGACCGCCTTTGGCTCTGGATTTCTTTTGGGTGGCATGACGGGGAGTGACACAGAAATAAAATTTGCTCGTACAAATCACAAATACTATCTGAAGTACTGAACTTACTACTTTGGGGGAACGAAAGCACATGTGGCCGATGGGCCATTGTTCACTGGCCACTGCTGGTTGCCCAAATTGGCAACGGTCACGGTCACGATGGCCGCCGTTGCGTTGCCCAAACCCGCTCCGGATGTCACGGTCTCGGGGCCGTTGCTTCAGTACAAGTATCTACAGTAATGTCCCTTGCGATGAATAGAAGTCCCCCTCGGAAATTCCGAAGGAAGTCCAATCGGAGCTCCGAGGAACTCCGAGTTGCACGGATATAACAGTATTCCCCTCTCAAGGCTGATTGCCCTCTCAAGGCTTGGAACTTTCCGGAACATCACGAGATGTCACGTGCTCGTTCCAGAATATGTATATAGGAAACTCCGAGCGGTGGAAATTTTCAAATTTCCACACCTTCGGAATCGTCATTTCCGATGTCCCAACCCAGCGGCAGCACCCACGTCATCCGTAATCCTTCGGCATTTCCGAGATTCTCCGAGCTGACCTATCCATAGGATGCAAGAAATGCATGAAACACAATCTGCCGTGCAATAGGCCAGAAGGACCTCGTGGAGTCTCCTGCGTTCAGTGTGCAATGCAAAAGGTCCGTTGCGACCTTGGAGAGCAGATTCGAGCGGCCGCGAGGCCCCAACAATGTCCGAGCCAACGGACAACGACAAGGTCGACGAAATCGACCAGGACGTCGAACAGCTCTACGAGCTGTTTGACAAGTTCGCAGCAACTGCGAACGAGGACGTCGAAAAAGCTCGGGGTTTCCGAAGGGTGGTGGCGGCGGAGAATGTGTTATATCTGTGCATCTTGATTCCGGTCACACTCTGGTCACACTCCGGTTTCCAGTAAACCGGAGTATCTCGGAATGATTCGGATCATCTCGGACCATCGGGCCTTTGACGCTACAACACTTTACTAAGTGTTTTCCCGTTTATCCGTACTTCTGTTCTTCTGACTTATTGTCTTGGACTTCTCTTCTCATGGTTGATTACATAACCATCACTTCTTCCGACACCATTTGACTCCGGTCGCATGAATCCCTTATTGTCCTTTATTCCTGACTTACCAATCCTTCCCACCATTATTGTCTTTTCTCCTCTCATTCCTTTTTAGTATCAACAATTAGTTTGGTAGTATAAATATGGCTTAGATACTTCCAGTACTTCATCTGGAAAATTAATGTTGTTTCCGTGTTTCCTTTCATGGACTGAGTCTTAACTTCTCGTCTCATCTGCGACTCGACTCCGGGGTAAACTCAGTACCCTCGGATGTCTTCTTCTTCATTCGATCTTCCTTCCGGTCCACTTCTGGTCCACCTCCGGTTGTCCCTCGGACTTCCGGTCCATTACCGGTCTTCCGGTTCATCTCCAGTCCACCTCTGGTTGACCCCCGGACTTCCGGTCGACCGCCGGTTGCTCTTCTTCGCCATTCTGGCCCTTCTCTCATTTCAGCTCCTCCCCAGACAGTCGCACACCCTTCTGAGCTGTGGTGCTTGCGAGAAAAGCCGACTTCTTGACTCCGGTCCTGTTCCGGTTATCCGGATCAATTTCCGGTTCCGGAGCTCCGCCGGGCTGGTCATCTTCATTCCGGCTCAGGATATAACAGAACTCAAAGTTGAAGCGGCGAGTGAAGAGATTGGAAAAGCAGAACGAACTGCTTATCGGGTAGATAACTGCTTTCGACTCAAGTATGGAGTTTGAGGTCTCAGAGGAGGAGGAGGAGGAGCCGGAAAAGCCGAAGAAAAGATTGGCAAAGTCGAATGGCAAGCAGAGGGAGGTTGGGTGAGGAGGAGAAAAGGTTGAAATGTCCATAGTGTTATATCCATGCATCTCGGAGTTCCTCGGAGCTCCGATCAGACTTCCTTCGGAATTTCCAAGGGGAATTCTATTCATCGCAAGGGACATTACGCGATGAGGGATTACAAGCGGATTCCTTTTACTCATATTCCCTTACTTCACTCTCGGAGTTTATTCGGCATCCACTTATTGTCCACGGACTAATACTTACTCATCGTTCACAAGATGTCTTGACGACTTATTGTCCACGGACTTATACTTACGAATCCTTCACAGGATTGTCTTGACGACTTATTGTCCACGGACTAATACTTACTAATCTTTCACACCTTATTGTACTTCACTAAACAATTAGCTTACTAGTGTTTAAGCTAAGTAGTTTAGCCTCTGTTCTTCAGTTTGATAATTATATATGTTATTGCGCATCCACAGACCAGGTTAAAATCTTGCTGGCCTCCCTTCCCAATGCAACCTGAGTCGGACTTTCTGACCTATCAGATATTCCATGCCTCCTCCGGCCCTCCTGCATCCTTACTCGTCCTCCCGTTCTTATCTCTGGACTTGACTCTCCTTGGTCGCAAGCCGGGTAGTCGCACACTCTTGTTTGTAGTGCTTGCGAGAACGACCTTCTGACCCTTCGGAACTCCATGACGAACTCCAACAATTTCCTTCGGACTTTCTCAGCAATTCCGATCCCCTCGGCTCAGCACTTAACACATAGATGTAACATAGTATTGTTTGTAATTTTGAAAGTTTTTTGTGACGATCTGAAAATTCGGAATTTCCGAAGGAAGTCCGAATTAATAATCAGGACCTGGCTTTCTGGGATAGCATTTGTGAAAGCTTTCGACTAGTTCATCTGCATGAACGTCATCAGCTCCCATGCAGGAGAACTGTTCATCGGTTTCTTCATAACCAAGCCATTCGACCAAGTATTGGAGTTTCACTCGGTATCTCCGATCCAACTTCGAGTCAACAATTTCTTTGATCTCGAAGGGCTCTTCTCTGTCCATCACTTCAACTGCACCTGGAGGTTCCTCGATGCGGCTGGGGAAAGGGTTTGGAGTGTGCGGTTCAAGTTGAGAGGCATGAAAGACCGGATGAATGCCTCGGAGTTGCTTCGGAAGCCGAAGTGTATAAGAAGTGGAACTAGGATGGGCTATAATTTCGTAGGGACCTAGAGTCTGCTCGGAAAACTTCGGAGTTGGTCGGGTTGTCCGAATGTGCTTTGCAGAAACAAAGACTTGATCACCAATTTTGAATTCTGGTGAAGGGTTTCGACGAGTATCAGCAGTGGCCTTGTATCTCTTCTGAGCATCCATAATTTGCTCTCGGAGAAACTCGTGAAGTCTGTGAAGGTCGACAGCGAAATCCTTAGCGTAAGTGTTGGCCACATCACATTCCGGATGAATAGTTAAGGAAGGATGAGATCCCTTGTTCGCAAAAAATGGTGTAACTCCAGTAGAAGCATTTGGAGCATTGTTGTAAGCGAACTCGGCCAGAGGGAGAAGACGATCCCAGTCGTCTTGTTGATAGGAAGTGTACAAGCGAATATATTGTTCCAAAGTCTGGTTGGCACGTTCGGTTTGTCCGTCGGCCTCCGGGTGATACCCCGAAGTGAAATGCAATTCCATACTCAAGAGTTGACCCAAGGACCGAAAGAACACAGAAACGAATTCGGATCCCGGATCCGAAGTGATGTGCAAAGGGACTCCATGCTTAGAAAAAACATGAATAAGGAAAAGCCGAGCGAGGTCCGAAGAGGTTATTTTTGTGTTGCAAGGAGTAAAAATTCCTTGTTTTGAAGCACGATCTATGATGACTAGAATGCTGTTGTAACCGTTGGAATTCGGAAGTTCCTCGATGAAGTCCATGGAGATAGAATGCCAGGGGCGAAGTGGAACAGGTAAGGGCTGGAGTAACCCATAAGGTTTGTGTCGAGGCCGCTTGTTGCGCTTGCACAAGACACAAGATTGGCAGTACGTTCGGACAAAGGTTCGGGCCTCCGGCCAAGTATATTCACATCGAACGAGCTGAAGAGTGCGGTTCTGACCGAAATGACCAGCTAGGATGTGATCATGACAGTGTTGAAGAACCCGAACTCGGAGTTCCTCGGAATTTCCGATAAGGAGAGGAACATAGATGTGCTCGTCATGGTGAAGTAGGCCAGTGCCGTCAATAGTCCAACGAGGGGAGTTGCCAGAAGTTGGCGTGGAAATTCCGAGTAAGGCCGAAGGGTCATCTCGGAGGTGGCTTCGGATGTCCGAATGAAGCTTGTCTACATCCATAACAACCGTAGCTTGAAGACAAATGTCCTCGAGATAAGTGGCATGAAGCAACACCGAAAGCTGATCTTGAGTGAAAACAGGATGAAAATTATGAGGGTTGACTTGGCCATAGGCCTTATCCCCCTCTTTAGGGTAGACGTCCCATTGTCTAGTTAAGGCGTCGGGTTTTCCGCCGAGCCTGCCCAGGCAGAAACGAATAACCATATTGAAACGGCAAAGGTACTTGGACCACCGAACTTGTCGACGAGTAAGCACTTTAGTAGTGGCAAAGTACTCCAAGTTCTTGTGATCAGTAACGATGTCCACCGGAGATGCTGAGCCTTCAAGGTAATGTCGCCAATGTTTAAAGGCGTCAAAAATCGCAAGTAGCTCTTTATCGTGGATGTCGTAGTTGACTTTGAAAGGTCCGAGTGTGCAGCTTCGGAATGCCACAGGATGAATGTCGCCGTCGTCACCAATAATTGAAAGAATAGCAGCAATAGCATAGTCAGAGGCATCCGCTTCCACTGTAATTTGACGATTGGGAACCCAATGGTGAAGTATCGGAGCTTCCGAAAACACAGTCTTCAGACCGTCAAAGGCTGATTGACAGTTTTCAGACCAGTTCCATTTCACATTGGATCGGGTAAGCCGAGTGAGTGGGATAGTAATATCCGAATAGTTCCAGATAAAACACTGATAGAAATTGCAGAAGCCTAGGAAGGATTGAACATCCTTCACTTTACGAGGAGTAGGCCACTGAGCAACTGCAGCGATTTTTCGGGAGCCATTCGGAAGCCGTCGGGGGAGAGAATATATCCAAGGCATTCACAAGTGGTGACACTGAATTCACATTTCGGAAGTTTGCAGAAAAGTCCGGACGCTCGGAGTCTCCAAAGTACTTCTCGGACATGCTCAGTATGTTTTGACTCGTCTTCGGAGTATACGAGGATGTCATCCAAGTAGACTATGACGCAGACGTCAAGGAGGTCCGAGAAGATGGTATTGAGAAAGCGTTGAAATGCCGCAGGAGCATTAGTAAGGCCTTCAGGAACCACTCTCCAGTCATGAGACCCATAGCGAGTACGAAAAGCAGTTTTGGGCTCGTCGCCTTCTTTAATTCGGAGAAGGTGTAAGCATGTCGGAGATCGAGTTTTGTATAGATGCGAGCCTTGCTCGGAGCATCTAGCAAGTCCGAAATTAGTGGAAGCGGATATCCGTCTTTCTTGGTGATTCGGTTAAGACCACGGTAGTCGACGCAAAGCCGAAGAGAGCCATCCTTTTTCTTCGCGAAAAGTATCGGAGCTCTGTGAGTTGATTTCGAGGGGTAGATGAAGTTGGCCTTTAAATTCTTATCGATGAATTCTCGGAGTGCCAATAGTTCAGCTTGCGATAGAGAATATATGTGACCAATAGGTGGTATTTCACCCTCCTCGGTGTCAATTCAGAGGTCGTATTCGCGATGTGGAGGTAGATTGTAGGCTTCGGACTCCGAAAAAACGTCGGCAAAGTCTTGATACTCGGTCGGAATATCCGAAAGATCTCCGTCCAAGGAAGTTGAATGACCAGATATGTCGCTTCTAGGACAAGTGCGAAGTGTATACTGAGTGGTGCCTTTCTGCCCAATAATAGCAGAGTAGGCAGCAGCAGAAACCAGGGATATGTGGGGAGGAGAACCGAATGGCTTCAGAGAAGCCGAAGGAGGTGGAGTACCGGATGGCTTCGGAGAAGCTGAAGGGGAAGGAATATCCATAGAAGGATCAGAACTGAGAGACGACGTCGGAGATTCCGAGATGGGCTTCGGAGTCGGAGTTTCTGAAGGTCCTTCCGTAGAGGAATTAACCGGAACAGATTTAGACTGTATAGTCTGAGGAGTCGACATTGATACCCCGATGGTGTCGGAGGAACGGAAAGATATTAGGCCTGCCGACCAGTCAATCAACAGATTGAAGCGGTGGAGCCAGTTGAATCCCAGAACCAGGTCACTAGGGGCATCCAGATGGGTGACGTAAAATTCCAATATTTGGACGTCTTCAGTAGAAAATTGGATTGGAAGGCGGATTTGCCGATTAATTATGGAGGATGTGCCGTCAAGGTATCGGAGCCTTATTGGAGGTATCGAGTAAGGAACAAAACCATTCATTTCACAAATATTAGGAGATATGAAACAATGTGAAGATCCGGAATCGACAAGAGTCCGAAGGCAGATAATGAACCTCGCAGCGAGGGATGAAGGAATCGTAAAATTTGTAGTTGCATAGGCTTCGGAGTTTCCGAAGGAATCTCCGAGCGAGTCAGGAGGTGCGGCGTAAAGGTCGAGGTATAAGGCATTAGATGAAAGAGAGGACGCGTTGAGGAAGACCTCGGGAAGCACACTAGAGTCAACACAGCTCTGATCGTGCGCGGCACTTAACACTGATCAGCCATGCAAGCCCAGATAGTTGAGTTTGATAATACTGTTAAGTGCTGAGCCGAGGGAATCGGAATTGCCGAGAAAGTCCAAAGGCAAGATATCGGAGTTCGTCACAGAGTTCTGAAGGGTCAGAAGGTCATTCTCACAAGCACTACAAACAAGAGTGTGCGACTACCCAGCTTGCAACCAAGGAGAGTCAAGTCCAGAGATAAGAACAGGAGGACGAGTAAGGATGCAGGAGGGCCAGAGGAGGCACAGAATATCCGATAGGTCGGAAAGTCCGACTCAGGTTGTGTTGGGAAGGGAGAACACAATAACATATATAATTATCAAACTACAGAACAGAGGCTAAACTACTTAGCTTAAATACTAGTAAGCTAATTGTTTAGTGAAGTACAATAAGGTGTGAAAGATTAGTAAGTATAAGTCCGTGGACAATAAGTCGTCAAGACAATCCTGTGAAGGATTAGTAAGTATAAGTCCGTGGACAATAAGTGGATGTCGGATAAACTCCAAGAGTGAAGTAAGGGAATATGAGTAAGAGGAATCCACTTGGTAATCCCTCATCGTGTAATGTCCCTTGCGATGAATAGAAGTCCCCCTCGGAAATTCCGAAGGAAGTCTGATCGGAGCTCCGAGGAACTCCGAGTTGCACGGATATAACACCTGATTGTACCTCTACCTCTACCCTTGGTGAACCTTACATGTTGATCGTGACCGCTGGCAATCCTGACTTCTATCCAATATTCCATTACTCCCATTGCCGCTCGATCGTCAGAGATCCCTCTGACTTTCCAGCCCATTCCTTATCCCACCATGAATCCTGTCCGGCTTCTTACTCAGGTGGAGGAATACCATCGGAGGCTCCACATCGTACCTCTAATCCATTCACCACCCTCATCCTCACCCGGAAACTCCGATAATTGAGGAAACTGGTGAACAAGAACCACCCATCGAAGAAGAGGAGGTTGTTGATGAGGAGACAAGATTTGGCTGACAAATCCTGGCCAATATCGGAGACCTCACGGAGGTACTTCGGAGTTTGAAAGGTCCACAGTCCGGACCTAAGAGCTCTCGCTCTAACCTTCAGAACCCCGATACTTCGATGGTTCTGATCCTCAGAAACTCCGCCCATTCCTCGCTCAGTGCTATCTGCACTTTGCTGAACATGACCAGGACTTCACCACTGACAATGCCCTAGATTGGTTTGAACCCCAGCTCTTCGACCCCGACCCAAACACTGTACCAGCTTGGGACAGCAATTTTCCTCAGTTGCTTCAAGAGCTGCAGGATAACTTTGGGCCGCACGATCCTGTCAGAGATGCCGAGGACCAGCTTTGGAATCTCTGAATGAAGTCCACAGACCGTATCACCACCACCTACACCGTCGAATTCAATAAACTTTCAGCTTATACTGGTTGGGGAATGACTGCCCTTTGTTTTCAATACTACGAAGGATTGCCAAGGAGAATCAAGGATCTCCTTGTCAATATGGAGTATCCAAATACTCTTATCGGTCTTTGGGCTGCAGCTCAATGGGTTGATACTTGCTATTGGAAGTGAGAATCTGAGAAGAAACACGAGCAGACCGGTGTCGCAGAACAGAGTTCGAGGCTGGTAGACAGAAATATAGGTTGTTCGTCTGAGATACTGGGTGTACAGGTGAACCAGAAAGCAGGGTATAAGTGTAGAATAGAAATCAGGTGTGAATAGGGGAAGGTGCCGTGTGGGCGTGAAGTACGGTTGAGGCTTGTAAATGCTCGGAGAGGGACAGAATCCGGTGTAAGGGTGCTCGGTGTTCACTGGTGACATGCTCACGGTGGAGCACTCTGGTCACTGGTCGCGTTGTTGCTGTGGTTCTTGGGAGAAAGGGAGATATTTGTGTTATATACCGAGCCGAAGGAAGAACAAGATGAACGAGTCTGGAACCAGAACCGGGAACCGGAGGATCGGAACTTCTGGAAAGTATATGGGGAGATAACGCAAGCACCACAGGACAGTAGGATGTGCGTACTACCGAGGCCAGTGAAGGAAAGAGGACTGGAGGAATTAACCGGAGGACGACTCAGTGCAAAGCGGAGAGCAAAGCAACATTAATTATCAAACTGAAGTACATGGCATATGTTAAGGGTTTATATAGCTAAGTCCTAATTGTATTCCTAAAAAGGTGCGAGTCAGGTGACCTGTCAGACATAACAATAATACGAGTCCCAAAGAGGATGGAGAAGTGATGTCGGAGAAATTGACAATAAGAACATGGATTATAAAGGCGGATAAACGGGAAACACTCAGTAATCCTTCACTGCGTAAAAACCTGGTGATCCGTAATGAGTCCGAGGATATTCTGTCCGGTTCCGGACATGACCGGAAAGTCATGGACTGAGAAAGCATGGATATAACAATTTGGTAATGTGTATGTACACAACAAATATGTGGCCTGATGGCCGATGTACAGTTGAGTAAGCAGGTAAATATAGATAGGGGAGAAGGAAACGTGCGATCCATCCTCCCCTTCCACAGTGGGGGGAACAATAATCTCGACCTCGAGATGACTGTAAAAGGAAGTGGGATGGATCGCGACTCGAGGGACTAGTAAACATAAAGTAAGTAAGTGAGAAATCAAGCAGTAGGAGCAGAATAAGAAATGCTCAAAGACGGGCTGGATCCAATGTCGTAGTTTCGCAGGATCCGCCGCATGCAAGTGATCCATCAGGCAGACAATGGTGTGAAGTTGGCCACGGAAAACACTGTTGAGTAGTGACTCCCAAAGCACTGTGAGGAACGAGGCTCATGCACGCGGCAAGGCATCATCTGGACGATGTGGGGTGTGATCACGAGGCAGAGCACTGCAGTGCAGAGGAACATGTGCGGGATCGGGTGCAGCACGATCTATGGGAGGAATGGCGTGGGGGGAACTCGAGTCAAACTCGCGCGGGGGAGATGGAACATGCAGCTCGGCGCGCATGGGTTGTGGTGGAATGTGAGTGATACGGGGCGCAGGTGGTGATTCCAGATGCTCGGGAACAGTGCATGTAGGGCTACAGAAGCACAAGAGGATGTGCACGGCAACACCACCTGGATGATGTGTCATGGGTAGCGGGGAACCGTCAAATGGCTGTGCATGGGCAGACTCGGAAGTCGAGGGGATGCCTCCCTGTTTGTACCACACACAAAGCAGCGGCCCGAGCGTGGCTTTGGCACAGGATCGTGCACTAACTCGGGCCGGATCAGCACGGAATGGTGTTGTTCGACGTGCAGAGATATCGGGTGATCGGCGATCTCGAGTTCGGAGACTCGGCACAGACGGGGTGATGTGGAACTTGGCTCCGAAGTGAACATGAGGCTTGGTGTGACGTGGCGAGTGTGTGGGTGCATGGGTGATGACAATGAGGGCATAAGAGCAGTGCAGGGACCAGAAGTGAAGGAAAGATGAAAGGAAGGGGAGTAGGATGCACGGACAACACAAATGACCCAAGGAAGGTCCGGTAGAAGAACCTTCCCTCGCGGTGGGCTCCACTGTCGCAGAACGGAGTTCGAGGCTGGTAGACAGAAATAATTGGGTCGTCATCCAGGATACGGGGTGTACAGGTAAAGCAGAAGTATCAAAATGGTCCCAAGAAAGTTGTAGAAGTGTGAAATAGAAGTTGAGTGTCGGTAGGGGAAATTGCCATGCAGGCGTGGGGTATGGGTCTGGCTCAATAGGACTCAGTAGAGATGATATTCTGGGGCTCGGGTGTACTATGTTCACTGGCGACTTGCCCTCGGTGGAGCACTCAGTTCACTGGTTGCGGGGATGGTGGTGGTTTGGGATCAAAAGGGAGGTATTTGGTAATGTGTATGTACCAACAAATATGCGGCCTGATGGCCGATGTACGGTAGAGTAAGCAGGTAAATATAGATAGGGGAGAAGGCGACATGTGATCCATCCTCCCCTTCCACACCGGTACTCATGGAAATCCCGAGTCTTCTTCGACTTCCACCTCTTTCAACCAGAAGGGTGGTAATATAAAGAAAACACTTAAACCTCAGCACCCTTCCACTTCCACCACATCGCAGTCTTCGGGAGCTCTGAGAACTCCGAAACCCTATGCCGACAAACTGGATAAGAGTGGACAGTTCAAGGAAGCTGAGAGGGAGCGTCACAAGAAGTTCAACCTCTGCATATATGCGGAGGCAGCGGTCATTCCGCTGCGGAGTGTAATAAAAAGAAGCCCAATGCTTCGGGCAGGGCTTCTAAAGCGGAAACTCCGAAGAACTCCGACACTGCTACCATGGAGTCAAAAAAATAGTCAGCAGCTCTGAAACCTCCACACACGATCAGAGCTGTGTTGACTCTAGTGTGCTCCCCAAGGTCTTCCTCAACGCATCCTCTCTTTCATCTAATGCCTTATACCTTGACCTTTACGCCGCACCTCCTGACTCACTCGGAGATTCCTTTGGAAACTCCGAAACATATTCAACTACGAATTTTACGATTCCTTCATCCCTCGCTGCAAGGTTCAATATCCGCCTTCGGACACTTGTCGATTCTGGATCTTCACATTGTTTCATATCTCCTAATATTTGTGAAATGAATGGTTTTGCTCCTTACTCGATATCTGTTAAGTGCTGAGCCGAGGGGATCGGAATTGCCGAGAGAGTCCGAAGGTAAAGGGTCGGAGTTTGTCACGGAATTCCGAAGGGTCAGAAGGTCGTTCTCGCAAGCACTACAAACAAGAGTGTGCGACTACCCGGCTTGCGACCAAGGAGAGTCAAGTCCAGAGATAAGAACAGGAGGACGAGTAAGGATGCAGGAGGGCCGGAGGAGGCATGGAATATCTGATAGGTCAGAAAGTCCGACTCAGGTTGCGTTGGGAAGGGAGAACACAATAACATATATAATTATCAAACTACAGAACAGAGGCTAAACTACTTAGCTTAAATACTAGTAAGCTAATTGTTTAGTGAAGTACAATAAGGTGTGAAAGATTAGTAAGTATAAGTCCGTGGACAATAAGTCGTCAAGACATCTTGTGAATGATGAGTAAGTATAAGTCCGTGGACAATAAGTGGATGTCGGATAAACTCCGAGAGTGAAGTAAGGGAATATGAGTAAGAGGAATCCGCTTGGTAATCCCTCATCGCGTAATGTCCCTTGCGATGAATAGAAGTCCCCCTCGGAAATTCCGAAGTGAGTCCGATCGGAGCTCCGAGGAACTCCGAGTTGCACGGATATAACAATATCTCCAATAAGGCTCCAATACCTCGACGGCACATCCTCCATAATTAATCGGCAAATCCGCCTTCCAATCTGATTTTCCACTGAAGACGTCCAAATATTGGAATTTTACGTCACCCGTCTGGATGCTCCTAGTGACCTGGTTCTTGGATTCAACTGGCTCCACTGCTTCAATCCACTGATTGACTGGTCAGCAGGCCTAATATCTTTCCACTCCTCCAATACCATCAGGGTATCAATGTCGACGCCTCAGACTATACAGTCTAATTGTGTTCCGGTTAATTCCTCTATGGAAGGACCTTCGGAAACTCCGACTCTGAAGCCCATCTCGGAATCTCCGATGTCGTCTCTCAGTTCTGATCCTTCTATGGATACTCCTTCTCCTTTGGCTTCTCTGAAGCCATTCGGTTCTCCTCCCCACATATCCCTGGTTTCTGCTGCTGCCTACTCTGCTATTATTGTGCAGAAAGGCACCACTCAATATACACTTTGCACTTGTCCGAGAAGCAACATATCTGGTCATTCAACTTCCTTGGACGGAGATCTTTCGGATATTCTGTTATATACCGAGCCGAAGGAAGGACAAGATGAGAGACTCTGGAACCAGAACCGGGAACTGGAGGATCAGAACTTCTGGAAAGTATATGGGGAATAACGCAAGCACCACAGGATAGTAGGATGTGCGTACTACCGAGGCCGGTGGAGGAAGGAAGACCGGGAATTAACTGGAGGACGACTCAGTGCAAAGTGGAGAGCAAAGCAACATTAATTATCAAACTGAAGTACATGGCATATGTTAGGGGTTTATATAGCTAAGTCCTAATTGTAATCCTAAAAAGGTGCAAGTCAGGTGACCTGTCAGACATAACAATAATACGAGTCCCAAAGAGGATGGAGAAGTGATGTCGGAGAAATTGACAATAAGAACATGGATTATAAAGACGGATAAACGGGAAACGCTCAGTAATCCTTCATTGCGTAAAAACCCGATGATCCGCAATGGGTCCAAAGATAATCCGTCCGGTTCTGGGCTCCGGTACCGGACATGGACCGGAAAGTCAAGAATCGGGAAAGCATGGATATAACAGTATCCCCGTCTTGCGTTCCTTGCCCTCAAGGAACAGAGATGGAATTGTGGCATCCAATGAATAATAGTTCTGGAAATGGACGGAATGAAGTCTTCCAAAACCGGAAAGGTTCTGGAAGGTCACGTGCTGTTGATATTGCACAACCGCAGTCATGGCGTGACTCATAACTTCTTTCCTCTCATCCACCACCACCAATATTCTCAAATGCCCCCCTACGCACCTGGATTCAACCCCAACGACGGTGGCCACGATGAAGAAGGCTCCGATGGCAACTGGAAGGGAAAGCGAAGAGCAACGTCCGGAGAGCTTGAAGACAATCGGCGTGAGCAAAAGCGTCAGAGGAGAGAGCAATGGGCTCAGGAGCGCCTGGAGTGTCTCCGGGTGGAGTTGAAGGAGGCCGCGGCGGCTCGGGCAGAGATAGAGGTGAGGGAGGCCCAGATCTGCCAGGAGTTGGATGGAATGGACCGGGAGGACGCGGAGGATGAGGAGGAGGAAACCGGGGAGGAGTCGGTTGGGGATGGGGGTGTTATATCCTGAGCCAGAATGAAGATCACCAGCCCGGCAGAGCTCCGGAACCGGAAATTGATCCGGATAACCGGAACAGGACCGGAGTCAAGAAGTCGGCTTTTCTCGCAAGCACCACAGCTCAGAAGGGTGTGCAACTGTCTGGGGAGGAGCCGAAATGAGAGAAGGGCCAGAATAGCGAAGAAGAGCAACCAGCTGTCGACCGGAAGTCCGGGGGTCAACCAGAGGTGGACCGGAGATGAACCGGAAGACCGGTAATGGGCCGGAGATCCGAGGGACAACCGGAGGTGGACCGGAAGTGGACCAGAAGGAAGATCGAATGAAGAAGAAGACATCCGAGGGTACTGAGTTACCCTGGAGTCGAGTCGCAGACGAGACGAGAAGTTAAGACTCAGTCCATGAAAGGAAACACGGAAACAACATTAATTTTCCAGATGAAGTACTGGAAGTATCTAAGACATATTTATACTACCAAACTAATTGTTGATACTAAAAAGGAATGAGAGGAGGAAAGACAATAATGGTGGGAAGGATTGGTAAGTCAGGAATAAAGGACAATAAGGGATTCATGTGACCGGAGTCAGATGATGTCGGAAGAAGTGATGGTATGTAATCAACCATGAGAAGAGAAGTCCAAGACAATAAGTCAGAAAACAGAAGTACGGATAAACGGGAAAACACTTAGTAAAGTGTTGTAGCGTCAAAGGCCCGATGGTCCGAGATGATCCGAATCATTCCGAGATACTCCGGTTTACCGGAAACCGGAGTGTGACCGGAGTGTGACCGGAATCAAGATGCACAGATATAACAGGGGGCCCCAACGACGAGACAGATAGTGACCGGGAAGGTGCGTCTTAGTGACTGGAGTTGACCAGATACTAATCATTCTCCAGAGTGCGACCAATGCAAGAAGGTCGCAGAAATCTGCGTAGTCAGAGTGGTTCCCGTGCAACCACCACTGCTGCAACCGATGCAAGGCAAAGAGGATCAAGTGCTCCCTCGTCGGGCCCTCCAAGCGCGTCAACCAGCGCGAGCTTGCAAGGGCACAGGGAACGAGGAAAACCGGAACAAGTTCCGGTAAGGCCACCACCCGACGCCCCCGACCTCGATACGTCGAGTCGACACCGGAAACGGATGTTGGCCCCGGGCCGACCGGAACCTTCGGAGAGACGGGTCCCAGGACTCGCATCAACGACATGCGAGTCCGGATGGACAAACTCGAGCGACACCTTGATGCAGTCGAGGCATCCCGGGGGAAAAGCCGAGCCTGTCACTACCGGTGAATCTGGTCTTAACCGGACTGGTGAAGTGGCTTTCCCGGGATTACTTCCCGGATGGCGCTCCTGAATGGATGATGGAGATCATCCAGGGATTGGAGGAGGACGGGGAGTCGATGGAGCCCAATGAAGAGAGGGAGGACGAAGAAGAGCGACCGGAGCCGGAGCCAGAAGCGAAGGTAGAAGAGGAGGAAGTGCAGATCCGGTCCAGTCTGGAGTGGCCGGAAGGTTTCCGGACCGAGGACGAAAAGAAGAGAGAGCGGCAGAAGAGGAAGGAAACAAGTCTCTGCCTCCAATTCAGGTGGAGGAGCAACCGGAGGAGTCAGAGGACGACTAGACAATTGTAATATAAAAAGTTTCTTCTGAAATATTTGGTTTCTTGTTTTTCTTGAATGCTAAGAGAGTCTGGAGTTGACCGGAATAACCGGAAATACCGGGAGAGTAAGAAAAAGAAGGATTTCAAGGGTTTGGTCCAGGCTTGTTAGGAAAACGAAGATGAAAGTTGTCGATATGTTCATCGGCATCAACGTCATCTGCACTAACCCAACTAAACTGTTCGTTGGTGTTCTCGTAGCCCTGCCATTCAACCAAGTACCGGAGTTGGGTCCGGGGCAACCGGAAACCGATCAATCTTCGAGTCAACAATTTGTTTGATGTCATAGTGTTCTTCACCGTCAATGATTTCTACCAGAGCCGGAGGTGGTTCCTCGCGACCGGAAAATGGATTCGGAAAATGGGGCTTGAGTTGAGATATATGGAAGACCGGTGAACTTGTGAAAGGCTTTTTGGGAGACGGATGGTATAGGAAGCCGCACTAGGTTTACCAATGACTTCGTAAGGCCCAAGGTGAGTTTCCGGAGAATTTCGGAGTGGGCCGTTTTGTCCGGATATACTTTGTCGTGATAAATGCTTGGTTGCCGATCTGTAACCGGGGATCCGGAATACGTATCCGGTCAGCAGTTTCTTTATATCACTGCTGAGCAAAAGTGATTTGCTCCCAGAGATACTGATGAAGGTCCTGGAGATTGACAATGTAGTCTTTGGCATACATGTTTGCGACATCGCGTTCCGGGTGGATATTGATAGCCGGATTATAGCCTTTATTCGCAAAGAACGGGGATATTCCGGTAGAAGCATTCAGAGAATTGTTCAAAGCAAATTCAGCTAGGGGAAGTAGTTTGTGCCAGTCGTCCTGCTGGTACGAGGTATACATCCGGATATATTGTTCCACAGTCTGGTTCATGCGTTCCGTTTGTCTGTTCGCTTCTGGATGATAACCGGAAGTATAGTGCAGCTCCATAGAGAGGAGTTCGCCCAAGGACCGGAAGAAAGATGAAACAAATTCGGAGCCCCGGTCACAAGTGACATGAGAAGGGACACCGTGCTTCGAGAAAACGTGAATAAGGAAAAGCCGGGCAAGTTCTGGAGAGTCGATATGAGTGTCACAAGGCACGAGAATAACCTGCTTAGAAGCACGGTCAACTATGACAAGAATAGTGTTGTAGTCGCCGGAAACCGGTAATTGTTCAATGAAGTCGATAGAAATGGAATCCCATGGCCTGATGGGAACCGGAAGAGGCTTAAGCAATCCGTAAGGATGGTGCCTAGGCTTTTTGTTGCGCTGGCAAAGAATGCAAGATCGACAATAGTCCCGCACGAAGTTCTGGCATTCCGGCCAGGTATATTCTCGGCGGATGAGAGCTAGAGTGCGATTCTGACCAAAATGACCAGAGAGAACATGGTCATGCAAGTACTGTAGAACACATAGTCGCAACTCCGGAGAAGTTCCGGAGACCAGAGGCACATAAATGCGCTCATCGAGCTGGAGAAGACCAGAAGGATCAAGAGTCCAGCGGGAAGGGTTACCGGAGTTCGCAGTGTTAATACCGGAAACAGCGGCAGGATCATTGTTGAGATGGTTGCGGATATCTGAGTAAAGCTTCTCAAGATCCATAACAACGGTAGCTCGAAGAACAATTTCCTCGAGAAAGGTAGCACGGAGAGATGCAGAGAGTTGATCTTGGGTGAAAATTGGGCAAAGGTTTTGAGGATCAAGCTGGCCATAAGCCCTATCCCCCTCTTTAGGGTAGACGTCCCATCGTCTAGTCAATGCATCCGGTTTACCTCCGAGCTTTCCAGGCCAGAACCGGATTACCATGTTGAAATGGCATAGGTACTCAGACCACCGGACTTGGTGGCGAGTAAGAATCTTCGTCATCACAAAGTATTCCAAGTTCTTGTGGTCCGTGACAACATCGACTGGCAATGTTGATCCCTCGAGATAATGTCGCCAAATGGTGAAAGCATCGAAAATAGCGAGGAGTTCCTTGTTGTGTGTGTCTGTTATATCCATGCTTTCTCAGTCCATGACTTTTCGGTCATGTCCGGAACCGGATCCCGGAACCGGACGGAATATCCTCAGACTCATTGCGGATCACCGGGTTTTTACGCAATGAAGGATTACTGAGTGTTTCCCGTTTATCCATCTTTATAATCCATGGTCTTATTGTCCATTTCTCCGACATCACTTCTTCATCCTCTTTGGGACTCGTATTATTGTTATGTCCAACAGGTCACCTGACTCGCACCTTTTTAGGAATACAATTAGGACTTAGCTATATAAACCCTTAACATATGCCATGTACTTCAGTTTGATAATTAACGTTGCTTTGCTCTCCGCTTTGCACTGAGTCATCCTCCGGTTAATTCCTCCGGTCCTCTTTCCTTCACCGGCCTCGGTAGTACGCACATCCTACTGTCCTGTGGTGCTTGCATTATCTCCCCATATACTTTCCGGAAGTTCCAATCCTCCGGTTCCGGACTCGTTCATCTTGTTCTTCCTTCGACTCGGTATATAACAGTGTCGTAGTTGAGCTCCGCCGGACCAAGAGTCCGTGACCGGAACGCAACCAGGTGGATATCACCATTGTCTCCTTGAATTGAGAGAATGGCTGCGATCACATAATCGGAGGCATCAGATTTGATGGTTACTTGACGACCCGGAATCCAATGGTGCAAGACCGGAACCTCTGTATAGGTGTGTTTTAGTGTGTCGAAAGATAATTGACAATCTTCTGACCAATTCCATCAGACGTTCGACCGGGTGAGCCGGGTGAGCGGAATCGTGATGGAAGCATAATTCCATATAAAACACCGATAGAAATTGAAAAAACCAAGGAAGGATTGAATATCCTTGACTTTGCGGGGAGTAGGCCAATCCGTGATAGCTGAGACCTTCCCCGGAGACATCCGGAAACCTTCCGGAGACAGGATGAATCTGAGATACTCACAAGTAGTTACGCTGAACTCGCATTTTGGAAGTTTGCAATAGAGTCCTGTGTTCCGCAGACATCGTAAAACTTCCCGGACGTGACTAGTATGTTGGGAAGGGTTGTCGGAATAGATGAGGATATCATCCAAGTAAACGACGACGTAAATGTCCAGCAGATCAGCGAAAATAGTGTTCAAAAATTGCTGGAAGGCAGCCGGAGCATTTGTGAGTCCTTCCGGAACAACCCGGAAGTCGTACGAGCCATAGTGAGTACGGAAAGCTGTTTTGGGCTCATCGCCCTGAGCAATCCGAAGAAGATGATAGGCGTGCCAGAGATCGAGTTTGGTGTAAATTCGTGCTTTTCCAGGAGCCTCAAGGAGGTCGGTCATAAGTGGAAGTGGATAAGTATCCTTCTTCGTGATCCGATTTAGACCTCGGTAATCGATGCAGAGCCGGAGAGAACCGTCCTTCTTTTTAGCGAAAAGGATTGAAGCCCCATGACTAGACCGAGACGGACATATGAATCCAGCCTTCAGGTTGTTGTCAATGAACTCCCGAAGAGCAACTAACTTGTTCTGGGAGAGAGAGTAGACGTGGCCGACCGGAGGAACTTCGCCTTCCTGGGTTTCAATTTTAAGGTCATATTCTCGATGAGGAGGAAGATTGTACGCCTCCTTCTCCGAGAATACGTCGGTGAAGTCATGGTATTCCGGAGGAAGACCGGAAAGGTCCGGAACGTCCGCTGAAGCAGAACGAGCCTGGGCATCCTCTGTAGGACAAGCACGCAAGGTATACTGAACAGTATCCTTGTCTCGAATAATAGCACTATAAGCCGCAGCAGATACCAGTGACACAAGGGGAACGGAAGTGAATGGACGAGGCTTAGGAGCCTCTGGAAGAGACGGAGATGCCTCGGAAGTGTCCATAGAAGGACCGGAATCTGGCGAAGATGTTGGAGTCGGTGTAGGTTCCTCGTCCGGAAAGACCGGAATTGGAGAATCCTCGTCCGTAATCGGAACTACCGTAGCTGGAACAGGCATAGCTGTCTGTGATGTCAACGATGAATCACCGGATTGACCGGAACAGAATGATATAGTATTGTCAGACCAGTTAATCAACGGTGTGAGGCTGCACTATGTTTGCCCACCGTTGCGACATCAGTGTAGTCCGACCAGTGACCAGGATCGTTCCGCCACACGCTGCGATCGTCTACAACCTAGTTTGCATCATCCGCCGGCACCAGAGTCTGACTACGACCGTGTCCGATGAGCAATTACACCGTCCGCTGGCTCCAGGATCGTTCCGCCACACACTGCATCGTCTACAACCTAGTTTGCATCGTCCGCTGGCACCAGAGTCTGACTATGACCGTGTCCGATGAGCAATTACACCGTCCGCTGGCTCCAGGATCGTTCCGCCACACTCTGCGATCGTCTACAACCTAGTTTGCATCGTCCGCCGGCACCAGAGTCTGACTACGACCGTGTCCGATGAGCAATTACACCGTCCGCTCGCTCCAGGATCATTCCGCCACGCTCTGCATCGTCTACAACCTAGTTTGCATCGTCCGCCAGCCCCAGAGTCAGACTATGACTGTGTCCGATGAGCAATTACACCGTCCGCTGGCGTCAGGATCATTCCGCCACCCCTGCGATCACTTTGACCAGTTGCATCGTCCACCGACTCCAGAGTCACTCCACCTACAAGAAACACACCACGAACATTTCCGACATGTTGGACGAAGACATATGCAGTCCGCTGGCTACGAGCATTCCGCATACTAGGGAATCAGTCCGCAGCTCATACAATTATTCGCACGCTAGGGGGAGAGTGGGAAGAGGGGGCCTGTTCCCATCATCGAAGATGAATGGAGTTGTCGAATAAGGAAAAATCACATGGACTTTAGAAACAGTATAAATCCACTGTATCTGGAGAAAGCATCTCCGAACTCCCCTGCTCTCTGCTACGGTCCTAGACTAGAGGGAAAAGTAGGATACCTGCCAATCTAAAGAGTTCACTGGTCACCAGGGGCTCTCTTCTTTACTCATCCTCCATTCTGAACAAGAAAATCCCCGGAAGTGTCGTCCTTTAGGCCCTTCACAAAACTCATCAGTCCTCTCCAGGTCCTGAGAGGCACTGTCCACTAAACAGATTTATACCGTGAAGCTCCAAAATGTTATATCCATGCAGCCTCCCTCAGTCGACCGACTTCTTTCCGGTCACTTCCGGTCACCTCCGGTCATCCCTAGGCTCCGGTCATTGACCGGAGCCACCCGTCATCCGGACGAATCGGGTTTTTACGCAATGAAGGATTACTGAGTGTTTCCCGTTTATCCGTCTTCTTGTCTTCTTTCTTATTGTCCTACGACTTCCCATCAGCCCACCTGACTTGTCTATTGTCAAGAACCACCCTCCTTCCTATTTGGGAATACAATTAACTACTTAGTATATATATCACTTTAATATGTCTTGTACATCAGATTGATAATTAACGTTGCTTGGCTTTTCTCCTCGCACTGAGTCACCCTTGCATTCTCTACTCCCCTCCGGTACTCCGACTCCGGTCCCCTCCTCGGATTACCTGCCGGTCAAGGTAGTCACTCACCCTTACCTTTCTGTGGTGTTGTGATCCCCCGTATACAGCCCCGAGATCTTCCGGTCCTCCGATCTTCCGGTCCTCCGATCCTCCGGTCCGAGTTCCTCGGCTCGGTATATAACACAAAAGAGCCCCGGTACGGCGCCAGTTCTCAATACAGACCCATCTGACCCCAACGACTGCACGAAAAACAAATCAATTACCCCGATCCATTCTCCGCTTCGAACCCTGCCAACAATATAGCATTTCGGAGTGTGCGGATTCTCCGAGGAGCCATCCACATCCTTCACATAGTCTGTTGAAGCATCCACCTTCTACGTTTTATCATTCGCGGTACCGTGGAGCGCGATCGGAGACCTGCGACATCATTTTTCCATTTGCTTTCAAAAGCGGACAGTGTCCATTTGATATAAAGAAACCCTTAGAAACTACATATCCTTGGAGGCTTACAAAGCGAACCCGCATCGCGACGGAGGCTTTTTAACAGCTCTGCCTGTAGAACGGAATTCGCCGTCTATCCTCCAAGAAGGCCCCAGATTCGTATCAACATATCCGGTGAAGGATACAGGTCTAGAAAAAGGGCGACCTAGTGCTTCCTACGCGAGTGGAGACAATTCCGCCGTGTACCAGTAGTGCGAAACAAATATTATTGGAGAATCCGGACCCCCATCAGACAGATCATAACTATTACACTAACCAACTAAACTTCTAACCACACAGGGAATTTTATCAAACACAAAAACCGAAGACTTCCGTCCCAACTGAAAGCTGTAAACTTTATTCCCTCTAGAGGACGAACACTATCTACTTGCAAATACTACCCTGCATCTAGTAGAACCGCAGTCCATACCACAACGGATTAAAGCGGTTGAGCCAATTGTATCCCAGAACAAGTCACAAGGCGAATCAAGATGGGTAACGAAAAATTCCATAGGATGGACATCACCAGATGGGAATCGGATTAGCAGTCGGAGCTGCTGATTAATGATTGTTGAAGAGCCGTTGAGATACCGGAGTCTAACCAGAGCAACCGCATACGGTGAAAACCCATTTTTTTCGCATTCTTTCAACGATATAAAACAATGAGAAGAACCAGAATCAATAAGAGTTCACAAGCAGATTTTGAATCCCGACGCAATTCGTGACAGTATGGAAAGAGATATGGTTGCATAGTCTTCCGGACTGGAATGGGTATAGTCCGACCGGAACGTAGAGACGTGAAGATTGACGTCAAGGGCATTAGGGAAAGAGTGGAAGCATTGAGGCAAACCTCAGGAAGCACCCCGGAGTCAAACAACTCGGACCAGATGCTGAGGTATCCGAGCTACTGATTATTTTTTTGACTCGGAGGTTTCGGCGGTTGTAGCAGGCTTTTCAGCCACCGCAGTTACTGCCTTGGCCTGAGCGTATTCCGACGCTTCCGACACTCCGAAGCTGAATGACTGGCACCTCCACAGAACATGCAGAGATTGAGTCAAGATCGGTGTTCCCTTTCGCCTTTGGTGAGTCTCCCGTGCTTATCAGTTTGTCGGCATACGGCTTTGGAGTCCGACTGGAAGACTGCTGAGCCGGTCTACCGGAAGTGGCCTTCGTCGAAGATGGTGACGAAGTAGGGTTGCCAGACTGCCTTCCGAAGGTTTTCTGTCCGAAGGGAAATTAGACGGTTTAGACGACGAGTTGATGCTTTTGTGATCCTTTGACTGATGACCGGAATTTCTGGAGCTTCCGGAATTTCCGGAACCAGTACCACCACTGCTAATTTTCTCATGCTCCCGCTCTCGCTGTTTCTCCAACTCGTGTTTCCAATAGCGAGCATCAATCCGGCGGGCAATATCTTTGACCCCAAGTAAGGTGTTGACATAGTTGTGATGAACCATTTCATCCTTGAGCTGGCGAGGAAGACCCTCGTAGAATTGATGTCGCAGGGCATTGTCGCCCCATTGAGTAAGGACTGCGAGATGATCGAAACTGATGATATAAGTAGCAATCGGTCTCCGGATTTCATCCGGCAAGACCGGATGAGATCTTCAGCATCTCCCACCGGATCTTGCGGACCAAAATTCTCCTGGAGTTCCTGAACAAAGCGCGGAAAATTTCCGTCCCAAGCCAGAACGGAACCGGAGTCGTAAAGATTTGGTTCAAACCACTGCTGAGCAGTGCCCCGGAGATATGACATGATATAGAAAATCTTGTCATCGTCCGAAATAAAATCCTGGTGACGTTCGCAAAATGCAGGTAACACTGAGTGAAAAAAGACTGGAGTTTCGCAGAGTCGGAGCCATCAAAAGTATCAGGGTTGCGGAGATTCGAGCGAGTAGAACGAGGTGGAGCCGAGGAATGTGTGACGTAGGACTGAATTGCATCCCGGAACGTACGGATAGTGCTGACAAGCAACTGTTCCGCAGACTCGGGATCTGGGGGAGGAGGACCTGCCGGACCAGTCCGGGTCCGGGTCCGGGTCCGGGTGGAGGACCACCTCCACCTCCCTGGATGATCACCGCCACCACCATCTCCGGAAGATTACCTCCATTATCATCATCAGGATCAGGAGGGTCTCCGTGCTCTGAACCGGAGGGTGAATGATCACTACTGCCATCACCAGGTTCCTCGGCCTGAGGAACCGGAGGTAGTCCGGTAGAACCGGATTCCTCTACATCCTCAGCAATAGGAGGATAAGGAATCGGTGAAGTGCTCTGCTGGATAGCTCGAGCACGATCCGGATATGGAGATCGTGGAAAAACAGTAGGATTATCTGGAGTGTGAGGACTTTGAACGAGTCCCGGAACATTAACCGGAAAGATTGTCGGAGCGGAGAGGGAGACCGGAGCTGTTGTTGCAGCTGACCGGCGTGTGCAAATAGCGATGTTAGGAGGAAGAGCAATTGGGCCAGAGGGAATAGTCGACATGGAATGAGAGGGTGAAGACAAAGGAACAATCTGCGAGTAGAGACGAGACTTGCGATGACCCTCAGAAATATCGGGTGCCACAGGATTAGAGGGTAGGTGTGACATAACCAGCCAGGATAGGTGAGTTTGATAATACTGTTATATACTGAGCCGAAGGAAGGACAAGATGAAGACTCCGGAACTGGAACCGGGAACGGAGGATCGGAACTTCCGGAAAGTATATGGGGAGATAACGCAAGCACCACAGGACAGTAGGATGTGCGTACTACCGAGGCCAGCGAGGGAAGGAAGACCGGGGAATTAACCGGAGACGACTCAGTGCAAAGCGGAGAGCAAAGCAACATTAATTATCAAACTGAAGTACATGGCATATGTTAGGGGTTTATATAGCTAAGTCCTAATTGTATTCCTAAAAAGGTGCGAGTCAGGTGACCTGTTGGACATAACAATAATATGAGTCCCAAAAAGGATGGAGAAGTGATGTCGGAGGACTTGACAATAAGAACATGGATTATAAAGACGGATAAACGGGAAACGCTCAGTAATCCTTCATTGCGTAAAAACCCAATGATCCGCAATGGATCCGAGGATATTCCGTCCGGTTCCGGGTTCCGGTACCAGACATGGACCAGAAGGTCAAGGACCGGGAAAGCATGGATATAACAGATCCACAGGTTGACCTGGGTCGACCCCATCTGTGGTAGACCCTACTGCATACCAAATCATTGAACTTGTATTTCTTGCATCCATTAGGACTAGGAAGCACATTTTATTTACATTACTTGCTAACAAGGAATGTGCAGTATATGAGAATGTTATTCAAAGTTTTGTGCATTAAAAGTGCTTCATTGGGTTGGTACAGCCACATCACGCAGACTCGTTGAGCATCTGACCAAGCACTTTTCCCATTTGGGTTTGTGAGAACATTTATCAACCCATTCAAACCAACAGTCACATGACTTCTGACTTCCACCAGAAAATTGGGGGAAAAAATTAAACTTAAAGCTGGGTGATTTTCTTTTCGGTCTGAGGCATGACCGTCAAATTGAACAGAAAAAAGTATGTTCCCCACAAATTCCAAGACATTGTTACAAGTGTAAAATTACATGGAAAACAGTGGTGTGCATACAAAAAGGAGTGTGAATCTAAGTCACCACATGTATGCCCCACCCCCAATGAAAAATGAAATGAAAAAAGACTAGGGCAATAAAATGAGAAAAGAGACTGGAAATGCAGCATTGGACGGGATTGAACCTCAGACCATGTCGGATCTGTGGAGGAACCAAGTCTGCCCAGAGAGCCCTATTATGATAACATGAAAATTGAGTGAGGAGATACAGCTGGAAGGCCAAGCTGGTCCATGAGAATTTTTTGTTGATGCCATGACTGTCTGACTTGAAGCTGTAACTACATGGCTTCAGTCTTATATATCACAATTTTAAATACACAGAATACTTTATAAGATGATATTCTAATGATTCATGGAAGGAATTGTGCTCAAGTTACCTCCTAATTATACACTGCAATTGTTTCCAGAATCTGCCCATAAATGGGAATTTCATGTGATCTTCAGAGTTGGTATGGCCACTACCTTAAACCAGTTCCATAAAATTGGCTGTGGAATTAGGAGCATTCAAACTTACTTGCATTCCAGAATATAGAGCAAAAGCACCAGCCAGAAAAATGCAGGTGAATTAAGGTGCAGATAATGAGAACTGAAAGATACATGTAATACTTGGTGCAGCACCAAATAACAGTACTGACTTCAGTGTGTCGCCTGGAGGGCCATAGTATTAGACATCAAATTTCACTATTTGTTCCCCTCCTCCCCACTCAATCTTAAGCAGTCGCTTTCCTACACAGCCAAACAAAACCCTTGTTGTACTCTGGCCACCAAGGATGATGCCTGAGCTCCCATTGGCACTGGCCTTGGCTGCTAAAGCCTCCTTCACTTTGTTGAGAGGCATTGAGAAGTGTGGTGTGGCCATGAGTAATGAGACCAGAAGATGGGCTGTCAGGATTTGCTGTGATGTTGGCTGCGCCGGAGTCCCAGCTAGTGAAGAAACGGTGGTGGAAGGAGAGGCCGGAGTGGGAGTCAAAGCAGCAATCATTCGCAGATGAGTGCTGACAGAAATAAGAACATGATAAGAATTAAAAAGACGCTCACATCGTTTCCTTCGCGCGCAGAGGCTTGTTCCCTGTGCCCATTCCAGATGTGTCGAACAGATGCCCTGGCATTATGAGATCGCCAGCTGAAGCCCATATTTTGGCCTGGGGTACAGTGGTTGGATGAGAGAGATATGAGCGGATGACCTGTCGGCGTACCACGATGCGCTCGACTTCAGTGTTCACACGCAGTTTCCCCTTTTTAGGCGTCTCGACGGCAGCAGGTAGTACGGGAGACAAGGGCGGGGTAGTAGAAGATTTTGTCAAAAAGGAGGTCTCGGCATTTGCGGCCAATCCTTCGCGTTCCCCTGCAACGTTGCCATGTTCGTCCACAGACCTTTCCGGTTCCTCCATGAAGCTTGCCCGTTCCTGAATGCGGGTGGGTGGCAGCGGGGACGTCACGGAGATGTCTGCGACATCAAGGTGCTCATCCATGAGCAATTTATCTGTGAAGCGCAGAGTGCGGCCTGCGCTGCGGGCGTGTGCACCGTTTCGTCGAGTTTGGAAGAGGACGGAACAGGAGTGGACGGCGGCTCTGGCTTGGGGCGCAAGAGCCTTTTGCGCGGCTTCGACTGGGCTGCAGAAGCAGCAAGAACATCTCTCTGTGCAGATGTGAGTGTCACTACACGTAGATAGAGCCTGTAGAGCGTACGCGTTTCTTGAGGTCCTCTAGTTTGGCCTGGAGTTGCTGGACGCGAAGCTCCTCCTGGTCTGCGAGCGGCTTTATTTCGGATGGCTGGACCTGTGCGAGAATGAGACACGGCCGTGCGATGCGAGACGGGGCGTGCCTGGTTCAGGGTATCCGTGAGGACACGAATGCTTTTCCGAGCGGCTGCGAGCTGTTCGAGGATGCCAACGACCTGGGTGTGGGCACGAGGCATGGGGCGTATGGCATGATAGCGGTCGATGTAGGTAAACGCGGCCTGGGCGTAGACCTCGGGGTCCTGTTTGCGGCGAGGTGCGGGGCCATGGAACTCAACGCGAGCAAGCTGGGGCGTGAAGAGACCAAGCTCTGCGGGCTCGATGTCGCGGATGAGGTCGCCCAGTGGGGTATCAAGGACGGCGCGGGTAAAGTGTGTCGGCAGCGAGGACGTCTGGGCCGAGACGCGTATCGCCTGTGTGTTTGTGACCAGGCGGTCGATGTGGGCAACAAGCATGTTTGGTCGTTGACCTGGCCGTTCTCCGCGTCGGACTGCCACAACCACACAACCCACCCTTTTCTCTCTGCCGCTACCACCATGTGGGAGCCGCTCCCGCTCATCGTCTACGGCTACGCGGTCCACCCACTCTCCCCCTCCCGGCGCGACACCCGCTTCTCCGCCCGCAACAGGCTCTCCACAGTCACAGAATCCTCCACAGACGACCACCCCGTCCATCGAGACGTGGTCTCCCTCGAGGTCGGCGATGAGGTATACGCCTTTGAAAAATACACTCCACGCGCAAAGGAGGTCGAGGGCGTCTGGTACAGAGGGTGCGTCTCATGCCGCGCTTCTGTCGTGTTGTAAACCAACATTCAGCTTATTCTCTGCTTTAGCTATGTCGTGTGCACCACACGTCGCCCCCCAGTGACCTGGTCCCTCGCCTCTGATCTCTCCTCCTCGACCATCGTAAAGCCCCCCGCAAACACCGAGGAACCCCACCAGGTCTTCATCGGCATATTCCCAGCGTCCCACATCTACGTCCGCGATGAGTTTTCCGACGCAGAGGGTCGCCTACCGGACTTGGCAACAACCCTCAACGGGGTCACAAATGGCTACGTCTCATCCAGCAACGGCTATGTCTCCGGAAATGCCTCCCATGGGACAGCAAGTCCGGGGAGCTCCTTCGTTCAGTGGGGCAAGGACAAAGCCGGCTCGACCATGGGTAGTCTGCGGGAGGAAGACGAGGAAGCTGATCTTTCTGCGTCTAGAAAGTCTTTTCGGCTAGGCCCTCCCCCCGACCTCGCAAGGTCCTTTCGTCCAGGGCTGCCTGTATACCCCGCCAGTCTTCACTCGTCGTCTGTCCGCTCTTCATCCCCGGCAGACTCGCAAGTCATGAAGCCGCTGCCTCCACGTCCCTCGCTGAAGTCGGGTGACGATACCGCGTCAGGCGCCGTGCAGCCCATCATTGATGAAATCGCCTCCGCTCTGCGCGAATGGCACACCCTCATGTTCCAATACCTCGCCAGACGTGACTACAAACTATTCCACATCGTCCGTGAGCATATCGAGGCGCTGCATCTCGGACGTCGTCAGCTACTCGCTCACACGCTGAATGCAGAGGAAACAATTAACATGCGGCGTGACTGTGTGATGAGACTCGTCAGCGGCAACATTGTTCAAGGGCTGGATGTCATCGTCCGGCACCCAACATGGGGAGGTCTTGTAACAGTCGACGTAGAAGGCGAAATTGAACCTCGAAGCTGGGTCAGCGCCGTCAGAATGTACTCCATGCAGACATCCCTTGCCTATCTCAATATCTCTTATCCAGAGTCAATACCATACTCCCTTGGCTTGACTACAGACTACATCACAACTGGCCCGCTCCCTACCCCCGCCCACTCCGCGTTTCCTGATTCCGCCTACCATCACAAGAGTCGATCCTTATCCATCGGCAGTCCAACAGAGTCCTCGCGACCGCCAACCGCCAAATTCTTCCACATCTACCTCGATCTTCGTGCATTCGTTGCGTCACCCTGTGCTCCTGGCGAAACCGCAGAGCTTTTCTTCTCACTTTACAAGCGAGTCGGAACACAGTTTGTCACCGAGGACTTCTGTGTCATACTCAACCACAACGGCGTCCTCGCGAGCGACCCATCAAAGCGAATTCGTACATTATTCACCGACTTGGCACTTTCCGATGTTCAGGATCCTATTTATCTTGTCTGTCGCATTGTTCGCAACGGGGCATTAAAGTTTGGGAATGGCGTCAGTGCACCACCTGAGCCGGGAAGAAGGGGCTCAGAAAATTACAACCGTTCTGACACGGGTCTTCCCACCGGGTGGTCAGATCCGAGTGGAACACACATTGCACCTGCCACCCCCGCGGGAACGCTATTGGCGACGGACCGTCCCAATTCAGGCGTCCCTTTGGATGCGCCGTTCTGGAACTTACCCAATTGGCGCGAATGGCGGCGGAGGAGGTGGACGTGACGCCTGCACGAGAGCACCAAATGCCTATATTCACACCCGCGAACGAGGCATCGTTCTCTATGATCCACCAAAATATCATCAGTAAGAATGTCAAAGAGTACGAGAAAACTTCAAGGTACGTCTATACTCGATGGCATTATCGACAGGGTTTCATTGTATTGCCAGGGCCGACATGATGGCAGTATCGATCAAAATCTTCCGTGGTGATGCTACCATGATCGTCCGTGAAAACAGCTCGCTCCTCCAAGACACCCCCACACCCTTCGTCTCGGCTTCCCGGACGTGGTCTTTCCTGGTGATGTACGAAATGAACTTTACATCAAGCTGTGGTCCGGCGAGTTTGCATCAGGTAACACAGGATCCGGACGACTGAGCGTCGCCCAATTTGCCCGCGGTCAAATGGGCCCCACGTCCAACAACATCCAGGTCACCGTCGAGGTCCGAGATCAGGATGGGCGAATTGTGGATTCTGCTATCTCTCAAGGAAGCGGGGAACCACTTGTGACCCAGTTTCACTCCATGGTCTTTCAACGCTGCAATGAGCCCACGTTTGGGGAACTCATCAAAGTCCAACTCCCACCCCAGGGTATCCCACAGTGGCACCTTTTCTTCACTTTTCGAAATCGATTGGGCAGGGAGCGCAACAGCAACCGTGCCAGCACTGACAGCTCTGAACGGCCATTCGCCTTCGCTTTCCAGCCACTCTTTCCCGATAAACGCGCGTTCGTTGAGGATGGAAGTCACACGCTTGTTCTATACCGTGCTGACAAGATGTCACAATTAACGCCGGATATCTACCTCACTGCTCCGTCCTGGTTGGCTACTGGACAGAAACCAGAGCAAGTGCTTTCTCATCCCGAAATGCAACGCCTTGCCCAACCAATGAGAGATACACTAACAATCCGATCATCCTTGTGCTCAACCAAGTTTACCCAGAATCCGGTTCTACTCAGTCTGTTGAGCTGGGACAAACTTGCTGACAGGGAATTGCTTTCCACCGTTTTGACGAAATTCACATTCGTTGGCGAAGGCGAGATCGTTAAATTCCTCCGGGACATCTTCGATTCGCTGTTTGGAATACTTATATCACAGAACAATCAATCGGGTGAAATGGACGAGTTGGTCTTCAATGCACTGGTCACGGTGTTGGGCATAGTTCAAGATCGTCGTTTCAGCAATTTCCAGCCCGTCTTGGACGTTTATATCGAGCAGCACTTCAGCTGCGCTGCCGCATCATCGCATATGATACACTCCATGACTCGACTTGTTGCCAATCCCACCTCGACGGAGAGCGCATCGCCCCTAAGGGCGGCACTCAAGGTCTGGCATTATATTTTTAAATTTATTGCACGATCTCGGGAGTTGCAGAAAGCGAAGGAGATTGGGATGGGTGGAGGTGCTACTGCAGATCACCTTGAAACAACGTTCAAACGGGAACTCCGGTCTCACCTTGCCGAGGTTACTCGCATGATGGCCTCTACTTCTCCGCCTTCCATCATTGGAACCCAAACTATTGCTCTCCAACACTTTACTTCCATCCTTCCCGAACTGTCCAAGATATTTTCCACTGTCGAGCTTGTTTCAATCGCCACGAGTTTCGCAAACGCTGTGACCGTGGGCAAGGGCAAGATTGTGATTTGGAAGCTTATCATGTACCTGCAAATCGTCAAAGGTTTCCTCTTCGACAATCCAGAGTCTCGCCCCCTCTTGGTTGAAGCAGTCGTTATATGGATCAAGCCTCATTTCGGCCGCTACGATGAATATCACCCGAATGACTCGGAGAGCGCAAAGGATGCAGCCCGGGTGAGTTGGCTAGAAAGCATTAGGCTTTGTGTCACCATTGTGGCTGTGATGCTCGACAAGTTACAGCAGAACCTGGTGTCGCCCTCGATCGTGGCGGACCGAAATCGGTTTCGCAAGGAGCAAGACAACGTCGAAAATCTTTTGCCGTTGCTGCCTAGGTTCGTCATTATTCTTGAATCCTGTGTGCAAGACAGATAACTGTCATAGGTTACTGGACTCGTATCGAGAATTCCAAAACCCGGCATCTCGGAAGGCTATGGATCGCACCCGAACTTCGTCGCCTCTCAAGAGTAACGTCCCCGTAACATTTCCAGAGTCATACCCGTTCTCTCTGGTTGCCCAGCTTCCTGATGGCCCGCGAAATCCTTCTACACCGGGCAACCCGGAGACCGATCATGTGTTCAATCCTGGCCTTGGTGAAACTGCGACTGTTTTTCTGGTCCTCATCCTCTCGTCCCCTACGAAACACATCTTGAATTTTCTGGAATCAAGCCTTGATATCGAAGGGCGAGACCGATTCGTCGCCCTTCTTTCCCAGTTTTTCAAAGTCGCGACCTCCATTCTGGAAAACGATGCTTTCCCGAAGACATGGCTCAATATCAATGTACTCGCGCACAAGGTTTTGATCAAGATAATGGAACCTATTGCCGCCATAATGGAGAAGGAATTCATTCCTCCGCAAGAGATGCAGGCTCAGTTCAATTCTCAGCTGTGGAGAGAAGGCTTTTACATGTTCCTGAAACTATTGTCTTCGGATCAGTTGGTCATCGAGGAATTCAGTCCGCAGGTCAGTTTTTCTTTCCTTTAGTTGCGCAGGCTACTCACCATTTGTCACGTAGAAATGCCGGGCTGTTTGGCGTTTGGCTGGGGACATTCGAGGTGATGGCGCCTCCCTATTGCTAACTCTGTGGCAAGCCCTCGGTTGGGCTGAACATCCCACCACCACTGGCGAACCGGCTACGCGATATGGGGTATGCAATCGTAATGTAGCTTTGGATTCTTTCCTCATATTTCATTCAGGGTTATCAAGTCTATCTCCATCCTCTAGTTGGACACGTGGTCAACCTGTGTCTCAGCCACCACGACCAATTGCGTAATAATGCGGTGCAGATGCTCTATAGCATGATCGTGTCCGAATATCATCAATCCCAAAACTTCGATGAGATCGAAAACGAATTGGTGACGCGTCTGGACGCTCTGTTCATGTCGGATAGTAAGGGGGATGATATTTCTCGCGCATTTTTCATCGGGCACCTTCGGCATTTGTTTTATAATTCTGAAGTCGACGAAAGCTTGAGGGAGCGGGTTTCAGTATTCCTTGATTCCGTTGATCTCTTCCTCGAGCTTTTGCTCAGCGTACGTGCACTTCCGGAAGGAGACGAATATGCAGATGATCGTGTCATCGCTACCGCAAGTCTCTTCTTAATATTTTCTTGCCGGCGCTCACCATATCTCGCTTTCCAGCTTCGATTGATGAACTTTATTCGGAGAATAGGACGCGACGAGATATATATCAAATATGTCCATCAGCTTGTCAATGTGAGAGCAAACCTTCCCTTTGTTATGCTTGGTTTTTTGACACAATGGCCAGATGCATCTGCAATCTCAGAACTACGTTGAAGCTGCGCTCACTTTGAAGCTGCACTCCGATCTGCACGAATGGGACTTGAACTCTTTCGTGGGACCGATGGAAGACTTAGGCCTACCTCAACAATCTCAATTCCATCGCAAGGAGACCCTTTGTTTGTTGATTCTCGACTACTTGGGTAAGCAAAACGTAGCAATGCCAGCTCCACGATTAAAAGTTGCTCTAGGCAAAGGGAAGGCTTGGGAGAGTGCCATCGACATTTGCAAGGAACTGGCCTTCCAGCATTCAGAAGTCACGTTCAATTAGTACGTTTCGATGCAGCGACTTGCTCAACCACTCACTCTTACCTCCAGTGGACGACTGTCGGAAATCTTGAGACATCAAGCAGCTCTTCTGGAGCATATCGTCACCGATCAACGCTACTACTCCGATTATTACCGAGTCACGTTTTATGGCAATTTCCCAGGCGCTATCAGAGACAAACGATTCATTGTACGTAACTATTGAGATTGCACTTCCATCACATTCAACCTTTTCATGGTCATAGTACCGAGGCTATGAATGGGAGAAGTTTGGCGCATTTTGCGAGCGAATGCTCAGCAAGCATCCTGATGCTCAGTTACTGAAAACGCCGGGCGATCCACCGGTGGACATACGGTTCGGCCACGACCAGCACATCCAGTGCACTGCAGTTACGCCGGAGCCAAACCGTGCGCTCCCTATCTTCACAAATCCTGATGTCCCCCTGCCTGTTCGTACATATTACGAACATAGGTGAGCTATTCGTTGCAGTCATGGGCCTTTTATTTAGTTATACTCCAGTGCCATCAATCTATTCAGTTCCTCTCGTCAAATCAAGAAGATCACTCGTACTGGCGCAGAAGAGATATGGATTGAAAAAACTTACTTTACAACGGAAGAAGCCTTCCCGACTGTTCTCCGAAGATCTGAGGTGGTTGGACTTGAAATCGTTGAAATTTCTCCAGTCGAAAACGCCCTTTCGGAGGTGGAGTTGAAGACAAAGGAATTAGCTGCCCTAAACCTCAAGTATCAGGCCCTTGCGAAGACAGCACAGCCTGTCTCAACCAACGCGCTGGCGATGTGTCTCAACAGTGCCGTTGATGCGCCAATGAACACCGGCGTCTCTGCGTATCGACAAACTTTCTTCGATCCCGAGTACATTATACGTAATCCTGAGCGTGCAGAGCTGGTCGAGAAATTGAGATCCGCAATCGATGAACAAGTACGTTCAGTTTTTTCTCATAGAGGTCGTGTTAACATAAATAAAATTTAGGTCGTCGTCATCGACCATTGCATGCGACTCCATGGACACCTTTGCCCCCCAGAGTTCATACCTTTCCACGAAACCCTCGAGAAGTTCTTCAAGAAGAACTTCCGGGATGAGATTCGACGACTTTGTCTGGACGCAATACCAGATTCACTTTCGCCTTCACTTGGACCGCGTTTGGCATCACAATATCAAACTTCAGCGTACGAGCAATCGACGAAACGAAGCATGTCGACAGTTTCCACAACTCGACCTCGTGTTCCCTTCTTCATATCTCCGCTGCAACTTGGCCGCCCAGTTATGAGTCCTCCACCAATGTCTCCCCGATCTCCTATTAGTCCGCCAGATGCCTTGCCGCCTATTAAGCAGACCCCTTTGCAACGACACCTCGCCCATCTAGCTCGTCATGGGATAAATGGAGTGTCTTCTGCTCCCGGCGACACCGGTGGCAGTGACTCCCTCTCTGCGGAATCCCCCCACAATTCCTTCGTCAACGTTGGTAATGGGGTCCATGCGGTACCTGGTGCCAAGATGTCTGGCGCGTCTGTTGCTACTTCGAAGAGCTTCGGTTCATTCGGGTCGCTCAAAGGACGGTTTTCAAGATTTGGTAGTCTGAATTTCGGCCGACGTGGCGCCACCACTTCGTGACATATTATCTATGCTATCTCTTTGCAGGATCTCGGATTTTTTTTCCATGTAGCGCCTTAGATCCTGGTGTAGTTCTTTTCATCATTTTCCACCGACGTTTCAATGATTGCTTGCTTGCATCTTTCGTCATCAACTTCGGCAACTCTAGGCAGATTGTATACAAATTCTACAAATGGGACGTTTTACAAAATGGTAGCAGATATGGATAAGGATAAGATGTACGCGAAACCGAAAAAGATTCCCGTACATGGGTTCTCAGGCAAAAGAGTCATGATCAGAGATGCCCATCATACCGCCCTCCCTCAATTGGTGGTAGGGATCGTAGGAATCGAAGTTATGTGCATCTTCTTCGTACTCTTGAATGGGAAGAATCGATTCATCAAACGCAGGCAACATTTCAGGATCCTTCAGAGGGAAGGAATTGTCAGAAACCCAACTTCCAGAACTCGAGTCGCTCTCGTGTTTCTCGTACTTCTGAAAAAGAGGGACGGTGGGTGACAAAGGCGATGGCTGCCCGTCGTAGCCGTCAGAAGACGTGAAGAGAAGATTTTCAGGTAGAGGCCCCGCTTTGGTGACAAGAGACGGGTCAACGTGAGACGGAGCATGCGGACGAGAGTGGGAGAGTCGAGGACTACCTGCAGCCGATTCAGCAGGAAGTGAAGCCGTGGAGTCGGTGGGAGAAGAGGTATATATCGACTATAATGATTCACAGTTTATTGGCTTGGGAGATTGAAAGGAAGGTTCACGCACGTATTTCGACATAATTTTTTCCAAGGCTTGGCCCAGAAGGGTCCATTCAAAAACTTTGAGATCTTTTTCGATATTTCGTGGCTTCGGATCCGGAAAATCCATAATGCGCTGGAAAAACGATTCAGACCCAGGTTTATGTTTCGAAACAGTTGTTGGTCGAAGGCCTTCGAGATTGCGCCGAATTCGATTCTTCTCCTCCACGGGGAAGTCGTCGTTAGTGAGCCGCTCCAATAGGTAGATGATGTCGACGGAGGTGACAAAACATGTTTCTACCTCGTCTCGGTAGATGCAGGAGATGACACTATCAGCCTCGCAGTACTCTTCCTGCCTAATGCTCTCGCAGGATAATATGACACGACGACCATCCTGTATTTTCTGGAACCGCACTAGACGTCGTCCGGCCCGGAGTTCTGACTCATCCCAACCGTTGCACAGAGATTCGAGAGGCGTGACGATCTCAAGAACAGGGGTGTGGGCATGTAGGTTTTCGTCTACTTCCCCCGGGGCGTGGTGTCTTGCGCGCATCAATGACTGATCCTTTATACACCGTGGCGCTTCTTTTTTCGGATGGCGGGTCCTGGACCGAGGAACTCGCTCCGAAAGGGAAGGAGAAGGCATCGACAGATGCGGACTAGGTGTGGGGAGGTGTGTGGCAGCGCGGTGACGACCCAAAGTTGTTGAAGGCCCGTCTTGGAATGGCTTTAAGTGTGGGGAGCGACAACGGTCTGCGAAAGTATGAATGGGGGAAACAAAAGCAGGACGGAAATGGGAAAAGACGGACCGGGAACCCAGTACAAAAATTCTCCAACAGGAACCGAATCGAGTATCAAATTCTCCGCATTCAGCGCCTGAACAGTGACGAGGACTTTGTCAGTGGTTGATAGGTCGTCGAGGGCAGGAACGGCGGCGTCCAGTTGCCATCTGCCATATTCTACCCCCTCCAGCTCCCGTACTGCAGTCGAGACTGCTTTGTTACCGACAACGAGCCGAACGTGAATCGGTTCTGAGGATTCACTGTGGAAATGTATCCGCACGGTTATCGGAACACCTTCCTCTCCTTCGCATGGAGTAAATTTCAGGACTTGCATCATGCGTGAGTCGACAACCGTCAACGGAAGCAGTGGGTGTTCAATTGGTGTAAAATCGCCCGAATCTGGGAGGGTGACGGAATTGAAGTGGTCTCCTCCGGTTTGGCCCTCCGCTTGCAATGTATGGGAGCTCATCCTAAAGTAAGAAAGGTGAGCACGTCAAACCTACGAATCATTTGCCGAACTTGCGAAGTAAAGCCTGCTGGAGTCACGGACACCTTCAAGGTCAGAAAAACCCGCCGAGTGCCAGAAAATGACTCACGGTTGTTTGAGGGAGGGTAGAAGAAACTAATCTGTGACCCAGATACGAGCAGTGGTGAACGAAGGAAAAAGAAAGAGAGAAAGAATGATACAACTGGCTGACGAAGTAATGCCGGATATAAAAGTGACTGAGAATTTGGGTCCGAAACATGGAGATCGAAGGTAAAGAGGAGGTGGGCGGTGGCTGACCATTATTCAAGTGCTTCCGCATTCCTTGTTCGATCGTCAGCCGCCACCAGTGCTCCTATTTTCTCGGAGAGTGACTCTCCATCCATCCTACCTGGAAAGGAACAACAAAGGAGACAGCCTTGCCTTGAGCTGCTCCGAAAGCATGAATCTTGAATTCGCAAATGTTGAGTGGTTGGTAGCAGTTGATAGCCTCATGTTGTACTCTTGCCTCTTTTGGACGCAACAAGAGGCGATCTCGCTAACGCAATCTCGCCTAATCTCCGATTTCTTTCAATTGTTTTTTGATCGCCTGTACCAGCTGATATCACATGGATGATCACCGCCAGTCCATCTTGGGTCCATCTTCCACAACGAACAAAGCACGCCTGGTAAGAAATGCAGGGAGAGTTGGGCAAAGCACCAAAAAAGGCAGATCGAGGGCAAAGATCTGTGGCGCCTGCCTGATCGGGGTTTAATTGCCAACGAAAAAAAGTCGGTTAAGAGCTAAACATTCTAGCACAGAAGAATAGAAAAGCAAGTCACGTTTGGGGGCAAGAGGCATGCCGGGATTCCCATCGACCGTTGTCGGACTCTTTACCAGTTTCTATCCATATGCGGACAACGGGTGGAACATGGCCCTCGGCGGAGAGAACTCTTTCGCAACTTGTGCATCGATCAATGAATAACCCCTCATAAGCGCACATCAAGTTCTAGAAGGCGAAGTCAGAAATTGTCGGCACAGAAAGACCTACGGACCACTAGACTCTGAAACGATATGCGTGGATGTGACTGTAGCGTCTTGGCGATTTGCTGCGAAAGAGTCTGGTACACGAGAAAATCTGACTGGGAATGGGGGGATTTCTGCAACGGACGGTAAGAGAAATTCAAAGAACCCCATGTGTCTATGTACGCACCTTCTCTCTTGGCCCGAATGCAGTTGCGCTCTCTGTGACCAGTATAGGTTCTCCTTGAGTATATGCCATTGTAATGTAGCATACTAGAACATCTCGTATAGTGAAGCGTACCACAGCAGGACTTCCGAGCTGCGTCGAGTCCCGGATTCGATTCCAGATGTGAAGCTTCGAAGAATGCGACTGATTGAAATCCCGAATGTAACCCGGAAGCTCATCAACTCGAAGAGGTGGGCAATCGCCACTGGCCATTGGGAGTAGTACATGCTGCGCTTTTCGTATGGAATATAGGGCTGGGGAGATTCTGGGGAAGGAGGTCGTCTGCCAACGCGATGTCTGAGAGACACGGTCATCAAGTGCTAAAATCAAGAACTTGCCTTCGTTTACGACTCTCCCGTCTGCCATTTCTGTCCAGGTCGGACCTGTCGGACCTTTCGCAGTTAATCGCCGTGCGCAGAGCATCTTGAATAGAATCGGAGCGTATGGTCTCGGTGAGTTCTTTCAGCTGCTGGAAGTCGGTGCGTATGGGTTGGGATAAAAAGAGCATGGGTGACTTGAGCAGCAACGGCGGGGCATTTCTGAGGATCTGCAGACTAGCGTGTATGTCCGAGAGCGAAGTTATCATTGACGACAGTTTCTCAACGTCCATGGTCTTGGGAAGAAATTGTCGCGGGCATGTGATCTAATCAGGTTGGAGTTAGAACTTGAACCCTACAGGCAAAGGATGCTAACGATTCGCAATGGAAGGCCCCAGACGCCAGTACATGATCCGCAAATTCCCTCAGTGCGGCTCCAATGAAGTCATCCAATATTTGCTATATAATCCCTGCCACTATCCACGTTCCTGTAGCTTCAACTTCACCATAAGGCTCCAACCATTTCGTTTCCGTTCGTGAAATCAGACAAAACAAACGGAAACAGTATGGAAGCGGTTTAAAACCGTTTTAAACAGTTTTCAAACGGTATTTTTCAAGGGGTAAATTTCGGGGACATTCTGAAGAGATTCTCCAGTTGGAATTGACATTTTTTTGCCTCCCACTGATGAAGATGCATGTCTATCATGTTTCCTATGTATTTTGGATAAACCCGAACCCGAAAAACTAGTGTCAGAAAACAAGAAGAAGAAATCGGCAGGACACGGGAACTGCCGGAAGCGATCAGTCACATGACATTTCATCCAAATAGGGATTAGGAGCCGGTGACAGGAACCCTACGTCCGTCAGGCCTTCAGGCCTTATCCATTCTCACTCAGGATCCTCGGAATATGCCAAAGCTAGCCATTTGGGACCTTGGGAACTACAAGTGAGCATGCTGGCACTCATCCCAGATGACTGATTATTTTGAAACCATTTATACTGTTTTAAAACTGTTTATAAACAGTTTCCCAGATCTGACAAACTAAACAAAAATAAAAACAGTTTTTACTGTTTGAAAACGTTTGCAAATGGAAACGGTTGGAGCCTTACTTCACCATATCAGTACCAGATTATGTCTTCCGAGTCCACCGGAAAAAAACCAGCACACGTCGCAGCCGGCCTCAAAGCCACTCTTCACAGAGAGAATTCCCTCTACCTTTAGGTAAGGGTTTTATGGGCGCCCTAATTTCATTGCCTGCAGTAAATCACGGTTTTGTCATCACTTTTTGTGTAAGCATGTATTCTCCCCGCCAAAAGCTTCGGCTTCTGGATCGGCCGAATGCGGTGCCGTCAATGCCACAGACCATCTCATAAGCCAGCTTATGAGCCCCCTTTCCCAGTTTCCACCAAGTTTCCACCAGAGCCTCCAACTCCGACAGTCCAACTCCTCCGAGTACATAGCTTGTTGTGGTACCAATGACAATCTCAATTCATCCACACTGACTCACCGAGTAGGTACTTGGGCAAATAAATATGCTGATTTCGGTACCAAAGACAAGTGTTGGGCCACCCTTTTATTCATGAGAACTGCCAAATGTTGTTGAATTAAAGTGTTGGGGCAAATAGGGGGACCTTTAGATTTTCACTTTGCCGAGAGGCACTGCGGCCCAATGTGAGCTGGTCGATGCGCGAGGGTCAGCCAGACGAGTGTTGGGCTGCCCTTTTTCCTTGAATCTAACTGGTATTTCTGCGAGCTGGTCAACACTTTTTTTTACAACGGGTAGAGGGCCTTGCTGCTTGTCGCCTTACCTGCTTTATGTCTCTGAAGAAGCCAAGCAGCATGCGGAGGGGCGGCTCAAAGAAATGGATGTTGACTCAGACATCTAATAGTGTCACAGTTAAGACCTGAGCGTCCACTCTCGGTATGAAGAGAGGGATTGGGTAGTGCTCGTAGTAGATCTCAAAAGATGATGGAATAAAAGGTTAACTACGACAGCATAATAGCTACTCTACTTATACTGTCTAGCAAACCGTGTGAACTAATCTATATATACTACTACTACCCTTAACCACATGTTCTTAATGTCCTTGCTGTGTCCTCATGTTCTGTCGTCATCTCTGACATCATCATGATGTCATCCCGTTGTCATCCTTCAGGCTGGGCTGGTCTTAGTCATAGCCTCTTTGTCATCCAGCACTTAGATCTCTGGCGCTTAGATAGGGTTGGAACGATAGATCTTATCTAATCGTGACATTACCCCCCTCTAGGATCGTCGTCTCGACGATTAGCGAACGTAGGCTTCGATTCCTGGCAATGGTGGAAATTTGGCTGCTTCATTGAATCTGCCCGTTTCCGGGTCATATAGCCATCTTTCTGGGTATGCCATGCTCTCTTGCTTCGGCTTGAAGCGGTGGATTAAATAGTCCCAGTGTCCCTGCTTGAAGACAGGGACCGTCTGCTTCATCGTCAAGTTTGCAGACTCCTCTGTTTTTGGTGGCATCAAGCCTTTTTTCCGTAATTCTGCGGCCAGCGCTGTCTTTTCCTCCGTGGTCATCCCTTCCAGTTTGGACTCTACCGACAACTCTCGAACTGCGATCCCATGCTCGACATTATATCTGTTCAAGAGCTTCTTCGCATTCAACAAGTGCCTCGTCGGTTCCCAGGTCCGTTCCGAAAGTGGGAAATTCTTCCACTTTATTAGATATTGGTATCCTCTTCCTCGTTTCCTGTGGTTGAGGACTTCCTCCACCTCGTACTCTTCTTCTCCACCGACAATGTTCGGCGGTGGACGTTCTTCTCTCCTTCCCACGGGGGTTCCACGTACAGTGTAAGCAGTGCTTCATTGAAGACCGGATGTGACTTGTCCGTCTCCGGCAACTTGAGCTTGTATGCCGATGTGCCAACCTTCTCCAGGATCTCGTAAGGCCCCAGCCTTCTATCCTCCAGCTTCCCTGTCGGCTGATCTGTGGCTATGTTCTTTCCCTCTAGCCAAACCCGATCACTGACCTTGAACTCCGGCGCGTCCGACGCTTAGCGTCATAGTATTTTTTCATGGTTTTCTGGGTTTTCTCCAGCGTTGCTGCTGCTTCCTCTCGAATCTTCTTCATTTTCTCTACTAAATCATTCGCGGCTTCATTGCGTGATTCGACTGCGTTTTCTATCCCCTTCCAGGGGTGCATTCCCATGTTTATGAAAAACAGCGACATGCTCATCGACAAGCTCGTCTTGTCGTTGTGTGTGAATTCTGCCAGCGACAACCAGTCGGACCAGTCCGATTGTCGATAATTAATGAAAACCCTGAGATATTTTTCAATCTCCTGATTCATCCTCTCTGTCTGCCCATCCATGGTCGGGTGGAACACCGTGCTTGGGTTCATTTCGACTCCCATCGGCCGGTTCAGTTCCTTCATGAACCCCGACACGTATCTCGGATCCCGATCTGAGATAATCTTCCGTGGCACTCCGTGATATCTAATTACCCGATCCTGGGTCAACCGGGCCGTCCCCTCACTGGTTTTCTCCATGCTCGTGGGCTCGCAGTGGATCATCTTCGAGAAGGTGTCGACCCATACCTGTATGGCGTCAAACCCGTTGCTGACTGGCAGCGGACCAATAAGATCCATTGAAATAATCTGCCAAGGTCCCTCGGCAATCTGGTACGGGTTCAGCTTTCCTTGTTGGTAGCGATGAACCCTGGTTCTCTGGCATGCCTCGCAGGCCTTCAAGTACTTTGTGACTTGATTCCCTAGTCTCGGCCACCGATAATTATGTTCTACCATTTCCTGCGTTCGGTTCTCTCCTGGATGGCCGAGCAAGGGGTTATCGTGGTGTAGCCCAATGATTCTGTCTCGTAGCTCTTCGTCTCTTGGCACATAGATTAAGTTATTGTAGTAAATGACGTTGTCCTTCTTTTCCCACCCGGGGAGCTTCTTCAAGAGTGCCTGCTTGAAGCTCTGGTCTATCTTTTTCTCCTTCCTAATCGCTTCCAGGATCTCTGTCTCTGGTCCGTCTAGCACAATTTCTTGCGCACGAAAGTGCTCCAGTTTCAAAAGAACAACGTCATCGTTGTTGTTTTTTCCTTGGTGTCAAGTCCCGGATTCCGTCGGGGCCCGTCGGGGTCCGATGGGTTCTGTCAAGACAATAGTTTATGTGAACGATAAGGGAGGAACATCACAAAGGGGGACTTCGTGGATAAGTGCGAAGTCCTATCGGAGGCCGGATGGAGGTCCGACTCAGGGACCGATGGAAGGGAGTGGACTTGGCTTCAGCTCGTGTGCTGCGCCCTTCTCTACACCCGGTGTCCAATTTCGGAGGAGAGCGGAAGACTGAGAGGATGCAAACTGAGAAGAGGGAAACTTAGTCGATATTCAAACTGACCAGAAGCGAGAATACATCGAGCTATTTTGTTATATACCGAGCCGAAGGAAGAACGAGATGAACACGTCCGGAACCGGAACCGGAAACCGGAGGATCGGAACTTCCGGAAAGTATATGGGGAGATAACCAAGCACCACAGGACAGTAGGATGTGCGCACTACCGTGGCCGGTGAAGGAAAGAGGACCGGAGGAATTAACCAGAGGACGACTCAGTGCAAAGCGTAGAGCAAAGCAACGTTAATTATCAAACTGAAGTACATGGCATATGTTACGGGTCTATATAGCTAAGTCCTAATTGTATTCCTGAAAAGGTGCGAGTCAGGTGACGTGTCGGACATAACAATAATATGAGTCCCAAAGAGGATGAAGAAGTGATGTCGGAGAAATGAACAATAAGGAGAAGGATTATAAAGACGGATAAACAGGAAACGCTCAGTAATCCTTCATTGCGTAAAAACCCGGTGATCCATGATGAGTCCGAGAATATTCCGTCCGGTTCCGGGTTCCGGTTCCGGACATGACCGGAAAGTCATGGACCGGGAAAGCATGGATATAACAGTATCCCCCTCGTGCATTCCTTGCCCTCAAGGAACAGAGATGCAATTGCGGAGTCCAACGAATAATAGTTCTGGATATGGCCGGAAGAAGTTTTTCCAAAACCAGAAAGGTTCTAGAAGGTCACGTGCTGTTGATATAAACCAACCGCAGTCGTGGCGTGACTTAAAACTTCTTTCTTCTGCACCACCACCACCACCGTACCCAAATGCCCCCATACGCGCCCGGATACAACCCAAGCGACAGCGGCGACGAGCACAAAGAGTCCGGCGGCAACCGGAAAGGCAAGAAGAGAGCGACGTCTGGGGAGCTCGAGGATGACCGGCGCAAGCAGAAGTGCCAGCGGAAAGAGCAGCGGACCCAGGAGCGCCTGGAGCACCTCCGGGTGGAATTGGAGGAGGCCGGTGCAGCCCGGGCGGACATGGAGTTGAGGGAGGCCCGGATCCGGCAGGAGCTGGACGTGATGGACCGGGAGGACGAGGAGGAGGAGGATGAGGAGACTGGGAAGGAGTCGGTTGGGGATGGGGCCCCCAACGACGAGACAGATAGTGACCGGGAGAGGGACCCCGGACAAGGTGCGCAACGGTGACCGGAAAGACATCCGGATACTAATTTTCTTTTCTTTTCCAGAGTGCGACCAGTGCAAGAGGGTCGCGGCAGTATGCGTCGTCGAAGGTGGATCCCGAGCCACCTCTCTGGCCTGCAATAGATGCAAGGCCAAGAAAGTCAAGTGCACCCTCGTCAGACCCTCCAAGCAGGTCAATCAGCGGGAGAAAGCGAAGATGCAGGGGACGAAGAAAACCGGAACCAGTTCCGGTAAGGCCACCTCCCGCCGCCCCCGCCCCCGCTACATCGTATCGTCTCCGGAACCGGAGATTGGTTCCGGACCGACCGGGGAGATGGGTCCCCGAACCCGCATTGACAACATGCGGGTTCATATGGACGAGCTGGAGCGTCGCCAGGATGCTGTCGAGGCGTCCCAGAGGAGGGATCGAAGCCATCATAACCGGGTCAACCTGGTGTTGACAGGCCTGGTGAAGTGGTTGTCCAGGGATTACTTCCCGGATGGCGTCCCTGGATGGATGGTAGATATCATCCAGGGTTTGGAGGATGACAGGAGGCCGATGGAGGATGAGGAAGAGAAAGAGGACGATGAAGAGCACCCGGAAACGGAGCCGGAGGCCAAGGTCAAGGAAGATGAAGTGCGAATCCGGTCCAGTCCGGAATGGCCGGAGGGGTTCCGGAGTGACGAAGAGGAAGGAATGAAAGAAGTTGAATAGGAGGGAAATGAATCCCTGCCACCGATCCAGGTGGAGGAAGAACCAGAGGAGTCGGGGGATGATTAATATTTATACTATAAATTTCTTCTGAAAATTTTTCTTTTCTGGCACGGGTCCGAGAGCGAGGCACGAGCGCAAAGACGCACAGTTTCGTGTAGGTGACCGGCCCGAAGCGCGACGAAAGGAGCCAGCAAACAACAACAAAGGTTGTTCTGCGGCTTGCGCGCGACGTCGTACACAGTAGCACGCTCGTCGCTAGCTACGGGCCTCAAGGCTCTTTCTTTTGTCTCTCTCTCTCCATACTCCCTCGCAGGTCCCTCGCTCGAAGCCATGGCCACAACCAGAGCTACACGCGGCAAGTCCAAGGCCGAAGGCATCAAGTTTCCGGTACCGACAGTCGTCGACAACAGCCAGGACGAGATGGACGACGAGGGCGATGACTCGTACCGAGCGGGACCGTCGACCAAAAAGGCAATCAAGGGCAAAGCCAAAGCCAAAGCCGTGTACTATGACGACTATGTCAGCAGCGAGACAGAGCGGCAGGAAATTGGCGACGCGGAGCGCGAATTGCAAGAGGAATCACACATAGCGAAGATGGAACCGCAGGAACCAAGAATTCCGGGCACACCTATTGTAATCGACGACTCCGACGAAGACGCAGCAATGGGGACGTCCTCGCCCATCAAGGAAACACAGGTACAGCGCGCACAGGGCAGGGCAAAGTCAGCGCGGATCGCCAGCCTAGAAAGGGAGAAGGCAGAAGCCGTGGCGGCAAAGGCAGAAGTGCAGGCAAAGGAGGTGCCAGGGCGTAGGAAGCGTCAACCAACGACACCATCCGCGACCGTCCCCGAGAAGCCGGCAGCCAAGAAACCGAGAAAGGCAGCCACGCCAAAGGCACCAAAGGCGCCGAAAATGGTCGCGCCTCCTGCAGTCACCATAGCGCAAGCAGACGAGGCCGTATCGAAGGCTTCAGCACCAAAATCCCGCCAACGACGCATCTCGTTCTCAGAAGGCCCGCGTAACTACGAATCTCCATCAGCAAGACTAGACAAGGACTACCCTCCCCTCCCGTCCACGCCCCGTTCGCCCGCCAACCCGGCAAACACTGACGACGACGAGAACGAGTTCGAATTCGATCCCGAAACGGACACCGTCACCTTCTCCCGTGACCAACTGGCCAAACTGGTTGCCTCGACATCAGCAGCAGCGATGGCAAGGATGACGGCACAGGGCGACCGTTCCAAGGGTGAGTCCACCTCTCCACATCCCCCTCCTCACCATCCCCAGCTACGGTGCGGCTATCAGCAAGGTGCACGCTCGAAAGTCGCCCACGGCGACCAGCGTACCGAACGTTCCGGGTCTGAGGACCCCGAAAAGACGGTTTCGGCGTGCATTGACACAGCCCAAGGGCTCACGTTTAGTCGGACCAGCGTGTCCTCCCAGGTCGCAAGCGGCGCTTCGGGTCTGATGGCCCCAAGCAACGCGAGCGCGGGACAGTTCAAAGGCCAGCGTGCCTAGGCATGTAGGGCCTGCGCGCCTTCCATACACCTGGGCCAGCGTGCCAAATCACACTATACGGCCAGCGTGCCAGTTGTACCTAGGGCCCGCGTGCCAAGGTGTCGCATGGCCAGCGCGCCCAGAACACTAGTGGCTAGCGTGCCTTCCCCCGCTACATACGGCCTACGTGCCACATTTTTAAGCTATGGCCAACACGGCCGGTGTCCCAGCGCAGCACTATTTCAATTACGAAGAGTTCAGCCATATCTAAGGTTACTAATACAAGTCCCACAGCTGATAGTGCTGTCATCGTAAAAATGCCCGGTTACGCGGAAGTGGCGGCGGCCCCATCCAGCCGCAGAGTTGTCGACCCCACGAACCAGCGCATAGTGGCGCCGAACAGGAACGCAGTGCCGTTGCACGTCCAGCGCATCCTGGCCGAGAGCTGGAAGAAGATGATCCCGCTCTCAGAACTCACGCCAGCAAAATGTGCATCGTCGAACAAAGACCGGGACAACCGCGACAAGAAGCGCATGGTCATAAATGAGTTCAATGAAGTCATAGCCAAAGACGTGGACTACGATATGTCTGGCGACAACAACTTATCGCCTACGGAATTCATCACCGCCGGCGAGAACCTGGTGCAGGCAGTAGCACAGTTCTTCGAGCCTCGGAACCACGCAGCGAGGATCTCTGAGCAACTTGCCCGACACTTCCACAACATTCGGAGCAGACCCGATTTCACCACGCACTTCAGGAGGTACCGAATGTACCACACTGACGTCATCCAGGCATTCGTCGAGATGCCAAATTTCGATTTATCAGTGTGGCAGACGGCCATTTGGGAGGATGTCAGCGCCAAGGACCGGGATGAGGCCATAAGGGCGGCATTATCAAGCTCACGCGTAGACACCAACAAGCGCCAATCCTTTCGCACCACATCCCCATCCGGCCCCTCCAACAGACATAACCAGTTTCACAACAACAGCCCCCTGCGAACGACGGGTATACGCAGCAGAAAAGCAAAAGCTTTAAAGGTCGCTGCATGTACTGCGGAGACGGGTCGCACAGTGGTCGCGACTGCCAAGCAGACAGAGGCAGGTGGTGCATCCGCGGCGGCCGCAACAACCATTTTATCCCGCCAATCCCCACGCTCCGCATCTGTTGGAAGTACAATGCGGCCGGCTGCAATGCAGACAGCGCGTGCAAGTACCGCCATGCTTGCTCTCTCTGCGGAGCAGGCACGGACGGACCCGCTGCTGCAGCGCACTCTGCGCAACGCTGCCCAGCGAAGTAAGCTGTTCCCGATCGTCACGCCCCTCAAAGCAGACCGGTGGGAACACTGGATCACGGAGATGGGGCTGACGACGGAGTACGCGGATGTTCCGAAAGGCATCCGGCAAGGTTTCGCGCACGGCCTAAATATTCTGGATAGAGCAACTTCATTATTCATACCCGACAACTTGGTGTCGGCAACCGAACATCCAGACATTATAGATGCATACATATCCAAAGAGCAGGCGCTTGGCCGCATATCACAGGGATTCAACGCAAAATATCTTGAGAGGCTCATCGGCCCATTCCGCTGCTCACCAGTCGGCTGCGTCCAAAAGGACCCGCCGTTTGGGAAGTGGCGCATGTTTAACCATCATTCGTACCCATACAACAACCTAGAAATCCCTTCCGTTAATTCACAAATCAATAAAGATGATTTTTCTTGTGCTTGGGGCTCATTTGAGCAATGTTACTTGATCCTAGCCAGAGCGCCAGAGGGAACACAAGCAGCAGTCTTTGACGTGAAAAGCGCGTTCCGCATCGTGCCGACGCTACCCAAAGACCGCACACAGCTGATGATCTCCTGGAACGGCAAAGTCCATTTCGACAACACTTTCTCCTTTGGAGCGACGAGTGCACCGGGCGTCTTCGGGCGGCTAGCAGACCTATTCACCCTCTTCCTCAAACATATGTCGGTCGACGAGATCATCAAATGGGTTGATGATTTCGTGTTTTTCAGATTCCCGAACGGCAAGGCCGGCGGCCGCTTCATTTACAAATATGACGAACGTATATTCTTCGACGTGGGCGATGATCTTGGGTGGCCGTGGGAAATTTCCAAGCACACGCCGTTCAGCCACCTGTTCGCATACATAGGCTTCGACTGGGACGTGGAAGCAAAAACGGTGTCGCTACCAAGCAAGAAAAAGGCAAAATACCTCGAGAAGATCGCAGGCTGGTTGACGGGGGCACAGGTCTCAAAGAAGGAGGTCGAAAACGTTGTTGGCACCCTGAACCACTGCGCCCTGGTTCTCCCCCAAGGCCGATCCCGGCTCGTTACACTATACCGCCTCTCCGGGTCATTCAAGAACACCTCCAACAACTTCGTGAAGTTCAAGATCTCTGCAAATGCTACATTGCCTGGTGGCGACACGAGCTGGAGCAGCCGCTCGTCACCCTCAAAATCATCGAACCGCCACCGCCGCAGTCGGACGAGATATTCGTCGACGCGTCGACCTGTTGGGGCATAGGCTTTGTCTACAAGGGAAAATGGCTGGCTTGGAAGTATAAGGACGGCTGGTTCTCGGAAGGGCGCTGCATCGGCTGGGGGGAGATGGTTGCCATAGAGCTGGCACTACGCACCATCATCGCGTCCAAGCTCGAGAACGTCCACTTCGTCCTGAGGTCGGACAACCAAGGCGTCATCGGCGCACTAGCAGCCGGCAAGTCGTACAATTCGCAGGAAAATGCGGTCTTACAAAACATCCTTCGGCTCTTTCACGAGCACTCCATCTGGTTTACAATCATATGGGTAGCATCGGAGGATAACGTCGCGGATGCGCCATCCAGGGGAAACTTCGCCCACAAGGCACGGCTTTTTCCCAACCCGCCCAAAATTCCGGGTCACTTACGTGACTATATCTTCCATTCCGTACAGTACGCAGACCTGTAGACATTCAACATAGCTGAAAGTCGCCAAGTTTTCGCGTCTTGAATTAAGCAGGAGTCACAAACAGTGTGACAAGACACGCTTGCCCAATCTTCAAGCAACACCATGCTCCTCGACGTAGCGCGTGAGATCGTCGACGAGACTCTGCAGCGGCACCAGAAGTTGAGACCACACTACGGCAAAACCAAGCCCGCGAGACACCACGGCGGCGTCCGCTGCAAAACCCGTAACAAGCCAGGGCCCAGGCTGTCCGCGCACGCCAAAGCCAAGATCCAACTCGCGCTCCACCACGCTTGGGCCGATTCTACGTTGAAGAAGTACGGCAACGGCCTGGATGCTTATCTGAAATTCTGCGATACAGAAGGCGTGGAACCGGGCCAATGTCTGCCAGCCAACGAATTCCTCCTCTGCGCGTTCGCAGCCTCTCGCGCCGGGGAAATAGCAGGAGTAACGGCCAGAGGCGCCATTGCAGCAGTCAAGGCATGGCACATAATACACGATGAAGATTGGCATGGGGGTCTGAGGCTACGCTACACGCTTCGCGGAGTTGAAAACCTAACTCCAGAGAGTTCAAAGCAGGATCCACGTCCGCCAGTGACAACCGAGATGCTCAACGCCCTCGAAGAGGATTTAGACCACGACGACCCCAAGGACGCTGCAGTCTTTGCCACGGCCTGCTGCGCTTTCTGGGGCCAAATTAGACTCGGCGAGCTGCTCTCAGACACACAGGGTTCATACAAGAGAGGCAAGATCCCCCTCGCGTCTGACCTGGGGAAACCATCTACGCGCGCAGGATCGCGCCTACTCAGACTACCATACACAAAGACGAAGGGGGCTAGAGGCGACGATGTGATGCTCTGCCGCCAAAACAGCCCTTCGGACCCCATCCGTGCAGCGGAAAATCACCTCAGCGTCAATATGATTCCACCCGACGCGCCGCTGTTCTCATACCGGAACTCATCGAACAACCTCATATGCCTAACGAGGAAGAAATTCATGATCCGCTGCAATGAGATTTGGTCCAGACACGGGTACCCGGCGAGAACCGGCCACAGCTTCAGAATCGGCGGCACGACGGAACTCCTACTAGCAGGCGTCAACCCAGACATTGTACAAGCGATGGGGTGTTGGCTTTCGGACGCTTTCCTCATTTACTGGAGACGGTTAGATTTGCTAGCTCCGCTTCACGCAGAATATGTCGAGTTGTAACATCCTATCTACTAAATATACTTACTTCTACCCAGACAGCTGCAGGCTTTAGGTGTGGGGTGCCCCCAGCGCGAGCCTCTGGGGACGCGCCTTCAGCTTGCCGGTGGGGTGTCCCCAGCCGCACGCGCATTTGCACCAGACGGAGCGGCCGCAAGGCCTGCACCGTCCGGTTCCCCCCACACACTGGCAGCTCCTTCGGCACGAATGAGCTGCTCTTGCTCACTCTACCCAAGGTCACCGTGAGCACGAAATGATTTTTTCCTGAATTGATAAGAGAATCCGGAGTCGACCGGAATAACCGGAAATACTGGGAGAGTAAGAAAGGAAAGATTTTAAGGGTTTGGTCCAGGCTTGTTGGGATAACGACGATGAAAGTTGTCGATATGTTCATCGGCATCAACGTCATCCGCACTAACCCAGCTAAACTGTTCATCGGTGTTCTCGTAGCCCTGCCATTCGACCAAGTACCAGAGCTGGGTCCGGGGCAACCGGAAACGGCGATCGATCTTTGAGTCAATGATTTCTACCAGAGCCGGAGGTGGTTCCTCGTGACCAGGGAATGGATTCGGGAAATGGGGCTCGAGTTGAGATATATGGAAGACCGGATGAACTTGTGAAAGGCTTTTTGGGAGACGGATGGTATAGGAAGCCGCACTGGGTTTACCAATGACTTCGTAAGGTCCAAGGTGAGTTTCCAAGAATTTCGGAGTGGGCCGTTTCGTCCGGATATACTTTGTCATGATGAATGCTTGGTCACCGATCTGTAACTGGGGATCCGGAATACGCTTCCGGTCAGCAGTTTCTTTATATCGCTGCTGAGCGAAAGTGATCTGCTCCCGGAGGTACTGATGAAGGTCTTGGAGATCGACAACGTAGTCTTTAGCATACATGTTCGCGACGTCGCGTTCCGGGTGGATATTGATAGCCGGATTATAGCCTTTATTCGCAAAGAACGGAGATATTCCGGTAGAAGCATTCAGAGAATTGTTCAAAGCGAATTCGGCTAGGGGAAGTAGTTCGTGCCAGTTGTCCTGCTGGTACGAGGTATACATCCGGATATATTGTTCCACAGTCTGGTTCATGCGTTCCGTCTGTCCGTCCGCTTCCGGGTGATAACCGGAAGTATAGTGCAGCTCCATGGAGAGGAGTTCGCCCAAGGACCGGAAGAAAGATGAAACGAATTCGGAGCCCCGGTCACAAGTGACATGGGAAGGGACACCGTGCTTCGAGAAGACGTGAATAAGGAAAAGCCGGGCAAGTTCTGGAGAGTCGATATGAGTGTCACAAGCCACAAGAATAACCTGCTTAGAGGCACGGTCAACTATGACAAGAATTGTGTCGTACTCGCCAGAAACCGGTAATTGATTGATGAAGTCGATAGAAATGGAATCCCATGGCCGGATGGGAACCGGAAGAGGCTTAAACAATCTGTAAGGTCGGTGCCTAGGCTTTTTGTTGCGCTGGCAAATAATGCAAGATCGACAATAGTCCCAGATGAAGTTCCGGCATTCCGGCCAGGTGTATTCTCGGCGGATGAGAGCTAGAGTGCGATTCTGACCAAAATGACCAGAGAGAACGTGGTCATGCAAGTACTGTAGAACATGTAGTCGCAACTCTGGAGAGGTTCCGGAGACCAGAGGCACATAAATGCGATCATCAAGCCGGAGAAGACCGGAAGGATCGAGAGTCCAGCGGGAAGGGTTACCGGAGTTCGCGGCGTTGATACCGGAAACAGCGGCAGGATCATCGTTGAGATGGTTGCGGATATCTGAGTAAAGTTTCTCAAGATCTATAACAACGGTAGCTCGAAGAACGATTTCCTCGAGAAAGGTAGCGCGGAGAGATGCAGAGAGTTGATCTTGGGTGAAAATTGGGTGAAGATTTTGCGGATTGAGTTGGCCATAAGCCCTATCCCCCTCTTTAGGGTAGACGTCCCATCGTCTAGTCAATGCATCCGGTTTGCCTCCGAGCTTTCCGGGCCGGAACCGGATTACCATGTTGAAATGGCAAAGGTACTCAGACCACCGGACTTGGCGGCGAGTAAGAACTTTCGTCATCGCAAAGTACTCCAAGTTCTTGTGGTCCATGACAACGTCGACCGGAAAGGTAGTTCCCTCGAGATAATGTCACCAAACGGTGAAGGCATCAAAAATAGCGAGGAGTTCCTTGTCATGCATGTCGTAGTTGAGCTCGGCCGGACCAAGTGTCTGTGACCAGAACGCAACCGGGTGTATGTCACCATCGTCTCCTTGAATTGAGAGAATGGCTGCGATCACATAATCGGAGGCATCAGATTCGACGGTTACTTGTCGACCCGGAATCCAATGGTGCAAGACCGGAGCCTCCGTATAGGCGTGTTTTAGTGTGTCGAAAGATAATTGACAATCTTCTGACCAATTCCATCGGACGTTCGACCGGGTGAGCCGGGTGAGCGGAATCGTGATGAAAGAATAATTCCATATAAAACGCCGATAGAAATTGCAAAAACCAAGGAACGATTGAATATCCTTGACTTTGCGGGGAGTAGGCCAGTCCATGATAGCTGAGACTTTCTCCGGAGACATCCGGAAACCTTCCGGAGACAGAATGAATCCGAGATACTCGCAAGTGGTTACGCTGAACTCGCATTTTGGAAGTTTGCAATAGAGTCCTGCGTTCCGGAGACGTCGTAAGACTTCCCGGACGTGACTAGTATGTTGGGAAGGATCGTCGGAATAGATGAGGATATCATCCAAATAGACGACGACGTAAATTTCCAGCAAATCGGCGAAAATAGTGTTCAAAAATCGCTGAAAGGCCGCCGGAGCATTTGTAAGTCCTTCCAGAACAACCCGGAAGTCGTACGAGCCATAGCGAGTACGGAAAGCTGTTTTGGGCTCATCGTCCAGAGCAATCCGGAGAAGATGATAGGCGTGCCGGAGATCGAGTTTGGTGTAAATTCGTGCTTTTCCGGGAGCATCAAGTAGGTCGGTGATTAGTGGAAGTGGATAGGTATCCTTCTTCGTGATCCGATTTAGACCTCGGTAATCGATGCAGAGCCGGAGAGAACTGTCCTTCTTTTTAGCGAAGAGGATTGGAGCCCCATGACTAGACCAAGACGGATATATGAATCCGGCCTTCAGATTGTTGTCAATGAACTCCCGAAGAGCAACTAACTCGTTCTGGGAGAGTGAGTAGATGTGACCGACCGGAGGAACTTCGCCTTCCTGGGTTTCGATTTTAAGGTCATATTCTCGATGAGGAGGAAGATTGTAAGCCTCCTTCTCCGAGAATACATCGGCGAAGTCATGGTATTCCGGAGGAAGACCGGAAAGGTCCGGAACGTCGGCTGAAGCAGAACGAGCCTGGGCATCCTCTGTAGGACAAGCACGCAAGGTATACTGAACAGTATCCTTGTCTCGAATAATAGCACTATAAGCCGCAGCAGATACCAGTGACACAAGGGGAACGGAAGTGAATGGACGAGGCTTAGTAGCCTCCGGAAGAGGCGGAAATGCCTCTGGAGTGTCCATAGAAGGACCGGAATCTGGCAAAGACGTTGGAGTCGGTGTAGGTTTCTCGTCCAGAAAAACCGGAATCAGAGATTCCTCGTCCGTAATCAGAGATTCCTCATCTGTAATCGGAACTACCGTAGCTGGAACAGACTTAGTTGTCTGTGGTGTCGACGATGAATCACCGGATTGACCGGAACGGAATGATATAGTTGCATCAGACCAGTTAATCAACGGATTAAAGCGGTTGAGCCAAATGTATCCCAGAACCAAGTTGCAAGGCGAATCAAGACGGGTAACGAAAAATTCCATAGGATGGACATCGCCAGATGGGAATCGGATTAGCAGCCGGAGCTGCTGATTAATGATTGTTGAAGAGCCGTCGAGATACCGGAGTCTAACCGGAGCAACCGGATACGGTGAAAACCCATTTTTTTCACATTCTTTCAACGATATAAAACAATGAGAAGAACCAGAATCAATAAGAGTTCGCAAGTGGATTTTGAATCCCGACGCAATTCGTGATAGTAAGGAAGGAGATATGGTTGCATATTCTTCCGGACCGGAATGGGTATAGTCCGACCAGAACGTAGAGACATGAAGTTCGACGTAAAGGGCATTAGGGAAAGAGTGGAAGCGTTGAGGCAACCTCAGGAAGCACCCTGGAGTCAACACAACTCAGACCGGATGCTGAGGTATCCGAGCTACTGATTATTTTTTGACTCAGAGGATCAGCGGTTGTAGCAGGCTTTTCAGCCGTCGCAGATGCAGCCTTGGCCTGAGCGTATTCCAGACGCTTCCGGTGTTGAAGTGTGGGACTTCCAGCATTCTCATTTGTCTTGTTGTGTTTCATGGACACTTAGTTTAGACATGTGAAACACCAGTATCCTGATGGATCTGATGGTTTCCATGGTGTCTGATTGTAGTATCCATCAGTATCCTGATGGACCTGATGGTTTCCATGGTGTCTGATTGTTGCTATGCCATTGTGTATATAAGTAGCCTAGTGTAGAGCCTGAGTCCCCAGTTTCTCACTGTTGACTCAGGTTAGTTGTCTTGTCTCTCTCTTCAATTCGAGTTTCTCACTGTTGACTCAGACCACTGTGCTTGCCTGATTCTAACAGGTTATGGGCCCCGGCTTCTAGGTCTATCAGAGTCAGTCATTCTGAGATTCCATTCATTCTTATCTCTCTCTGCCCTCTCTGCCACTCTGTGACAGTTTTCTGCCCTTTCAGTGTTGTGTGGCCTTTTGTAGATAGGAACACCAACTGTTGGGACAATCCCTCTTTGTGAGGTAGTCTTTAGTTCACCAGACAACAAACGGTAGTCAATCCGTTGAATCTGGGATTAGGGCCTGTGTGCCTCACAACTGGGTGTTCATTAGAATCAGCTAGTTACCTTACCTACCTTTCTTCTCCACACACACTCCTGAGGGCGCCACCAGTCTCTGGTGGTTCTAGCATTCATTTCTGGGCATTCCTTTGTTTCCCTCATCATGTCTTCCATTGCGCTCGTCATGCCTGTCTTGGACAATCAGTCCATCTTCTCTGACTGGAGGAGCGATGCAAAAGCTTATCTCAAAGCTAAAGAGTGCTTCTTCTATTGCACTACCACTTTTGGTGGTCAAGGGCACACTGAACTTGAACGGGACAAGTGTGCTGGCATCTTGTGGTCCATGTTGTCACAAGGTGTTAAGCCGCTTGTAAAGCAGTATGAGGACGACCCAAAAGCTTTATGGGAGGCCTTGGAGACAATTTTCGCTCCAAGGAAGGCTGGAGCTCGCTTCAATGCCTACAGGACACTCACCTCCATTAAACTCAAGGAGGATGAGTCACTTCTGTCTCTCACTGGTCGTGTCTCAGATGCTATGAGATCCTTGAAGGACTCTAGACCCGCTGACTTCAAGTTGGATCAAGCTGATGCAGAGCTCCATGCAGTGGTCCTGCTTATGGCCCTTCCTGATGCGGGTCGTTACAACTCTCTCAAGGCGCCTTTCGAGATGTCTACTGACACCCTCAGCCCCAGTGCGGTCGAGAATGCCTACAACAACTATCAGGTGTTCAAGAGCGCTGGGCAGGAAGGAGACTCCACTGAGAGAAATCCTCTCTCTGGAGCAGCCATGGCCACTGTATCCAGTGCCCCCACACCCTCTGCTGCACTGGCATTTGCACCTGCAGTCACTTGCACTGCATGCTCTGAAACTGGCCATACCTTCCTTAAATGCAAACAGTTCCACAATCTCATCAGGAGCATTGCAAAGGACAAGGGGAATGCCAAAGGCAATGGTGCAAATGTAAAGTCCCAAGTGGCTTCAAACGCAAGTCTGCTCTCCCACTTTGCATTCTCTGTTGTTGACTTTCGATGGAATGCGGATTCAGGAACCACATCGCACATGACGAACCGCAAGGATCGTCTCAAAAACACCCGCTACTACAGGGTTGCCATCGAAGTTGCCAACGGAGTTGTTGTTTATTCTGAACTGGTGGGAGAGATAGAGTTGAAGCCACTTATACACGGACACAGTGCTCGGCCTGTTATCCTTACCAATGTCCTGTTTGTTCCTCAATTGTCTCATAATCTGATATCTATTACCTACCTCACCAAACATCATGGCTATTGTGCCACATTTGATGGAGATCTTGTTTCATTCACCAGAAACAACGAACTCTTGTTTGAGGCAGATATCAATGAGAGGAACCAGGCATTTGTGAGAGAGGTCGAGATCCCCTCTTCTGGTTCAGCTCTGTTCACCTCTGGGACCTTGCCTATGGATTTGAACTTGTTACATCGTCAACTTGGCCATCACTCTTATGCTGATACCAAAACCATCCTTAGCAAGAATCTGGTCACTGGTGTGAAGTTGACTTCAAACCAGAAACCAGATCCCATCTGTGAACCCTGCCTTGCAGGAAAGCTGAATGCCGGTCCTTTTCCATCCACTGGTCATCGTTCTGAACATCCTCTTGATCTCATTCATTCTGATCTGAAGGAATACAAGCTGCACACCCGTGAGAGGTGGAAGCATCGTATTACCTTCATTGATGATCACACTAGCTTCAAAGTGTGTTACCACATGCAACGCAAGAGTCACGTGTTCCATGCATTCAAGTTGTTCAAAGCTTATGCTGAGAACCACTTTGGACAAAAGATCAAAGGATTTCAGGACGATAAGGGTGGCGAGTACATGTCCAACGAGTTCAGGAACTTCCTTGCTGCAGAGGGCATTGTGCATCGCCATTCAACCAGGAATCGACCGCAACAGAATGGGACAGCAGAACGTGCTAATCGCACCATAGATGAGCACACTACTGCGATGCTGCATGAAGCAAATCTGCTGATCATGGTGGTGATAAAGACACCATGAAAAGCACCAGTGGTTTCATTGTGATGATGGCTGGTGGACCAGTGAGCTGGAGAAGCAAACTGCAGACGACTGTGTCTCTTTCCACTACAGAGGCAGAGTACGTTGCAGGAGTTGATGCTGGCAAGGAGATTGTATGGATGCGACATTTGCTGTTGAAGTAGGAATATTGTTCCCTTCACACTATCGGCAGAATAGCTCAGTTGGTTAGAGCCCCAGTGGCGCAATCACTTGGAGGTCCCAGGTTCAAATCCTGGTTCAGCCACTTTTCCAACATGGTAGCATCAACTCACAGTTGTAAGACAGAGACTTCATTTGAGACTTCTGCATTCTGGAGTGCTTCAGGAAAAATGGTGCCCCCCTTTGTGAGTTCCCAAGAGCCAATAGTGCTCGGGCACCGGGGGAGTGTTGAAGTAGGAATATTGTTCCCTTCACACTATCGGCAGAATAGCTCAGTTGGTTAGAGCCCCAGTGGCGCAATCACTTGGAGGTCCCAGGTTCAAATCCTGGTTCAGCCACTTTTCCAACATTTGCTTCAAGAGCTAGAGTACGGTTTGACCGGTGCATCGTCTCTTCTCATGGACAATCAGTCTGCCATTGTTGTTGCTCGGAATCCAGAACACCATGGTCGCATGCCTCATCTTGACCTTGCACACCATTGGCTTCGAGGACAGGTTGAAGCTGGTGTGATTGATGTAAAGTATGTTCCGACTGAGGATCAACTTGCAGATATCATGACCAAAGCACTGCCCAAGCCAGCGGTGGAACGACTTCGAGACATGATGGGATTAAGGGGGAGACAATGAGACTGCTCTCATTCAAGGGGAGTGTTGAAGTGTGGGACTTCCTGTTAGAATCAGGCAAGCACAGTGGTCTGAGTCAACAGTGAGAAACTCGAATTGAAGAGAGAGACAAGACAACTAACCTGAGTCAACAGTGAGAAACTGGGGACTCAGGCTCTACACTAGGCTACTTATATACACAATGGCCTAGCAACAATCAGACACCATGGAAACCATCAGGTCCATCAGGATACTGATGGATACTACAATCAGACACCATGGAAACCATCAGATCCATCAGGATACTGGTGTTTCACATGTCTAAACTAAGTGTCCATGAAACACAACAAGACAAATGAGAATGCTGGAAGTCCCACACTTCAACACTCCCCCTGAATGAGAGCAGTCTCTGTTGCAATGAGATCACCAGATGGAAGCCGAAAAGGCAGATATAGCACCAGATGGAAGGCGAAAAGCCTTGTCACATTGTCACACCATGACTAAATATGTGACAGAGTACAAATAAGGAAGGCGGACCCGTCTGAACCAAACACTACCAAACCCCACTTCAACACTCCCACCTGGGACAGACGGAACGCCAAACACAGAAGAAAAAGAAAACATCACAACTCCCACCGAATGCGACAACTCCCACCCAATTCTACAATCCTCTCCCAACTAGGTGCGAATCGGTGGAAGACCAGGGCCAGAAACATCGCCGTAGCCACCTCCCATGTGTTTCTCCCACAACCCCAAGAATGAATCCACGTCGAGACCAGCGTCGATGGCAGAAGCAAAAGCCGCAGCGTGCGACTGAGGAGTGCGCAGATTGGAATTGATCCAATCCTTGACAAACGCAGGCATCGAATGCATGCATTTGTAAGCAATATGGCCTGCACGACCGCACCGATGACAGTCCAAATTGGTAGGATCGCACCAGCGATGTCCCTGTGAGTCGAGAGGGAAGCCATCAGAGATGGTGCCAGTCAAGGGGGAAGAGGAGGTAGCTGCAGCAACACGGCGGGGGGCAGAACCACGGGCGACAAGGGCGATGGACGAAATCCCGTCATCCTCCTGCTTGATCCCAGGATCAGCAGCAGAGGCGGAGAGTAGGCTGGTGATTTCTTCCAGCGCAGGCTCAGTTGCACGTGCGAGGAGGACGGTGCGAACTGCACTGAAGGATGAGTCGAGGTTGATAAGGAGGAGATCCTTATGGGTAGTCGCATCGACAACGACACCCATCGCAGTGAGCCTCGATACGGCAGCAGCCATAGCGCGGATATAGACGGTGATGTCCTTAGAAGGATCATGCCGAACGGCGTTGAGCTCCGCACGAGCAACAACACGGTTGGTCATGTTCGACTTCTCGAAGTGACCCTTGAGTGCTTTCCAAGCCTCAGTAGCAGAGACCTGGTCTTCGACTAGATGCTGAAAGTCATCGCTGACCTTTCCATACAGGTACGGAACAAGCATGCGATCAAGGGTGATGTTGTCTGCATCTGTGCCAGGCCCAGTGCCATCCTGGACCCAAAGAGCATCTAGTCCCAGCAAGAAGACTTTCACATTCTTCCCAAACTTCACCCAGTTGGATGAGTCGAGAGTGACAGTGAGCACAGACGTAAGAGCAGAGGTGATGTAGGGAGGGGACATGTGATCTGTGACGTGTGATGTGTGACGTGACAGAAAAGCGCAAGAGGAGGTTATCCAGAAGGTAAAGGATGAATCCACCCAAAGACAGACAGATTCTTGAAAGAAAAGAGGCAGAGGAAGATGATATGAGGTATAGAAGACTCTGAGACAGGGCCCGTAACCTGTTGCAATGAGATCACCAGATGGAAGCCGAAAAGGCAGATATAGCACCAGATGGAAGGCGAAAAGCCTTGTCACATTGTCACACCATGACTAAATATGTGACAGAGTACAAATAAGGAAGGCGGACCCGTCTGAACCAAACACTACCAAACCCCACTTCAACAGTCTCATTGTCTCCCCCTTAATCCCATCATGTCTCGAAGTCGTTCCACCGCTGGCTTGGGCAGTGCTTTGGTCATGATATCTGCAAGTTGATCCTCAGTCGGAACATACTTTACATCAATCACACCAGCTTCAACCTGTCCACGAAGCCAATGGTGTGCAAGGTCAAGATGACGCATGCGACCATGGTGTTCTGGATTCCGAGCAACAACAATGGCAGACTGATTGTCCATGAGAAGAGACGATGCACCGGTCAAACCGTACTCTAGCTCTTGAAGTAAATGTCGCATCCATACAATCTCCTTGCCAGCATCAACTCCTGCAACGTACTCTGCCTCTGTAGTGGAAAGAGACACAGTCGTCTGCAGTTTGCTTCTCCAGCTCACTGGTCCACCAGCCATCATCACAATGAAACCACTGGTGCTTTTCATGGTGTCTTTATCGCCACCATGATCAGCATCAGTGTATGTGAAGAACGACTCGTCAGGGTCGACGTAGGTGGTAAACTTGTAAGGAGAAGGAGATTTTGAGTATGTGATGCGGTAATCAAGAGTGCCTTTGATGTAGCGGAACAAATGCTTCAGAGCACTGTAATGGGCTTCGCCAGGATTGCTGTTGAAGCGTGCAAGAACACCCACTGCATAGGAGATATCTGGACGAGTTTGGATAGCCAAGTACATCAGAGAGCCCACAGCACTGATATAAGTGCCTTTGAGGTGTTTGGACTCGTCTTCAGACTTGGCTCCCATCTCCTTGGTCAGGCTAAGACCAGGCAGCATAGGGGTGGAAACAGGCTTGCAATCAGACATTCCATACTGCTCAAGCATGTTCACAGCATATTGGCGCTGTGAAATCGCAATGTCTCCAGTCTTGGAGTTGTGCTCAACCTTGATCCCCAGAAGCCACTCTGTAGGACCAAGATCCTTGACTCTGAATGCAGAGCCAAGTTCAGCAATAACTCGGTTGATATCAGCATCATGCTTGGATGCAATGACACCGTCATCAACATAGATGGGAAGGATGATGCGAACAGCTCCATCTGAATAGATAAAGCAAGAACGATCAGACTGGAGACACTTGAAGCCCATTTGTTGGAGCTTCTCTCGCAGCTTCTTGTGCCATTGCCTGCCAGCCTGCTTAAGTCCATAAAGTGACTTTCGCAGTTTAAGGAGCTGGCCAGGTCTGCCTTGGGGAAACCCTTCAGGTTGCGTCATGTAGACGTTCTCATCAAGGTCCCCATTGAGGTAAGCAGAACTAAAGTCAATGGAACGAAGCTGGAGATCATGCTGAGCAGCAAGAGCAAAGATGGTGCGAAGAGTGGCGGGTTTGATGGTAGGGGAGAAGATTTCGTTGTAGTCAACACCAAAGCGTTGTCCACGACCGTCTGCAACCAGTCGGGCTTTGTAGCGCTCGATGGTCCCATCAGACTTGTGTTTGATCACAAAGACCCACTGAGAGCGAACAGGCTTTGCTCCAGGAGGTGGATCAACAACATCCCAAGTGCAGTTCTCCAGAAGAGAGTTAATCTCGGAGACTGCTGCATCCTTCCACAAATGAGCATCAGATCGTTTCATTGCCTCATAGTAAGTGCGAGGATGACCAGACTGAACAGCTGCTTGTGCAAACTGAACAGCTGCAATGTTAGCTTGCTGAAGTATTTCACTTGTTGGATCTCCTTCATGCGCAACAACAAGAGCACTGCCTGGCTGTAACAACAACTCATCGTCAGATGACTCTGAATCTGAAGGTACAGCCGGCAGAGGTTCCCTGTGTGTTTTCCACCACTCGTTAGGGGGTCTATGCTCCGTAGTTTGATTGTGGAAGCGGCGACGTGCAGCAACACCAACAGGTGAAGCTGCTGGAGTTGGTGAAGCAGGAGGCGATGGTGAAGGAGGATTTGATTGTGGTGAAGGAGGGTTTGGTTGTGGTGAAGGAGCCCTTGATTCGGGCAGGGATGGAGGGTGGGAAGGCACAGGGGATGCTCGAGGAGCAGGTGCATGATGCTGTTTGGGTCTGTCATCCTCCTCATTGATAACGACAACAGTGAGAGGATTAGGCAGCAAAGGCAGGCTGTGAAGTGCAGAGGGATCTATCCGAGGACATTTCCTCATCTGCTCAGCACTGCACCCAGGGAAATAGCGTTCATCAAACACAGCTCGCTCTGAGATCACCATCTTGCGCGTCACTGGGTTGTAGAATTCCCAGGTCTTGTACTCTGAGGGATAACCCACAAAGACACATTTCTCAATATGGGAGCCAGAGGCATCCCGTTTATCTTTCTGCACATGCACATAGGCAAGGCAGCCCCACACCTTGAGATGAGCCACATCTGGTTTCTGCTTGTGCCAGAGCTCATGTGGAGTAGTGTTCCCTCCAATGTGAGCAGAGGGATGCATGTTGGCCACATGAATGTATGCGCCAACAGCAAGAGCCCTGAATGAAGCAGGGAGATTTGCTTCATGCAGCATCGCAGTAGTGTGCTCATCTATGGTGCGATTAGCACGTTCTGCTGTCCCATTCTGTTGCGGTCGATTCCTGGTTGAATGGCGATGCACAATGCCCTCTGCAGCAAGGAAGTTCCTGAACTCGTTGGACATGTACTCGCCACCCTTATCGTCATGAAATCCTTTGATCTTTTGTCCAAAGTGGTTCTCAGCATAAGCTTTGAACAACTTGAATGCATGGAACGCGTGACTCTTGCGTTGCATGTGGTAACACACTTTGAAGCTAGTGTGATCATCAATGAAGGTAATACGATGCTTCCACCCCTCACGGGTGTGCTGCTTGTATTCCTTCAGATCAGAATGAATGAGATCAAGAGGATGTTCAGAACGATGACCAGTGGATGGAAAAGGACCGGCATTCAGCTTTCCTGCAAGGCAGGGTTCACAGATGGGATCTGGTTTCTGGTTTGAAGTCAACTTCACACCAGTGACCAGATTCTTGCTAAGGATGGTTTTGGTATCAGCATAAGAGTGATGGCCAAGTTGACGATGCAACAAGTTCAAATCCATAGGCAAGGTCCCAGAGGTGAACAGAGCTGAACCAGAAGAGGGGACCTCGACCTCTCTCACAAATGCCTGGTTCCTCTCATTGATATCTGCCTCAAACAAGAGTTCGTTGTTTCTGGTGAATGAAACAAGATCTCCATCAAAGGTGGCACAATAGCCATGATGTTTGGTGAGGTAGGTAATAGATATCAGATTATGAGACAATTGAGGAACAAACAGGACATTGGTAAGGATAACAGGCCGAGCACTGTGTCCATGTATAAGTGGCTTCAACTCTATCTCTCCCACTAGTTCAGAATAAACAACAACTCCGTTGGCGACTTCGATGGCAACCCTGTAGTAGCGGGTGTTTTTGAGACGATCCTTGCGGTTCGTCATGTGCGATGTGGTTCCTGAATCCGCATTCCATCGAAAGTCAACAACAGAGAATGCAAAGTGGGAGAGCAGACTTGCGTTTGAAGCCACTTGGGACTTTACATTTGCACCATTGCCTTTGGCATTCCCCTTGTCCTTTGCAATGCTCCTGATGAGATTGTGGAACTGTTTGCATTTAAGGAAGGTATGGCCAGTTTCAGAGCATGCAGTACAAGTGACTGCAGGTGCAAATGCCAGTGCAGCAGAGGGTGTGGGGGCACTGGATACAGTGGCCATGGCTGCTCCAGAGAGAGGATTTCTCTCAGTGGAGTCTCCTTCCTGCCCAGCGCTCTTGAACACCTGATAGTTGTTGTAGGCATTCTCAACTGCACTGGGGCTGAGGGTGTCAGTAGACGTCTCGAATGGCGCCTTGAGAGAGTTGTAACGACCCTCATCAGGAAGGGCCATAAGCAGGACCACTGCATGGAGCTCTGCATCAGCTTGATCCAACTTGAAGTCAGTGGGTCTAGAGTCCTTCAAGGATCTCATAGCATCTGAGACACGACCAGTGAGAGACAGAAGCGACTCATCCTCCTTGAGTTTAATGGAGGTGAGTGTCCTGTAGGCATTGAAGCGAGCTCCAGCCTTCCTTGGAGCGAAAATTGTCTCCAAGGCCTCCCATAAAGCTTTTGGGTCGTCCTCATACTGCTTTACAAGCGGCTTAACACCTTGTGACAACATGGACCACAAGATGCCAGCACACTTGTCCCGTTCAAGTTCAGTGTGCCCTTGACCACCAAAAGTGGTAGTGCAATAGAAGAAGCACTCTTTAGCTTTGAGATAAGCTTTTGCATCGCTCCTCCAGTCAGAGAAGATGGACTTGTTGTCCAAGACAGGCATGACGAGCGCAATGGAAGACATGATGAGGGAAACGAAGGAATGCCCAGAAATGAATGCTAGAACCACCAGAGACTGGTGGCGCCCTCAGGAGTGTGTGTGGAGAAGAAAGGTAGGTAAGGTAACTAGCTGATTCTAATGAACACCCAGTTGTGAGGCACACAGGCCCTAATCCCAGATTCAACGGATTGACTACCGTTTGTTGTCTGGTGAACTAAAGACTACCTCACAAAGAGGGATTGTCCCAACAGTTGGTGTTCCTATCTACAAAAGGCCACACAACACTGAAAGGGCAGAAAACTGTCACAGAGTGGCAGAGAGGGCAGAGAGAGATAGCAGAGGCAGAAGAATGAATGGAATCTCAGAATGACTGACTCTGATAGACCTAGAAGCCGGGGCCCATAACCTGTTAGAATCAGGCAAGCACAGTGGTCTGAGTCAACAGTGAGAAACTCGAATTGAAGAGAGAGACAAGACAACTAACCTGAGTCAACAGTGAGAAACTGGGGACTCAGGCTCTACACTAGGCTACTTATATACACAATGGCATAGCAACAATCAGACACCATGGAAACCATCAGGTCCATCAGGATACTGATGGATACTACAATCAGACACCATGGAAACCATCAGATCCATCAGGATACTGGTGTTTCACATGTCTAAACTAAGTGTCCATGAAACACAACAAGACAAATGAGAATGCTGGAAGTCCCACACTTCAACACTTCCAGCATTCTCATTTGTCTTGTTGTGTTTCATGGACACTTAGTTTAGACATGTGAAACACCAGTATCCTGATGGATCTGATGGTTTCCATGGTGTCTGATTGTAGTATCCATCAGTATCCTGATGGACCTGATGGTTTCCATGGTGTCTGATTGTTGCTATGCCATTGTGTATATAAGTAGCCTAGTGTAGAGCCTGAGTCCCCAGTTTCTCACTGTTGACTCAGGTTAGTTGTCTTGTCTCTCTCTTCAATTCGAGTTTCTCACTGTTGACTCAGACCACTGTGCTTGCCTGATTCTAACATCCGGCACTCCGAAGCTGAATGACCGGTACCTCCACAGAACATGCAGAGATTGAGTCGAGATCAGTGTTCCCTTTCGTCCTTGGTGAGTCTCCCGTGTTCATCTCGTTCTTCCTTCGGCTCGGTATATAACAGTATTATCAAACTCACCTATCCTGGCTGGTTATGTCACACCTTCCCTCTAATCCTGCGGCACTCGATATCTCTGACGAACGTCGCAAATCTCGTCTCTACTCACAGATTGTTCCTTTGTCTTCACCCTCTCATTCCATGTCGACTATTCCCTCTGGACAAATTGCTCTTCCTCCTAACATTGCTTTGCTCTACGCTTTGCACTGAGTCATCCTCCGGTTAATTCCTCCGGTCCTCTTTCCTTCACCGGCCACGGTAGTGCGCACATCCTACTGTCCTGTGGTGCTTGTGTTATCTCCCCATATACTTTCTGGAAGTTCCGATCCTCCGGTTTCCGGTTCCGGTTCTGGACATGTTCATCTCATTCTTCCTTCGGCTCGGTATATAACATATTTAAATGGTATCATAGTGTAATTAATCATTGGGGTCCGAGAATCCCCACGATGGGAATGAGTATGTAGGAGTCATTGTAAGTCACTGCTGTGTCGGCGGCTGTCGGGGGGCCGAGGACGCCGACGAAGAAAGTCATAATGAATCATAGGGAGTCTTGAGCATATGGTGAATGTGTTACATGCATGCGAAATGTGTGTACTCATGTATATATAGTCCAGGAAGCCTATGACAGATAACCTGTCATAGTGGTCTTTTGGCTCAGTTGGTAACAATGCTAGCTCCTGGGCACGTTACGTAACAGAATGAAGCAACCAATAAGAATGAGAACATTATGAATCGGTGATTCTCGGAGGCCGAGGGAGTCCGATGTCACGGTACGTGACAGTATCCCCCACTTAGCGCCGAACCCTTGAGGTGCTAGGGAACCTGTCAACGGAATGTCGGGGCCGATTCCGATCAATCCGAACACTTCCGCAGCACCTATATAGGAGCATGTGATGTGAAAGTGAAAATTTTCACATCTCTTTCCACAACCGTCATCATCAACCCATCCCATCCACCTCGATGCCCCGCCAAGCCGACGAAACTGAAGCCGAGTACCACACTTGCATCGAAGAAAGTCGGGAGTCTGACACTGAGTCGTGGCCAGAGGAGGAGGTCATCCTCCAGCACAACCTGCGCACGGAGATGAAACAACGCAAGAAGGCGGAGGAGGAGGCCCATCAGGCAGCAGTGGAGGCCGAGCGGTTAGTGGCCGTACGGGCAGCCGAGAAGGCCGAGAGGAAGCGCAAACGGGTGCAGGCCAAGAGGGCCGAACTAGCAGAGGCCGAGAAGGCGAAGGTGAAGGGGAAGAGCAGGGCGAGGTCCGACGAGGAGGAGGAGGGCCCCGACTCGGGGCCGTCGGCCAAGAAACAGAAGACGGGGGAAGAGTTCCCCATCAAGGTAAGTCGTCCAATCTCGGTAGCCGACGGGAACTGACTTCAGCGTAGTGTTCGCACTGCTGCCAAGTCGGTGTGCAGTGCCTGCACCGCGTGTGAAGGGCCACGCTTGCGGCTGCTGCCACACCAGCAAGGTGAAGGCTGCACTTCACCTCTGGTGTGGCGGAGGTAGCGTCGGAGTCCGTCGGGGCTGCTTTGGAGGCCATGGTGGATCTCCTGACGTCGGGGGCCGAGGGTGCTGAGAAGGATCGACGGGGCCGAGCGGCCCAAGACAAGAAGGACAGCGACGAGCAGGTGAAGCACCACTGGAGGGCCGATGAGACCCTCAACGGCATCTTGGGGGGTATCCTGGATGCCTCGGACGCCGCCGTAACGGCCTCCTGGGCCCTTCACAACCTTGGGGTCCTGGCAAGCACGTGGATGGAGGTGAACAACCCCGCTGCCTGGAAGTTGGCCGCGCCAAGGTTGGTTTTGCCGGAGCCCGAACGGGATGCGAACGGCAACTTCGTCAAGGAGCCGTTGGTGCGAAAGGAGAAGAAGGGGAAGGAACCGGAGTCCGGGTCAGGGCTGAGCGGGGGTCGAAAGGGCCAGGCCCTGAGGAGGCGGGACCGAGTGGGTCTGCTTAAAAGCCCCTTGTAGAAATAGAAATCAAATTTTTTTCTCTCTTGAGTCTTGAAACGTGTGATAAGTAACATAAGGAAGTAAAGGGTTTTAAAAGGAAAATGCTCAGAAGACCTTCATTGCGTAAAAACCTGTGCGAGACATCGTAAACGAGTCGCATTGGTGGCCGTTGGTGTCCGATGTTACAATGGACCAGGATGGTTAGGATGCTTGGGGTGAAATTCTTCAACAAGATCTGCTGCGTGGGCAAGTTCATCGGTGCGTAGCCAAGATGTCTCCTCGGCGGTTCCGGGTAGCCATCCCAGCGAACAAGGTAGACCAGCAGAGGCCGACAGCGCCGATCGATTTTGCTGTCCAATATCTCTGCGATTTCGTACTTGAGGTCCCCTTCTATCTCGATTGGGGCTGGCAGGGGCCGTTCTGTTGAAGTGTGGGACTTCCAGCATTCTCATTTGTCTTGTTGTGTTTCATGGACACTTAGTTTAGACATGTGAAACACCAGTGTCCTGATGGATCTGATGGTTTCCATGGTGTCTGATTGTAGTATCCATCAGTATCCTGATGGACCTGATGGTTTCCATGGTGTCTGATTGTTGCTATGCCATTGTATATATAAGTAGCCTAGTGTAGAGCCTGAGTCCCCAGTTTCTCACTGTTGACTCAGGTTAGTTGTCTTGTCTCTCTCTTCAATTCGAGTTTCTCACTGTTGACTCAGACCACTGTGCTTGCCTGATTCTAACAGGTTATGGGCCCCGGCTTCTAGGTCTATCAGAGTCAGTCATTCTGAGATTCCATTCATTCTTCTGCCTCTGCTATCTCTCTCTGCCCTCTCTGCCACTCTGTGACAGTTTTCTGCCCTTTCAGTGTTGTGTGGCCTTTTGTAGATAGGAACACCAACTGTTGGGACAATCCCTCTTTGTGAGGTAGTCTTTAGTTCACCAGACAACAAACGGTAGTCAATCCGTTGAATCTGGGATTAGGGCCTGTGTGCCTCACAACTGGGTGTTCATTAGAATCAGCTAGTTACCTTACCTACCTTTCTTCTCCACACACACTCCTGAGGGCGCCACCAGTCTCTGGTGGTTCTAGCATTCATTTCTGGGCATTCCTTCGTTTCCCTCATCATGTCTTCCATTGCGCTCGTCATGCCTGTCTTGGACAACAAGTCCATCTTCTCTGACTGGAGGAGCGATGCAAAAGCTTATCTCAAAGCTAAAGAGTGCTTCTTCTATTGCACTACCACTTTTGGTGGTCAAGGGCACACTGAACTTGAACGGGACAAGTGTGCTGGCATCTTGTGGTCCATGTTGTCCCAGGGTGTTAAGCCGCTTGTAAAGCAGTATGAGGACGACCCAAAAGCTTTATGGGAGGCCTTGGAGACAATTTTCGCTCCAAGGAAGGCTGGAGCTCGCTTCAATGCCTACAGGACACTCACCTCCATTAAACTCAAGGAGGATGAGTCGCTTCTGTCTCTCACTGGTCGTGTCTCAGATGCTATGAGATCCTTGAAGGACTCTAGACCCGCTGACTTCAAGTTGGATCAAGCTGATGCAGAGCTCCATGCAGTGGTCCTGCTTATGGCCCTTCCTGATGAGGGTCGTTACAACTCTCTCAAGGCGCCTTTCGAGACGTCTACTGACACCCTCAGCCCCAGTGCAGTCGAGAATGCCTACAACAACTATCAGGTGTTCAAGAGCGCTGGGCAGGAAGGAGACTCCACTGAGAGAAATCCTCTCTCTGGAGCAGCTATGGCCACTGTATCCAGTGCCCCCACACCCTCTGCTGCACTGGCATTTGCACCTGCAGTCACTTGCACTGCATGCTCTGAAACTGGCCATACCTTCCTTAAATGCAAACAGTTCCACAATCTCATCAGGAGCATTGCAAAGGACAAGGGGAATGCCAAAGGCAATGGTGCAAATGCAAAGTCCCAAGTGGCTTCAAATGCAAGTCTGCTCTCCCACTTTGCATTCTCTGTTGTTGACTTTCGATGGAATGCGGATTCAGGAACCACATCGCACATGACGAACTGCAAGGATCGTCTCAAAAACACCCGCTACTACAGGGTTGCCATCGAAGTTGCCAACGGAGTTGTTGTTTATTCTGAACTAGTGGGAGAGATAGAGTTGAAGCCACTTATACATGGACACAGTGCTCGGCCTGTTATCCTTACCAATGTCCTGTTTGTTCCTCAATTGTCTCATAATCTGATATCTATTACCTACCTCACCAAACATCATGGCTATTGTGCCACATTTGATGGAGATCTTGTTTCATTCACCAGAAACAACGAGCTCTTGTTTGAGGCAGATATCAATGAGAGGAACCAGGCATTTGTGAGAGAGGTCGAGATCCCCTCTTCTGGTTCAGCTCTGTTCACCTCTGGGACCTTGCCTATGGATTTGAACTTGTTGCATCGTCAACTTGGCCATCACTCTTATGCTGATACCAAAACCATCCTTAGCAAGAATCTGGTCACTGGTGTGAAGTTGACTTCAAACCAGAAACCAGATCCCATCTGTGAACCCTGCCTTGCAGGAAAACTGAATGCGGGTCCTTTTCCATCCACTGGTCATCGTTCTGAACATCCTCTTGATCTCATTCATTCTGATCTGAAGGAATACAAGCAGCACACCCGTGAGGGGTGGAAGCATCGTATTACCTTCATTGATGATCACACTAGCTTCAAAGTGTGTTACCACATGCAACGCAAGAGTCACGCGTTCCATGCATTCAAGTTGTTCAAAGCTTACGCTGAGAACCACTTTGGACAAAAGATCAAAGGATTTCAGGACGATAAGGGTGGCGAGTACATGTCCAACGAGTTCAGGAACTTCCTTGCTTCAGAGGGCATTGTGCATCGCCATTCAACCAGGAATCGACCGCAACAGAATGGGACAGCAGAACGGGCTAATCGCACCATAGATGAGCACACTACTGCAATGCTACATGAAGCAAATCTCCCTGCTTCATTCAGGGCTCTTGCTGTTGGTGCATATATTCACGTGGCCAACATGCATCCCTCTGCTCACATTGGAGGGAACACTACTCCACATGAGCTCTGGCACAAGCAGAAACCAGATGTGGCTCATCTCAAGGTGTGGGGCTGCCTTGCCTATGTGCATGTGCAGAAAGATAAACGGGATGCCTCTGGCTCCCATATCGAGAAATGTATCTTTGTGGGTTATCCCTCAGAGTACAAGGCCTGGGAATTCTACAACCCAGTGACGCGCAAGATGGTGATCTCAGAGCGAGCTGTGTTTGATGAACGCTATTTCCCTGGGTGCAGTGCTGAGCAGATGAGGAAATGTCCTCGGATAGATCCCTCTGCACTTCACAGCCTGCCTTTGCTGCCTAATCCTCTCACTGTTGTTGTTATCAACGAGGAGGATGACAGACCCAAACAGCATCATGCCCCTGCTCCTCCAGCATCCCCTGTGCCTTCCCACCCTCCATCCCTGCCCGAATCAAGGGCTCCTTCACCACAACCAAATCCTCCTTCACCATCGCCTCCTGCTTCCCCAACTCCAGCAGCTTCACCTGTTGGTGTTGCTGCACGTCGCCGCTTCCACAATCAAACTACGGAGCATAGACCTCCTAACGAGTGGTGGAAAACACACAGGGAGCCTCTGCCGGCTGTACCTTCAGATTCAGAGTCATCTGATGATGAGTTGTTATTACAGCCAGGCAGTGCTCTTGTTGTTGCGCATGAAGGAGATCCAACAAGTGAAACACTTCAGCAAGCTAACATTGCAGCTGTTCAGTTTGCACAAGCAGCTGTTCAGTCTGGTCATCCTCGCACTTACTATGAGGCAATGAAACGCTCTGATGCTCATTTGTGGAAGGATGCAGCAGTCTCCGAGATTAACTCTCTTCTGGAGAACTGCACTTGGGATGTTGTTGATCCACCTCCTGGAGCAAAGCCTGTTCGCTCTCAGTGGGTCTTTGTGATCAAACACAAGTCTGATGGGACCATCGAGCGCTACAAAGCCCGACTGGTTGCAGACGGCCGTGGACAACGCTTTGGTGTTGACTACAACGAAATCTTCTCTCCTACCATCAAACCCGCCACTCTTCGCACCATCTTTGCTCTTGCTGCTCAGCATGATCTCCAGCTTCGTTCCATTGACTTTAGTTCTGCTTACCTCAATGGGGACCTTGATGAGAACGTCTACATGACGCAACCTGAAGGGTTTCCCCAAGGCAGACCTGGCCAGCTCCTTAAACTGCGAAAGTCACTTTATGGACTTAAGCAGGCTGGTAGGCAATGGCACAAGAAGCTGCGAGAGAAGCTCCAACAAATGGGCTTCAAGTGTCTCCAGTCTGATCGTTCATGCTTTGTCTATTCAGATGGAGCTGTTCGCATCATCCTTCCCATCTATGTTGATGACGGTGTCATTGCGTCCAAGCATGATGCTGATATCAACCGAGTTATTGCTGAACTTGGCTCTGCATTCAGAGTCAAGGATCTTGGTCCTACAGAGTGGCTTCTGGGGATCAAGGTTGAGCGCAACTCCAAGACTGGAGACATTGCCATTTCACAGCGCCAATATGCTGTGAACATGCTTGAGCAGTATGGAATGTCTGATTGCAAGCCTGTTTCCACCCCTATGCTGCCTGGTCTTAGCCTGACCAAGGAGATGGGAGCCAAGTCTGAAGACGAGTCCAAACACCTCAAAGGCACTTATATCAGTGCTGTGGGCTCTCTGATGTACTTGGCTATCCAAACTCGTCCAGATATCTCCTATGCAGTGGGTGTTCTTGCACGCTTCAACAGCAATCCTGGCGAAGCCCATTATAGCGCTCTGAAGCATTTGTTCCGCTACATCAAAGGCACTCTTGATTACCGCATCACATACTCTAAATCTCCTTCTCCTTACAAGTTTACCACCTACGTCGACCCTGACGAGTTGTTCTTCACGTACACTGATGCTGATCATGGTGGTGATAAAGACACCATGAAAAGCACCAGTGGTTTCATTGTGATGATGGCTGGTGGACCAGTGAGCTGGAGAAGCAAACTGCAGACAACTGTGTCTCTTTCCACTACAGAGGCAGAGTACGTTGCAGGAGTTGATGCTGGCAAGGAGATTGTATGGATGCGCCATTTGCTTCAAGAGCTAGAGTATGGTTTGACCGGTGCATCGTCTCTTCTCATGGACAATCAGTCTGCCATTGTCGTTGCTCGGAATCCAGAGCACCATGGTCGCATGCGTCATCTTGACCTTGCGCACCATTGGCTTCGTGGACAGGTTGAAGCTGGTGTGATTGATGTAAAGTATGTTCCGACTGAGGATCAACTTGCAGATATCATGACCAAAGCACTGCCCAAGCCAGCAGTGGAACGACTTCGAGACATGATGGGATTGAGGGGGAGACAATGAGACTGCTCTCATTCAGGGGGAGTGTTGAAGTGTGGGACTTCCAGCATTCTCATTTGTCTTGTTGTGTTTCATGGACACTTAGTTTAGACATGTGAAACACCAGTGTCCTGATGGATCTGATGGTTTCCATGGTGTCTGATTGTAGTATCCATCAGTATCCTGATGGACCTGATGGTTTCCATGGTGTCTGATTGTTGCTATGCCATTGTATATATAAGTAGCCTAGTGTAGAGCCTGAGTCCCCAGTTTCTCACTGTTGACTCAGGTTAGTTGTCTTGTCTCTCTCTTCAATTCGAGTTTCTCACTGTTGACTCAGACCACTGTGCTTGCCTGATTCTAACACGTTCTCGACCTGGTATAGTATTTGGATGTGAAGGCTCGAGTTGAGAGATGTGAAAGACGGGGTGAATTTGACGCATGTCTCAGGGAAGTTTAACGGTGAAGGAAGCGGGTCTGGGCTGGGCGATGACTTCGAATGGGCCATAGTAGAGTTCTGAGAATTTCCTAGTCGGTCGGGCCGTTCGGAAGCCAAAGGAATTGATATAGACTTTGTCTCCGACGGAGATCTTTGGGTCCACGGTTTTCCGCTTGTCTGCGGGTCCCTGATAGCGCTTCTGTGCAGCGGCCATCTGAGTGTGAAGCTCTTGGTGTAGAGCATCCAAGTCCGTGATGAAGTCTCGGGCCCGAGCGGAGGTGATATCCCGCTCGGGGTGCATGGTAACCGACAGGTGATAGCCCTTGTTGGCGAAGAAAGGAGACACTCCGGTAGTTTCATTAGGAGTGTTGTTGTAGGAGAACTTGCCGAGAGGGAGAAGTGCGGCCCAGTTGTTCTGCTGATAATTCCAGTACATCCGGATGTATTGTTCCAAGGTCTGGTTGACGCGCTCGGTCTGTCTGTCGGCAGAAGGATGGTAGCCAGCGGTGAAGTGTAGACACATATTGAGTGCTTCTCCCAAGGAACGGAAGAAATGGTTAAAAGACGGAGTCCCTTCTCAGCGAACGCGTTAAGAAAGAACGACGCTAAATTAAGTACCTAAAAGACGGAGTCCCTCTGGGACATTGTAAGCAAGGTACAGGTAGATATATAATGAATGTACTCACTCTCAGCGAACGCGTTAAGAAAGAACGACGCTGAGAGTGACATGTAACAACTGGATAAATAAGGAAGGTGTGACCGCATGGCGGCAAGTAAAAAGGGAGGGAATGAGACCGTAATACCACATCTAGGACTAGATTTTAACACTCCCACTCGGGCGAGGTTCCATCCCAAGTAGACGAACAAACTGTTCATGTTTTGTACTGGTTAAACCCTTGGTTAGTCCGTCGGCGGCCATCTGGTTTGTTGGAACGTAGTCCAAGTCGACGTTGCCGTTGGAAATGGCGAAACGGATGAAATGATAGCGGAGGGCAATGTGCTTGGTGCGTGGATGATCACCAGGGTTCTTCGCGAGGGCGAGAGAGCCTTGGTTATCACCAAGTAGATCTGTGGGCGCTTCCTGCGGGAAACCCAGCTCTTCCAGAAGTTGGCGCAGCCAGATGGCTTCTTGCGCAGCGCGAGAGCAAGCCATGTACTCCGCCTCGGTGGAAGAAAGCGCGGGAGAAAGCTGCAGTTTACTGCTCCAGCTAACAGCGGCACCCGACATCAGGAACACATATCCGCCGGTGGAGCGATGTGTATCAATATCACCAGCCCAGTCAGAGTCCGTGTAGCCAAGGATGACCGAAGACATGTCGTGTCCGAGCGTGCCGTCAAAGGTGAGCCTGTAGCGCTTGGTTCTGCCAAGATAGCGCAGGACATGCATGGCTTGCCACCAGTGAGCCTCGCCAAAGTTTGAGCAGAACTTGCTCAAAGCACCGACCGCGTACGCGATGTCGGGGCGAGTGCCGAGCATGGTGTACATGAGCGTACCAATGAGGCTTTGATACGGGTATTGCTCGCGCACACGGCGCATCTCGGCCTCGGTCTTCGGAGAGTCATCCTTGGTGAGTTTGACACCGGAGGAGAGCGGGGTGACATGAGTGCGACCGTCGTCAGCACCGTAGCGGGCAAGAGCCTCGTCAATGTAACGAGTTTGGGTGAGCATCAGGGTCTGCGTGTCACGGTCGTAGTCAATTGCCAACCAAGTAATTGCTTGACCGGCCCGAGATCTTTGACTTTGAAGCAACGACTCAGAAGGGCTTTGTGCTCCTGCACGACGGCCAGGTCGCTTCCGAGGAGAGCCATGTCGTTGACGTAGACGGCCAGGAAGCAGATGGTGTTGCCACGCCGGAACACATAGATGCAGTAATCGGCATGAATGCGGCGATATCCCACGGTCTTCAGCTCTCCATCAAGCAACTCATTCCACACGCGCGACGCCTGCTTCAAGCCGTACAGCGAACGACGCAGCCTCTTAATCTTGCCAGCATCGGGGCCAGCACCCTTAGGAAGACGGATGTAAATCTCCTCCTTCAAGTTCCCGTTTAGGAAAGCCGTGTCGACGTCGAGATGGTGGAAGTGGAGCTTGAGCTGGACAGCGAGTGCGCAGAGGACACGGACAGAGGTGAGCTTCACCACTGGAGAGAAGATCTCGTCGAAATCCACTCCAGGTATCTGCGAGTACCCCTTCGCGACGAGCCGGGCTTTATACCGCTCGACGGATCCGTCGGGCTGCTGCTTGATTTTGAAGACGAACTTCGCATCGACAGCCTTGCGCCCTGCAGGTAGGCTGTCGCAGTCTTCGAAAGTACCCGTCTCACGAAGGGGTGCAAGCTCTGACGCGATGGCTTTCACCCACTCCGCGCGATCGGGCCGCCGCATTGCATCTCGCCACGTCAGAGGGTCGGACTCCGAACACCCTGAGCTGTGCGCTGCTGCTGCGAAGACAAAGGCCATGTTTTCAAGCACAACCTCTTCAGCCTCCGAGTACTGCGAGAGCGCAAACACCTCAGCCGCGTCCACCTCCACAAAGAATGCGCTGTCATCGTCGGCGTCATCAGCAGGACCGGGAGCTACCGCCGCCGGTTCATCCGGGCGGTAACGTGCGGGCAGTTGACGCTGACGCGGGCCTTCAATGTCTGGTGGAGGCCCGAGCATCTCTAGCTCCGTGCGCCGGGCGCGCCGAGGTGCAGGAGGAGCCGGCGGCACATGGGGAGCTGGGGGCTCCTCAGGAGGCTCGGGCTCGAGCGGCTCAGCGGGCAGAGGACGTGGGGATGCAGGAGGAGAGGAGTCGGGCGTGTTGGCAGCTGGGAGAGTTGGAGGCAGCTCCGATCTCGCGTTGGCGTGCCGTGGACGGTGGTCGTCCGGGTCCCATGAGTCTCCCACTTGAGTGAGCTCCTCGTAGTCCTTCTCGCCGTCCCACATGATCGCTGACAAGTCCACCCTAGGTGCCGGTGCAGTGGGCGGATCCACGCGCTCGTCGAAGATGACATCGCGCGAGGTGACCATGCGTCGCTTTTTGGGATCCCACAGTCGATACGCTTTTGTACCCGGGGCATACCCGAGCATGACGCACTTGTGCGTCTTGAATGCGAGCTTCCTGCGCTTTGTCTTCGGGATGTGAGCATAGGCTGGGCACCCAAACATGCGGTAGGCAGCAAGAGACGGCTTGACTCCAGACCATGCCTCATGCGGGGTCATATCCTTGATGCGAGACACAGGGCAGCGGTTCATGAGATACACTGCGGTGCGGACAGCCTCTGCCCAGAAGCCAGAGGACAGGTTTCCCTCGAAGAGCATGCACCGCGCGCGTTCGACGATGACACGATTGAGGATCTCACTGAGTCCGTTCTGCTCAGGTGTGTCTGGCGCAGTCTTCTGATGAATGATCCCGATATTCCTGAGATATCCCTCAAACTGGTCGGATGTGTACTCGCCGCCGCCGTTGGTGCGCACGACCTTGATCTGGCGACCAGTCTGAAGCTCCACCTCTGCTTTGAATTCACGAAACTTCTGGTACGCTTCAGACTTGCGGGCCATGAAGTAAACCCAGACTTCCTGCGTGTGGTCGTCGATGAAGGTGATGAAGTATCGTTTGCCCCCGATGCTAGAGGGGAACAGGCCACAGACGTCTGAATGGATGAGATCCAGTTTATGACGAGCGTGCTTCATCGAAGGGGGAAAGGGAAATCTATGTTGTTTGCCATGTACACAAGCCTTGCAAAACTCTATACGACCTCGCACTGCATCAACACCTTCCACCATGCCTTTTGCAACAAGTCTTTTGACGTTGTCATAGCCAAGATGGCCTAAGCGGCGGTGAAGGAGGTTAATGTTGATTGTGCGGGAGGTAGCAAGATTTGCGTACTCTTTCGAGAGCATCGGGCGAGCGAGTAGCCTGTAAAGACCACCGCTGGTTTTTGTGGCTGCAGCGACACAGCGCCCGGAAGGAGCAAGGATGTGGCAGTCCTTGTCCTTGAATCGAAGCTCGTGCTTTCGGTCCGTGAAGCGGGATACCGAAAGGAGTGTGGCGGCGAGATCAGGAACATAGAGAGCATCGGGGATCAGAGCCGGAACGACTCCGCTCGGGCAGTCCATGAGGTATTGGAGCGTGCCGCGGCCGATAGCTTTGATGACGGACGAGTCCCCGAGGTGGATGGAGATGGGCTTCTCGAGAGCAGTGTAGGTCGCGTCGTCAAAGTATTCTCGGCTAGGGGAGAGGTGGCGCGAGCAGCCAGAGTCAATGAAGGCGTCGGACTTGGCAGACTTTGCCAGGAACGCGACAACATCCGATGCGAGGAAGACGTGCAGGGAGCCGTCCTCCCACTGCTTCGTTCGTGCAGAGAACTCAGCAGTGATGGATGCGAGTGCCGCGCGCTCCGAGGCTTCACTGGCGTCCGACAGAGTCAGAGTCGGCGGCCTCCGCGACCTGGGCATCAGTCTTGGTCGACAGCCTGCCCTTCCCTTTCTGGGACTTGTCCGAATCCCGCTTCTTTTTGCGGCAATCGTCCTCGCTGTGCCCCTTGTACTTGCAGTAGCCGCACCGGGGTTTCTTCGAGCTCTTCAAGGATTTCTCCTTGTTTTTGGCGAGAAGAGCCGAATCGGTTTGAGCTTCAGTACCAGTGATGCGACAGTATTCCTGCATGAGACGGGCTACGACATCAACAGTTTTAAGTTTGTTGGTGTCAGTGACGGACTGGAGGAGGGCGACGAGGAGGGTTTCCCAGGTGGATTCCCGAGGAAGGGACATGAGCATGATTTGCGCGAGGAACTCGTCGTCAAATCGTTGGGCGACGGGGAGCTTGCGGTTCTCCATTTGGATGAAGGAGAGATGCGTGTGCATGTTCTCGTCCTCCACGTATTTCTTCTCCAGGATGGCGATTTTAATGTAGTATGCGGCGAGCCCGGAGTGGAAATCTTTGTGTTTCTCCTTCAGAGTATCCCAAACTTCCTTCGGCGTGGTTTTGCCGTCGATGTGCTGCAACTGGTCATCCGCGATGATGGAGCGAATGGTGCCGATGGCCCTGTCGTTGCGACGGAGGGCCTCGTTGTAAGCACGGACATCTTCCTTGTATTCGCGTTGGGCCGCTGATTTCACGGTAGGGGTAGCATCTGTGGCGATGACCGGCGGGTCCGGTTTGGGGAGCGCAATCTCTTCGCCGGTGCACAGGCGGTAGACGCCGATGCGCATGAGCTCAGAGATGGCCTTCGGCTCCCACTCGGCCCAGGACCCCACGGTGAGCGGCGTGATGTGCCGCCAGTCGGTGGATGATGATTCCGAGGACATGGGAACGGTGTGAGCGTGGGGAAAAGAAGCACGTTGAGGAAGGATTGATCGGGATGGATGGAACGGAGGCCGTGGACGCTGTCCAAGCGTTCGCTAGCTAGTTCGGGGTGGTACGCGCAGCTGGCAGACTGGAAATCCAGGTGACGTGGCGGTTGATATCGAGGGAGAGCGTCGAGGCTCGCAAGCTGTTGCGAAGGAATTTTGAGAGGTTCGATGCTCGCGTAGTTCACGCGTGTATACGGGCAATGCTGTGATCAACGGCGTCTAGAAATAGCTACGGTCGGGGCCCATAACCTAAAAGACGGAGTCCCTTCTCAGCGAACGCGTTAAGAAAGAACGACGCTAAATTAAGTACCTAAAAGATGGAGTCCCTCTGGGACATTGTAAGCAAGGTACAGGTGTTAGAATCAGGCAAGCACAGTGGTCTGAGTCAACAGTGAGAAACTCGAATTGAAGAGAGAGACAAGACAACTAACCTGAGTCAACAGTGAGAAACTGGGGACTCAGGCTCTACACTAGGCTACTTATATACACAATGGCATAGCAACAATCAGACACCATGGAAACCATCAGGTCCATCAGGATACTGATGGATACTACAATCAGACACCATGGAAACCATCAGATCCATCAGGATACTGGTGTTTCACATGTCTAAACTAAGTGTCCATGAAACACAACAAGACAAATGAGAATGCTGGAAGTCCCATACTTCAACAGCGGAGTCCTCCTCCTGGGACCTTTCTATGGAGGAGGAAGCAGAGCTGGATCGAAAAGAAGCAGAGGGGTCTGGAAGCGAGGAGGTGCTGGAGCGCCCGGTGAAGCGTCGACGGATGGTCCACCGGTTGACACCGGAGTCGGAGGAGAGAGAGTAGGAACCGGAGACGCCTCGGGCCCGCAGGGCCCAATCCGACGAATGGCCAGAGGACATGCGGCTCATTGAAACTCCCGAGGCGGAAGGAATGGGGGTGGATGCACCGGAGACGCAGGAGGAGTCCGAGGCAGCGTCGATTGCCGCAGCCCTGACCATCCCGAGGATCATCAAGATCCGTCGGTTCAAGCCCCACCCAGAGCCCGTTCCAGAACCGAGCCGCGTCCCGATGCCTGCACCGGAGGTACCGGTAAGGGTGAAGAGCGAGCCGGTGGAGCCAGGGATAATGGAGGAGCTCGTCCTGAGCACGGAGGTCCCGGACAGGTGGAAGGAAGTTGATGGGGTTCTCGTCCTGGATGACGACGAGGATGTGGAGATGGGAGAACCGGAGGCGACCGGAGGGAAGTAATGAGGGTCCAATGAGACCTAGAAACTAAATGGAACATTTTTAAATAATGAGTGATGTAATTTGAAATCGGACAAATATTTTCTTAGTATAACTCCGAGTGATGACTTAAAATCCGGGACCGGGCTTGTTCGGAAAGCACCGGTGGAAGTTGTCGATGTGTTCAGCTGCATCCAAATCGTCTGCGCCAACCCAAGCATACTGATCGTTGGTGTTCTCATATCCCAGCCATTCGACGTAGTACCGGAGCTTCGTCCGGAAGCGCCGGTCGATCTTAGAGTCAACAATCTGTTTAATTTCAAAGTGTGACTCGCCGTCGATGATTTCCACAGCAGCCGGAGGCGGTTCCTCACGACCGGGGAATGGATTCGGAACATGCGGTTCGAGTTGAGAAATGTGGAAGACCGGATGGACTTGAGACAATGTTTTTGGAAGCCGGATGGTGTAGGAGGCGGCACTGGGCTTGCCAATGACTTCGTAAGGGCCAAGGTACGTCTCCGAAAATTTCGGAGTCGGCCGGCTAGTGTGAAGATGCTTCGCCAGGATAAAAATGTTAGAATCAGGCAAGCACAGTGGTCTGAGTCAACAGTGAGAAACTCGAATTGAAGAGAGAGACAAGACAACTAACCTGAGTCAACAGTGAGAAACTGGGGACTCAGGCTCTACACTAGGTTACTTATATACACAATGGCATAGCAACAATCAGACACCATGGAAACCATCAGGTCCATCAGGATACTGATGGATACTACAATCAGACACCATGGAAACCATCAGATCCATCAGGATACTGGTGTTTCACATGTCTAAACTAAGTGTCCATGAAACACAACAAGACAAATGAGAATGCTGGAAGTCCCACACTTCAACATATAAGTCCGTGGACAATAAGTCGTCAAGACAATCCTGTGAACGATGAGTAAGTATTTCTCCGTGGACAATAAGTGGATGTCCGGATAAACTCCGAGAGTGAAGTAAGGGATTATGAGTAAAAGGAATCCGCTTGGTAATTCCTCATCGCGTAATGTCTGCGATGAATAGAAGTCCCCCTCGGAAATTCCGAAGGAAGTCCGATCGGAGCTCCGAGGTACTCCGAGATGCACGGATATAACAACTCCCACCTGGGACAGACGGAACGCCAAACACAGAAGGAAAAGAAAACATCACAACTCCCACCGAATGCAACAACTCCCACCCAATTCTACAATCCTCTCCCAACTAGGTGCGAATCGGTGGAAGACCAGGGCCAGAAACATCGCCGTAGCCACCTCCCATGTGTTTCTCCCACAACCCCAAGAATGAATCCACATCGAGACCAGCGTCGATGGCAGAAGCGAAAGCCGCAGCATGCAACTGAGGAGTGCGCAGATTGGAATTGATCCAATCCTTGACAAATGCAGGCATCGAATGCATGCATTTGTAAGCAATATGGCCTGCACGACCACACTGATGACAGTCCGAATTGGTAGGATCGCACCAGCGATGTCCCTGTGAGTCGAGAGGGAAGCCATCAGAGATGATGCCAGTCAAGGGGGAAGAGGAGTGTTGAAGTAGGAATATTGTTCCCTTCACACTATCGGCAGAATAGCTCAGTTGGTTAGAGCACCAGTGGCGCAATCACTTGGAGGCCCCAGGTTCAAATCCTGGTTCAGCCACTTTTCCAACATGGTAGCATCAACTCACAGTTGTAAGACAGAGACTTCGTTTGAGACTTCTGCATTCTGGAGTGCATCAGGAAAAATGGTGCCCCCCTTTGTGAGTTCCCAAGAGCCAATAGTGCTTGGGCACCGGGGGAGTGTTGAAGTAGGAATATTGTTCCCTTCACACTATCGGCAGAATAGCTCAGTTGGTTAGAGCACCAGTGGCGCAATCACTTGGAGGCCCCAGGTTCAAATCCTGGTTCAGCCACTTTTCCAACAGGAGGTAGCGGCAGCAACACGGCGGGGGGCAGAACCACGGGCAACAAGGGCGATGGACGAAATCCCGTCATCCTCCTGCTTGATCCCAGGATCAGCAGCAGAGGCAGAGAGTAGGCTGGTGATTTCTTCCAGCGCAGGCTCAGAGGACGGTGCGAACTGCACTGAAGGATGAGTCGAGGTTGATAAGGAGGAGATCCTTATGGGTAGTTGCATCGACAACGACACCCATCGCAGTGAGCCTCGATACGGCAGCAGCCATAGCACGGATATAGACAGTGATGTCCTTAGAAGGATCATGCCGAACGGCGTTGAGCTCCGCACGAGCAACAACACGGTTGGTCATGTTCGACTTCTCGAAGTGACCCTTGAGTGCTTTCCAAGGTGGTAAACTTGTAAGGAGAAGGAGATTTAGAGTATGTGATGCGGTAATCAAGAGTGCCTTTGATGTAGTGGAACAAATGCTTCAGAGCGCTGTAATGGGCTTCGCCAGGATTGCTGTTGAAGCGTGCAAGAACACCCACTGCATAGGAGATATCTGGACGAGTTTGGATAGCCAAGTACATCAGAGAGCCCACAGCACTGATATAAGTGCCTTTGAGGTGTTTGGACTCGTCTTCAGACTTGGCTCCCATCTCCTTGGTCAGGCTAAGACCAGGCAGCATAGGGGTGGAAACAGGCTTGCAATCAGACATTCCATACTGCTCAAGCATGTTCACAGCATATTGGCGCTGTGAAATGGCAATGTCTCCAGTCTTGGAGTTGCGCTCAATCTTGATCCCCAGAAGCCACTCTGTAGGACCAAGATCCTTGACTCTGAATGCAGAGCCAAGTTCAGCAATAACTCGGTTGATATCAGCATCATGCTTGGACGCAATGACACCGTCATCAACATAGATGGGAAGGATGATGCGAACAGCTCCATCTGAATAGATAAAGCATGAACGATCAGACTGGAGACACTTGAAGCCCATTTGTTGGAGCTTCTCTCGCAGCTTCTTGTGCCATTGCCTGCCAGCCTGCTTAAGTCCATTGTTGAAGTGTGGGACTTCCAGCATTCTCATTTGTGTTGTTATGTTTCATGGACACTTAGTTTAGACATGTGAAACACCAGTATCCTGATGGATCTGATGGTTTCCATGGTGTCTGATTGTTGCTATGCCATTGTGTATATAAGTAGCCTAGTGTAGAGCCTGAGTCCCCAGTTTCTCACTGTTGACTCAGGTTAGTTGTCTTGTCTCTCTCTTCAATTCGAGTTTCTCACTGTTGACTCAGACCACTGTGCTTGCCTGATTCTAACATCCATAAAGTGACTTTCGCAGTTTAAGGAGCTGGCCAGGTCTGCCTTGGGGAAACCCTTCAGGTTGCGTCATGTAGACGTTCTCATCAAGGTCCCCATTGAGGTAAGCAGAACTAAAGTCAATGGAACGAAGCTGGAGATCATGCTGAGCAGCAAGAGCAAAGATGGTGCGAAGGGTGGCGGGTTTGATGGTAGGGGAGAAGATTTCATTGTAGTCAACACCAAAGCGTTGTCCACGGCCGTCTGCAACCAGTCGGGCTTTGTAGCGCTCGATGGTCCCATCAGACTTGTGTTTGATCACAAAGACCCACTGAGAGTTCACTCCAGGAGGTGGATCAACAACATCCCAAGTGCAGTTCTCCAGAAGAGAGTTAATCTCGGAGACTGCTGCATCCTTCCACAAATGAGCATCAGAGCATTTCATTGCCTCATAGTAAGTGCGAGGATGACCAGACTGAACAGCTGCTTCTGCAATGTTAGCTTGTGTTGAAGTGTGGGACTTCCAGCATTCTCATTTGTCTTGTTGTGTTTCATGGACACTTAGTTTAGACATGTGAAACACCAGTATCCTGATGGATCTGATGGTTTCCATGGTGTCTGATTGTAGTATCCATCAGTATCCTGATGGACCTGATGGTTTCCATGGTGTCTGATTGTAGTATCCATCAGTATCCTGATGGACCTGATGGTTTCCATGGTGTCTGATTGTTGCTATGCCATTGTGTATATAAGTAGCCTAGTGTAGAGCCTGAGTCCCCAGTTTCTCACTGTTGACTCAGGTTAGTTGTCTTGTCTCTCTCTTCAATTCGAGTTTCTCACTGTTGACTCAGACCACTGTGCTTGCCTGATTCTAACAGCTTGCTGAAGTGTTTCACATGTTGGATCTCCTTCATGCACAACAACAAGAGCGCTGCCTGGCTGTAATAACAACTCATCATCCGATGACTCTGAATCTGAAGGTACAGCTGGCAGAGGCTCCCTGTGTGTTTTCCACCACTCGCTAGGGGGTCTATGCTCCGTAGTTTGATTGTGGAAGCGGCAACGTGCAGCAACACCAAGAGGTGAAGCTGCTGGAGTCGGTGAAGCAAGAGGCGATGGCAAAGGAGGATTTGATTGTGGTGAAGGAGCCCTTGATTCGGGCAGGGATGGAGGGTGGGAAGGCACAGGGGATGCTGGAGGAGCAGGTGCATGATGATGCTGTTTGGGTCTGTCATCCTCCTCGTTGATAACAACAACAGTGAGAGGATTAGGCAGCAAAGGCAGGCTGTGAAGTGCAGAGGGATCTATCCGAGGACATTTCCTCATCTGCTCAGCACTGCACCCAGGGAAATAGCATTCATCAAACACAGCTCGCTCTGAGATCACCATCTTGCACGTCACTGGGTTGTAGAATTCCCAGGCCTTGTACTCTGAGGGATAACCCACAAAGATACATTTCTCAATATGGGAGCCAGAGGCATCCCGTTTATCTTTCTGCACATGCACATAGGCAAGGCAGCCCCACACCTTGAGATGAGCCACATCTGGTTTCTGCTTGTGCCAGAGCTCATGTGGAGTAGTGTTCCCTCCGATGTGAGCAGAGGGATGCATGTTGGATACATGAATATATGCACCAACAGCAAGAGCCCTGAATGAAGCAGGGAGATTTGCTTCATGTAGCATTGCAGTAGTGTGCTCATCTATGGTGCAATTAGCACGTTCTGCTGTCCCATTCTGTTGCGGTCGATTCCTGGTTGAATGGTGATGCACAATGCCCTCTGCAGCAAAGAAGTTCCTGAACTCATTGGACATGTACTCGTCACCCTTATCGTCCTGAAATCCTTTGATCTTTTGTCCAAAGTGGTTCTCAGCATAAGCTTTGAACAACTTGAATGCACGGAACGCGTGACTCTTGCGTTGCATGTGGTAACACACTTTGAAGCTAGTGTGATCATCAATGAAGGTAATACGGTGCTTCCACCCCTCCCGGGTGTGCAGCTTGTATTCCTTCAGATCAGAGTGAATGAGATCAAGAGGATGTTCAGAACAATGACCAGTGGATGGAAAAGGACCCGCATTCAGCTTTCCTGCAAGGCAGGGTTCACAGATGGGATCTGGTTTCTGGTTTGAAGTCAACTTCACACCAGTGACCAGATTCTTGCTAAGGATGGTTTTGGTATCAGCATAAGAGTGATGGCCAAGTTGACGATGCAACAAGTTCAAATCCATAGGCAAGGTCCCAGAGGTGAACAGAGCTGAACCAGAAGAGGGGATCTCGACCTCTCTCACAAATGCCTGGTTCCTCTCATTGATATCTGCCTCAAACAAGAGCTCGTTGTTTCTGGTGAATGAAACAAGATCTCCTTTAAATGTGGCACAATAGCCATGATGTTTGGTGAGGTGTTGAAGTAGGAATATTGTTCCCTTCACACTATCGGCAGAATAGCTCAGTTGGTTAGAGCACCAGTGGCGCAATCACTTGGAGGTCCTGGGTTCAAATCCTGGTCTGAGTCAACAGTGAGAAACTCTAATTGAAGAGAGAGACAAGACAACTAACCTGAGTCAACAGTGAGAAACTGGGGACTCAGGCTCTACACTAGGCTACTTATATACACAATGGCATGCACAGCCTCAAGGCTGTACCTGTCACAATGCACAGCAACAATCAGACACCATGGAAACCATCAGGTCCATCAGGATACTGGTGTTTCACATGTCTAAACTAAGTGTCCATGAAACATAACAAGACAAATGAGAATGCTGGAAGTCCCACACTTCAACAATTCAGTCCTATGTCACACATTCCTCGGCTCCACCTCGTTCTACTCGCTCAAATCTCCGCAACCCAGATACTTTTGATGGCTCTGACTCCACGAAACTCCAGTCTTTTCTCACTCAGTGTTACCTGCATTTTGCGGAACGTCACCAGGATTTTATCTCGGATGATGACAAGATCTTCTATATCATGTCATATCTCTGGGCCACTGCTCAGCAGTGGTTCGAACCAAATCTTTACAACTCCGGTTCCATTCCGGCTTGGGACAGAAATTTTCTGCGCTTCATTCAGGAACTCCAGGAGAATTTTGGTCTGCAAGATCCGGTGGGAGATGCTGAAGATCTCATCCGGTCTTGCTGGATGAAATCCGGAGACCGGATTGCTATTTATATCATCGGTTTCGATCGTCTCACAGTCCTTACCCAATGGGGCGACAATGCCCTGCGACATCAATTCTACAAGGGTCTTCCTCACCGGCTCAAGGATGAAATGGTTCATCACAACTATGTCAACACCTTGCTTGGGGTCAAAGATATTGCCCGCCGGATTGATGCTCGCTATTGGAAACGCGAGTTGGAGAAACAGCGAGAGTGGGAGCATGAGAAGATTAGCAGTGGTGGTACTGGTTCCGGAAATCCCAGAAACTCCGGAAATTCCGGTCAGCAGTCAAAGGATCACAAGGGCGCCAACTCGTCGCCTAAGTCGTCTAATCCCACTTCCGGTCGGAGACCTTTCGGAAGGCAGTCTGGCAACCCTACTTCATCATCATCTTCGACAAAGGCCACTTCCGGTAGACCGGCTCAGCAGTCTTCCGGTCATACTCCAAAGCCGTATGCCGACAAACTCAATAAGCACGGGAGACTCACCAAGGACGAAAGAGAACGCTGATCTCGACTCAATCTCTGCATGTTCTGCAGAGGTGCCGGTCATTCAGCCTCGGAGTGCCGGAAGCGTCTGGAATACGCTCAGGCCAAGGCTGCATCTGCGACGGCTGAAAAGCCTGCTACAACCGCTGAATCCTCCGAGTCAAAAAAATAATCAGTAGCTCGGATACCTCAGCATCCGGTCTGAGTTGTGTTGACTCCAGGGTGCTTCCTGAGGTTTGCCTCAACGCTTCCACTCTTTTCCCTAATGCCCTTTACGTCGAACTTCACGTCTCTACGTTCTGGTCGGACTATACCCATTCCGGTCCGGAAGAATATGCAACCATATCTCTTTCCATACTGTCACGAATTGCGTCGGGATTCAAAATCCGCTTGCGAACTCTTATTGATTCTGGTTCTTCTCATTGTTTTATATCGTTGAAAGAATGTGAAAAAATGGGTTTTCACCGTATCCGGTTGCTCCGGTTAGACTCCGGTATCTCGACGGCTCTTCAACAATCATTAATTGGCAGCTCCGACTGCTAATCTGATTCCCATCTGGCGATGTCCATCCTATGGAATTCTTCGTTACCCATCTTGATTCGCCTTGTGACTTGGTTCTGGGATACAATTGGCTCAACCGCTTTAATCCGTTGATTAACTGGTCTGACGCTACTATATCATTCTGTTCCGGTCAATCTGGTGATTCATCGTCGACATCACAGACAGCTAAGTCTGTTCCAGCTACGGTAGATCTGATTCCGGTCATTCCGGACGAGAAACCTACACCGACATATGTAAGGGGTTTATATAGATAAGTCCTAATTGTATTCCTAAAAAGGTGCGAGTCAGGTGACCTGTCAGACATAACAATAATACGAGTCCCAAAGAGGATGGAGAAGTGATGTCGGAGAAATTGACAATAAGAAGATGGATTATAAAGACGGATAAACGGGAAATGGTCAGTAATTCTTCATTGCGTAAAAACCCGATGATCCACACTGGGTCCAAAGATAGTCCGTCCAGTTCCAGACTCCGGTACCGGACATGGACCGGAAAGTCAAGGACCGGGAAAGCATGGATATAACACCTGTGCGATATAGGTAGGGACCCGATGGTGCCACCGATATTTCTTGACTGCATATGCAGCTTACTTTATATTCAAACCAAGTCTGTGAAATAATTTTAGAAACAGCTTGTTTAAAAGGCAAAGGCAAGAAAACTACCTGTAAGCATCGAGATATCTCCAGCAGTGTCGAAAGTATCGGCAGATGTTGAGAGTACTGACATGATCCAAGCACTGTGGTACAAGCTCCTTTGCACGAGAGAATGTTCCATCAGCAAATTCATGGAAGCCTGCAGAAAAATGTTAACTAAGTGTGTACAATCAAATAAAGACTCATGCCGCTTCGCCTGACCCCAAACCATTTCGATTGGGTTCAGTTCGCAGTGAAATTTGGGTAAGAACAGGCATTTGTGGCCTGCCTTCTCGATTATGACCTGGAGCAACAGTTTTTCTGCCAAGAAATCAGGCTGGAATGTGTTACATAACGTGCCCAGGAGCTAGCATTGTTACCAACTGAGCCAAAAGGCCACTATGACAGGTTAATCTGTCATAGGCTTCCCGGACTATATATACATGAGTACACACATTTCACATGCATGTAACAGAATGATAAAACATGTTGCATGCAGCAAGTCTTGCTATGCTCCCAATCCTCTGTCTCAGTCTCTGAGATGCTGCAGCCACCCATGGCCAGCATGCCAGAGCCCTCAATTTCGTCTTGGTGGGCTTTCATTTGCACTACCGGCAGGACAGAATGATACATACAATTGATAAACTGCTTTCGTGCTTCAACGACATCGGGTTGTTCGTGACCATCAACATAAATTCCCTTAACAACTCTGCGCATAGAGAAGCCCAGCTTTTTAAGCCAATGCACTGAGGTGCTAACGGAAATGGTTTCCGAGATCTTCAGCTGGGGAAGTAGAAACTCGTTCACATAGCGGCGAAGTTTCTCTGGTTTAATCTATGATGGAAATCAGCACAAATGTTAATACAGGGAAGAGACTCACACTGGTCCTTCAAATCCACCTTCTTTGACTTTAAAAATCCCATTAGACCAGCTGCAAAGACCTTCCTGGACTTCAGGCAGATTGAGAAGGGATGGATGTACTGCTCCCTTCCCTCTACATGACTCAGGGAGTGTCCCATTATCAAGTAAAAACATGGCCATTTTGCGAAGCTGCTTGGCATAATATGGACCTTTGCCAGCAGCATCGGCAGCAGTGAGACTCGCATCAGTTGACAGCCAGATTCTGCATCTTCTTGTGTTCCCGAGGCGGCGCATCTGAGATCTGCTGGTGGAGCCGTTGCAGTTTCTGAGCATGCCCAAGACAGAATCCATTGTAACGTTTGAGAGCCTCCAGATCAAACAGACGGTTGACGGCCTGGGTATTGCTAAGAGCTCTCTGGGTTTGCAAAGCTCTTTCTCATTCTTAATTATGAGACTCTTCAGGCACACATGAAAGTCCTCCAGGGAATCGATGGACCCCGATGCTTTCGGAATTTCCGAGTTTTCGGTGTCTGCTGGATCTGGGAGACCATCAAGTTCGTTGGTTTCCTCGGCTGCAGGTTCAGTGGGCTCATTATCAGAGTCCTGAGGATCAGTCAAAGCGGAACAGCACCAGGGTTTTCTGCCTCAAGGGGAACAGAAACCAGATGGATGGAGGACTGTGGCTGAGCAGCAAGATTGGAGTCCATCCAAGACATCTGCTCATCAATATGCAAGGCAGCGGGGATTGCTGTTTTGGGAGCATTGACCTTTTAAAAGTAAACAACAAGTTGAAGGAATAAATGAGGCCCTACTTCAACGTGCATCTCCAAATATTCTGAAAACAACTCATGATCTAGGTAGGACCAACGGCGGTGGACCTGTGTCATCATCCGGCTGGTCAATAATCTGAAAAGATGAATATCTGCACACTGACACTGCGGGCAAGATGCAATATAACAGTCATTTATATTGTCTGAAATTTATAATTATTTTTCAAACATCCTGGGAAAATGCTAGAGATATTCCCGGCATGTAAATTGTCAGAATATTTCGAAATTACATAAGATATCCTCGGGATATTCCGAGTCTGGATTTCATGGGTATATTAGCTAATTTCCCAGAGATATGATTGCAATATTCCGACGCCGGATATTTGAATACCCGGACTCAGGATATTGTCGGGATTTTGCAATACAAACAAAGCAGAAAAGGAAATTATGTATATTCAATCAACACCTTCTATAAATGGGGAAAAATCCTCTTGGTGTCTGTGGCTGAGCGCATCACATGCACATGTCGCACACTGGCATCCAGCTGATACCCCAAAGTCATTTTGTTTGAGCTTGTGGTAAAAATTTCTGGAGCATCCAAAACTTTCAAATAAAATATGAAACTAGTATCACTATGTAGCCCTGATTCCCCTCTCCCTCTCATATAAGCACACCTTGAGCACTTTCTCCCTCAGTTCTCACCTGTAATCCCTGCCTTTACGTGATATTTTTTTAAGGCCCCAATTAACTGTAGAAGCAAGTTTCCTGGTGTTGACAGAATTCAAGTACTTGCCCGTCCCCTCCCACCAAAACTGAGTATCAGAATCAATACATAGCATATGCGACTCCATCCTCCAAATTTTGGCCCCAAGCACCACATTATTCATGTTTCCACACACTATTCTATCATTTTGATGAAAAACATCGATGTTTTGGTGTCGTGTGCTGAATATGTCCCAACCATTCCGAATTACTATTCATAATCACACTCAAAGTTGTAGCCCTTGATCTATACTCCATGCCCATACTTTTTTGGTATTTTTACGACAAGAACCCATCAACCTACTCCATGAAACATCTGGCATGATGTTGCGTGAGGGTGTCAAGGTGGTTTTCCCATGACCTTGATGGCCAATCAAAGATGCGTCAAAATAGAGGTGCCTGACATGCAAGCTGACACGTGTCATTGGCATCTTTTCCCCGAAGGCCTTGGATGAATGCGGCACCTTTTCCTGAAAGGTGCCAGATAAATTGATAAAGGTGTGCCTTTCTCACGCCTTCCTCTATGATGCCGGTGTCATGCTGCTGTGCCGGCTATGTCGAGCTGCCCACAAGATACTATTTATGACTTGAATCAGTCATTTCAGTTGGCCAGATGTGAAGCCGAGTTGAACTGGTCATTTGGAGTCATCTGACTCTGGAATCCCAATTTGGACAGCGACGGAGCAGAACAAACACGAACAAACAAAGGCCAATCTCCATCGTTTGGAGTCGTTTGAGTGCGCCTTTGCATATAAAAATGTGATTTAAATTTTATAAATACCAAAGAACTTGTGAAAATGTTCCAAGAGACTCTGAGATCACAGGGAACATTTTATAAAGAGAAATACACCAGACATAAGCCTTTTTATGATTTTGTAGGCAAGTGTCAAGTAAATAATGCACAAAAAACGAAGGAGAGTTTAAGTAATACTCTATCCCAAACAGACATCCTGGATAGTCACCAAGGTTTTCCAGGCTCCATCTGCATGTGTTGTCCACAATTGTTGTCACTGGCATTTATTAGGGCTCCAAGCTGCCTGTCCCGTCGCCAGGACAGGTCGAAAAACGGCCTTCTCTTGCAACCAACGGGGCCACCCAGCCGTCGAGGTGATAGCCAGGAGGGGCTGACAGATGGGTCCCATCCGTCGTACCTGTTACAGCCGTCTGACGGTGAATTTGCCGAATAAAATATTCACCAGTTTTCCCACTGCCCAAAATGAATTGCGAACACAATCAGATAATTTCAGTGCATGGAAGTAAGCTACAACGACTCCTCGAGTGCCTTTGCCTTTGCCTTTGCCTCCTGTTCTTTCCTGGACACCTCTCGAGCCAAATGCAGCCGTGCCTTGACAAACATGAGAACTTCAATGGTTTTGGCCTTCAAGCTTGCATGACAAAGGCTGATTGTGTCCCTTCCACCGGAAAAAACACATTGGACTGCGACAGCAGAGCCTAAGAGAGAAATGAGTGCCTTGCATCACAAAATGTAGAGCACAGAATACCTGGAATGCACAACACATCCCACGCAAGCAGATACAAGTTGGGAAATTTGTGGCGGCGTGCGTACCACCACTGTAGCGGGTCCGTATCTTCGAACAGCTCGGGAATACTTGTGAGTCTAAAGTAGTCTTCCAGCTCAGAGGCTGTTGCCCCTCCATAATGTCTAAAAATATTGAACTTCACCGGTGAACCAGAACTGGACAGCGAGTTGTCGACTCCGGATTCCTCTGGGACAGAGGCGGGCTGCGAATTAGAATAATGGGCATTAAAATGGGCCTCCAACGCAGCCTTCGACTTGTCAAGTCCTTCAAGAAGGTCTGCGTCCTCGGAATAATCTTCCTGTAACCCGTTGTATGAAAGCCATGGATCTAGTACTAAAAATGCGATGAGCAAGAGGTACACCATGAAGTAATGCAGAAAGACCGACGTGTTGTTGCAATGAGATCACCAGATGGAAGCCGAAAAGGCAGATATAGCACCAGATGGAAGGCGAAAAGCCCTGTTACATTGTCACACCATGACTAAATATGTGACAGAGTACAAATAAGGAAGGTGGACCCGTCTGAACCAAACACTACCAAACCCCACTTCAACACTCCTGTTAAGTGCTGAGCCGAGGGGATCGGAATTGCCGAGAAAGTCCGAAGGAAATATGTCGGAGTTAGTCACGGAGTTCCGAAGGGTCAGAAGGTCGTTCTCGCAAGCACTACAAACAAGAGTGTGCGACTACCCGGCTTGCGACCAAGGAGAGACAAGTCCAGAGATAATAACGGGAGGACGAGTGAGGATGCAGGAGGGCCGGAGGAGGCACGGAATATCTGATAGGTCGGAAGTCCGACTCAGGTTGCGTTGGGAAGGGAGAACGCAATAACGTATATAATTATCAAACTGAAGAACAGAGGCTAAACTACTTAGCTTAAATACTAGTAAGCTAATTGTTTAGTGAAGTACAATAAGGTGTGAAAGATTAGTAAGTATTAGTCCGTGAACAATAAGTCGTCAAGACAATCCTGTGAAGGATTCGTAAGTATAATGTTAGAATCAGGCAAGCACAGTGGTCTGAGTCAACAGTGAGAAACTCGAATTGAAGAGAGAGACAAGACAACTAACCTGAGTCAATAGTGAGAAACTGGGGACTCAGGCTCTACACTAGGCTACTTATATACACAATGGCATAGCAACAATCAGACACCATGGAAACCATCAGGTCCATCAGGATACTGATGGATACTACAATCAGACACCATGGAAACCATCAGATCCATCAGGATACTGGTGTTTCACATGTCTAAACTAAGTGTCCATGAAACACAACAAGACAAATGAGAATGCTGGAAGTCCCACACTTCAACACTCCCCCTGAATGAGAGCAGTCTCATTGTCTCCCCCTTAATCCCATCATGTCTCGAAGTCGTTCCACTGCTGGCTTGGGCAGTGCTTTGGTCATGATATCTGCAAGTTGATCCTCAGTCGGAACATACTTTACATCAATCACACCAGCTTCAACCTGTCCACGAAGCCAATGGTGTGCAAGGTCAAGATGACGCATGCGACCATGGTGCTCTGGATTCCGAGCAACAACAATGGCAGACTGATTGTCCATGAGAAGAGACGATGCACCGGTCAAACCATACTCTAGCTCATGAAGCAAATGTCGCATCCATACAATCTCCTTGCCAGCATCAACTCCTGCAACGTACTCTGCCTCTGTAGTGGAAAGAGACACAGTTGTCTGCAGTTTGCTTCTCCAGCTCACTGGTCCACCAGCCATCATCACAATGAAACCACGGTGTCTTTATCACCACCATGATCAGCATCAGTGTACGTGAAGAACAACTCGTCAGGGTCGACGTAGCCTCAGTAGCAGAGACCTGGTCTTCGACTAGATGCTGAAAGTCATCGCTGACCTTTCCATACAGGTACGGAACAAGCATGCGATCAAGGACGATGTTGTCTGCATCTGTGCCAGGCCCAGTGCCATCCTGGACCCACAGAGCATCTAGTCCCAGCAAGAAGACTTTCACATTCTTCCCAAACTTCACCCAGTTGGATGAGTCGAGAGTGACAGTGAGCACAGACGTAAGAGCAGAGGTGATGTAGGGAGGGGACATGTGATCTGTGACGCGTGATGTGTGACGTGACAGAAAAGCGCAAGAGGAGGTTATCCAGAAGGTAAAGGATGAATCCACCCAAAGACAGACAGATTCTTGAAAGAAAAGAGGCAGAAGAAGATGATATGAGGTATAGAAGACTCTGAGACGGGGCCCATAACCTGTCGCAATGAGGTCACCAGTGTTGAAGTGGGGTTTAGTAGTGTTTGGTTCAGACGGGTCCGCCTTCCTTATTTGTACTCTGTCACATATTTAGTCATGGTGTGACAATGTGACAGGGCTTTTCGCCTTCCATCTGGTGCTATATCTGCCTTTTCGGCTTCCATCTGGTGATCTCATTGCAACAACACGTCGGTCTTTCTGCATTACTTCATGGTGTACCTCTTGCTCATCGCATTTTTAGTACTAGATCCATGGCTTTCATACAACGGGTTACAGGAAGATTATTCCGAGGACGCAGACCTTCTTGAAGGACTTGACAAGTCGAAGGCTGCGTTGGAGGCCCATTTTAATGCCCATTATTCTAATTCGCAGCCCGCCTCTGTCCCAGAGGAATCCGGAGTCGACAACTCGCTGTCCAGTTCTGGTTCACCGGTGAAGTTCAATATTTTTAGACATTATGGAGGGGCAACAGCCTCTGAGCTGGAAGACTACTTTAGACTCACAAGTATTCCCGAGCTGTTCGAAGATACGGACCCGCTACAGTGGTGGTACGCACGCCGCCACAAATTTCCCAACTTGTATCTGCTTGCGTGGGATGTGTTGTGCATTCCAGGTATTCTGTGCTCTACATTTTGTGATGCAAGGCACTCATTTCTCTCTTAGGCTCTGCTGTCGCAGTCCAATGTGTTTTTTCCGGTGGAAGGGACACAATCAGCCTTTGTCATGCAAGCTTGAAGGCCAAAACCATTGAAGTTCTCATGTTTGTCAAGGCACGGCTGCATTTGGCTCGAGAGGTGTCCAGGAAAGAACAGGAGGCAAAGGCAAAGGCAAAGGCACTCGAGGAGTCGTTGTAGCTTACTTCCATGCACTGAAATTATCTGATTGTGTTCGCAATTCATTTTGGGCAGTGGGAAAACTGGTGAATATTTTATTCGGCAAATTCACCGTCAGACGGCTGTAACAGGTACGACGGATGGGACCCATCTGTCAGCCCCTCCTGGCTATCACCTCGACGGCTGGGTGGCCCCCGTTGGTTGCAAGAGAAGGCCGTTTTTCGACCTGTCCTGGCGACGGGACAGGCAGCTTGGAGCCCTAATAAATGCCAGTGACAACAATTGTGGACAACACATGCAGATGGAGCCTGGAAAACCTTGGTGACTATCCAGGATGTCTGTTTGGGATAGAGTATTACTTAAACTCTCCTTCGTTTTTTGTGCATTATTTACTTGACACTTGCCTACAAAATCATAAAAAGGCTTATGTCTGGTGTATTTCTCTTTATAAAATGTTCCCTGTGATCTCAGAGTCTCTTGGAACATTTTCACAAGTTCTTTGGTATTTATAAAATTTAATCACATTTTTATATGCAAAGGCGCACTCAAACGACTCCAAACGATGGAGATTGGCCTTTGTTTGTTCGTGTTTGTTCTGCTCCGTCGCTGTCCAAATTGGGATTCCAGAGTCAGATGACTCCAAATGACCAGTTCAACTCGGCTTCACATCTGGCCAACTGAAATGACTGATTCAAGTCATAAATAGTATCTTGTGGGCAGCTCGGACATAGCCGGCACAGCAGCATGACACCGGCATCATAGAGGAAGGCGTGAGAAAGGCACACCTTTATCAATTTATCTGGCACCTTTCAGGAAAAGGTGCCGCATTCATCCAAGGCCTTCGGGGAAAAGATGCCAATGACACGTGTCAGCTTGCATGTCAGGCACCTCTATTTTGACGCATCTTTGATTGGCCATCAAGGTCATGGGAAAACCACCTTGACACCCTCACGCAACATCATGCCAGATGTTTCATGGAGTAGGTTGATGGGTTCTTGTCGTAAAAATACCAAAAAAGTATGGGCATGGAGTATAGATCAAGGGCTACAACTTTGAGTGTGATTATGAATAGTAATTCGGAATGGTTGGGACATATTCAGCACACGACACCAAAACATCGATGTTTTTCATCAAAATGATAGAATAGTGTGTGGAAACATGAATAATGTGGTGCTTGGGGCCAAAATTTGGGAGGATGGAGTCGCATATGCTATGTATTGATTCTGATACTCAGTTTTGGTGGGAGGGGACGGGCAAGTACTTGAATTCTGTCAACACCAGGAAACTTGCTTCTACAGTTAATTGGGGCCTTAAAAAAATATCACGTAAAGGCAGGGATTACAGGTGAGAACTGAGGGAGAAAGTGCTCAAGGTGTGCTTATATGAGAGGGAGAGGGGAATCAGGGCTACATAGTGATACTAGTTTCATATTTTATTTGAAAGTTTTGGATGCTCCAGAAATTTTTACCACAAGCTCAAACAAAATGACTTTGGGGTATCAGCTGGATGCCAGTGTGCGACATGTGCATGTGATGCGCTCAGCCACAGACACCAAGAGGATTTTTTCCCCATTTATAGAAGGTGTTGATTGAATATACATAATTTCCTTTTCTGCTTTGTTTGTATTGCAAAATCCCGACAATATCCTGAGTCCGGGTATTCAAATATCCGGCGTCGGAATATTGCAATCATATCTCTGGGAAATTAGCTAATATACCCATGAAATCCAGACTCGGAATATCCCGAGGATATCTTATGTAATTTCGAAATATTCTGACAATTTACATGCCGGGAATATCTCTAGCATTTTCCCAGGATGTTTGAAAAATAATTATAAATTTCAGACAATATAAATGACTGTTATATTGCATCTTGCCCGCAGTGTCAGTGTGCAGATATTCATCTTTTCAGATTATTGACCAGCCGGATGATGACACAGGTCCACCGCCGTTGGTCCTACCTAGATCATGAGTTGTTTTCAGAATATTTGGAGATGCACGTTGAAGTAGGGCCTCATTTATTCCTTCAACTTGTTGTTTACTTTTAAAAGGTCAATGCTCCCAAAACAGCAATCCCCGCTGCCTTGCATATTGATGAGCAGATGTCTTGGATGGACTCCAATCTTGCTGCTCAGCCACAGTCCTCCATCCATCTGGTTTCTGTTCCCCTTGAGGCAGAAAACCCTGGTGCTGTTCCGCTTTTGACTGATCCTCAGGACTCTGATAATGAGCCCACTGAACCTGCAGCCGAGGAAACCAACGAACTTGATGGTCTCCCAGATCCAGCAGACACCGAAAACTCGGAAATTCCGAAAGCATCGGGGTCCATCGATTCCCTGGAGGACTTTCATGTGTGCCTGAAGAGTCTCATAATTAAGAATGAGAAAGAGCTTTGCAAACCCAGAGAGCTCTTAGCAATACCCAGGCCGTCAACCGTCTGTTTGATCTGGAGGCTCTCAAACGTTACAATGGATTCTGTCTTGGGCATGCTCAGAAACTGCAACGGCTCCACCAGCAGATCTCAGATGCGCCGCCTCGGGAACACAAGAAGATGCAGAATCTGGCTGTCAACTGATGCGAGTCTCACTGCTGCCGATGCTGCTGGCAAAGGTCCATATTATGCCAAGCAGCTTCGCAAAATGGCCATGTTTTTACTTGATAATGGGACACTCCCTGAGTCATGTAGAGGGAAGGGAGCAGTACATCCATCCCTTCTCAATCTGCCTGAAGTCCAGGAAGGTCTTTGCAGCTGGTCTAATGGGATTTTTAAAGTCAAAGAAGGTGGATTTGAAGGACCAGTGTGAGTCTCTTCCCTGTATTAACATTTGTGCTGATTTCCATCATAGATTAAACCAGAGAAACTTCGCCGCTATGTGAACGAGTTTCTACTTCCCCAGCTGAAGATCTCGGAAACCATTTCCGTTAGCACCTCAGTGCATTGGCTTAAAAAGCTGGGCTTCTCTATGCGCAGAGTTGTTAAGGGAATTTATGTTGATGGTCACGAACAACCCGATGTCGTTGAAGCACGAAAGCAGTTTATCAATTGTATGTATCATTCTGTCCTGCCGGTAGTGCAAATGAAAGCCCACCAAGACGAAATTGAGGGCTCTGGCATGCTGGCCATGGGTGGCTGCAGCATCTCAGAGACTGAGACAGAGGATTGGGAGCATAGCAAGACTTGCTGCATGCAACATGTTTTATCATTCTGTTACATGCATGTGAAATGTGTGTACTCATGTATATATAGTCCGGGAAGCCTATGACAGATTAACCTGTCATAGTGGCCTTTTGGCTCAGTTGGTAACAATGCTAGCTCCTGGGCACGTTATGTAACACATTCCAGCCTGATTTCTTGGCAGAAAAACTGTTGCTCCAGGTCATAATCGAGAAGGCAGGCCACAAATGCCTGTTCTTACCCAAATTTCACTGCGAACTGAACCCAATCGAAATGGTTTGGGGTCAGGCGAAGCGGCATGAGTCTTTATTTGATTGTACACACTTAGTTAACATTTTTCTGCAGGCTTCCATGAATTTGCTGATGGAACATTCTCTCGTGCAAAGGAGCTTGTACCACAGTGCTTGGATCATGTCAGTACTCTCAACATCTGCCGATACTTTCGACACTGCTGGAGATATCTCGATGCTTACAGGTAGTTTTCTTGCCTTTGCCTTTTAAACAAGCTGTTTCTAAAATTATTTCACAGACTTGGTTTGAATATAAAGTAAGCTGCATATGCAGTCAAGAAATATCGGTGGCACCATCGGGTCCCTACCTATATCGCACAGGTGTTATATCCATGCTTTCCCGGTCCTTGACTTTCCGGTCCATGTCCGGTACCGGAGTCTGGAACTGGACGGACTATCTTTGGACCCAGTGTGGATCATCGGGTTTTTACGCAATGAAGAATTACTGACCATTTCCCGTTTATCCGTCTTTATAATCCATCTTCTTATTGTCAATTTCTCCGACATCACTTCTCCATCCTCTTTGGGACTCGTATTATTGTTATGTCTGACAGGTCACCTGACTCGCACCTTTTTAGGAATACAATTAGGACTTATCTATATAAACCCCTTACATATGTCGGTGTAGGTTTCTCGTCCGGAATGACCGGAATCAGATCTACCGTAGCTGGAACAGACTTAGCTGTCTGTGATGTCGACGATGAATCACCAGATTGACCGGAACAGAATGATATAGTAGCGTCAGACCAGTTAATCAACGGATTAAAGCGGTTGAGCCAATTGTATCCCAGAACCAAGTCACAAGGCGAATCAAGATGGGTAACGAAGAATTCCATAGGATGGACATCGCCAGATGGGAATCAGATTAGCAGTCGGAGCTGCCAATTAATGATTGTTGAAGAGCCGTCGAGATACCGGAGTCTAACCGGAGCAACCGGATACGGTGAAAACCCATTTTTTCACATTCTTTCAACGATATAAAACAATGAGAAGAACCAGAATCAATAAGAGTTCGCAAGCGGATTTTGAATCCCGACGCAATTCGTGACAGTATGGAAAGAGATATGGTTGCATATTCTTCCGGACCGGAATGGGTATAGTCCGACCAGAACGTAGAGACGTGAAGTTCGACGTAAAGGGCATTAGGGAAAAGAGTGGAAGCGTTGAGGCAAACCTCAGGAAGCACCCTGGAGTCAACACAACTCAGACCGGATGCTGAGGTATCCGAGCTACTGATTATTTTTTTGACTCGGAGGATTCAGCGGTTGTAGCAGGCTTTTCAGCCGTCGCAGATGCAGCCTTGGCCTGAGCGTATTCCAGACGCTTCCGGCACTCCGAGGCTGAATGACCGGCACCTCTGCAGAACATGCAGAGATTGAGTCGAGATCAGCGTTCTCTTTCGTCCTTGGTGAGTCTCCCGTGCTTATTGAGTTTGTCGGCATACGGCTTTGGAGTATGACCGGAAGACTGCTGAGCCGGTCTACCGGAAGTGGCCTTTGTCGAAGATGATGATGAAGTAGGGTTGCCAGACTGCCTTCCGAAAGGTCTCCGACCGGAAGTGGGATTAGACGACTTAGGCGACGAGTTGGCGCCCTTGTGATCCTTTGACTGCTGACCGGAATTTCCGGAGTTTCTGGGATTTCCGGAACCAGTACCACCACTGCTAATCTTCTCATGCTCCCACTCTCGCTGTTTCTCCAACTCGCGTTTCCAATAGCGAGCATCAATCCGGCGGGCAATATCTTTGACCCCAAGCAAGGTGTTGACATAGTTGTGATGAACCATTTCATCCTTGAGCCGGTGAGGAAGACCCTTGTAGAATTGATGTCGCAGGGCATTGTCGCCCCATTGGGTAAGGACTGTGAGACGATCGAAACCGATGATATAAATAGCAATCCGGTCTCCGGATTTCATCCAGCAAGACCGGATGAGATCTTCAGCATCTCCCACCGGATCTTGCAGACCAAAATTCTCCTGGAGTTCCTGAATGAAGCGCAGAAAATTTCTGTCCCAAGCCGGAATGGAACCGGAGTTGTAAAGATTTGGTTCGAACCACTGCTGAGCAGTGGCCCAGAGATATGACATGATATAGAAGATCTTGTCATCATCCGAGATAAAATCCTGGTGACGTTCCGCAAAATGCAGGTAACACTGAGTGAGAAAAGACTGGAGTTTCGTGGAGTCAGAGCCATCAAAAGTATCTGGGTTGCGGAGATTTGAGCGAGTAGAACGAGGTGGAGCCGAGGAATGTGTGACATAGGACTGAATTGTTGAAGTGTGGGACTTCCAGCATTCTCATTTGTCTTGTTATGTTTCATGGACACTTAGTTTAGACATGTGAAACACCAGTATCCTGATGGACCTGATGGTTTCCATGGTGTCTGATTGTTGCTGTGCATTGTGACAGGTACAGCCTTGAGGCTGTGCATGCCATTGTGTATATAAGTAGCCTAGTGTAGAGCCTGAGTCCCCAGTTTCTCACTGTTGACTCAGGTTAGTTGTCTTGTCTCTCTCTTCAATTAGAGTTTCTCACTGTTGACTCAGACCAGGATTTGAACCCAGGACCTCCAAGTGATTGCGCCACTGGTGCTCTAACCAACTGAGCTATTCTGCCGATAGTGTGAAGGGAACAATATTCCTACTTCAACACCTCACCAAACATCATGGCTATTGTGCCACATTTAAAGGAGATCTTGTTTCATTCACCAGAAACAACGAGCTCTTGTTTGAGGCAGATATCAATGAGAGGAACCAGGCATTTGTGAGAGAGGTCGAGATCCCCTCTTCTGGTTCAGCTCTGTTCACCTCTGGGACCTTGCCTATGGATTTGAACTTGTTGCATCGTCAACTTGGCCATCACTCTTATGCTGATACCAAAACCATCCTTAGCAAGAATCTGGTCACTGGTGTGAAGTTGACTTCAAACCAGAAACCAGATCCCATCTGTGAACCCTGCCTTGCAGGAAAGCTGAATGCGGGTCCTTTTCCATCCACTGGTCATTGTTCTGAACATCCTCTTGATCTCATTCACTCTGATCTGAAGGAATACAAGCTGCACACCCGGGAGGGGTGGAAGCACCGTATTACCTTCATTGATGATCACACTAGCTTCAAAGTGTGTTACCACATGCAACGCAAGAGTCACGCGTTCCGTGCATTCAAGTTGTTCAAAGCTTATGCTGAGAACCACTTTGGACAAAAGATCAAAGGATTTCAGGACGATAAGGGTGACGAGTACATGTCCAATGAGTTCAGGAACTTCTTTGCTGCAGAGGGCATTGTGCATCACCATTCAACCAGGAATCGACCGCAACAGAATGGGACAGCAGAACGTGCTAATTGCACCATAGATGAGCACACTACTGCAATGCTACATGAAGCAAATCTCCCTGCTTCATTCAGGGCTCTTGCTGTTGGTGCATATATTCATGTATCCAACATGCATCCCTCTGCTCACATCGGAGGGAACACTACTCCACATGAGCTCTGGCACAAGCAGAAACCAGATGTGGCTCATCTCAAGGTGTGGGGCTGCCTTGCCTATGTGCATGTGCAGAAAGATAAACGGGATGCCTCTGGCTCCCATATTGAGAAATGTATCTTTGTGGGTTATCCCTCAGAGTACAAGGCCTGGGAATTCTACAACCCAGTGACGTGCAAGATGGTGATCTCAGAGCGAGCTGTGTTTGATGAATGCTATTTCCCTGGGTGCAGTGCTGAGCAGATGAGGAAATGTCCTCGGATAGATCCCTCTGCACTTCACAGCCTGCCTTTGCTGCCTAATCCTCTCACTGTTGTTGTTATCAACGAGGAGGATGACAGACCCAAACAGCATCATCATGCACCTGCTCCTCCAGCATCCCCTGTGCCTTCCCACCCTCCATCCCTGCCCGAATCAAGGGCTCCTTCACCACAATCAAATCCTCCTTTGCCATCGCCTCTTGCTTCACCGACTCCAGCAGCTTCACCTCTTGGTGTTGCTGCACGTTGCCGCTTCCACAATCAAACTACGGAGCATAGACCCCTAGCGAGTGGTGGAAAACACACAGGGAGCCTCTGCCAGCTGTACCTTCAGATTCAGAGTCATCGGATGATGAGTTGTTATTACAGCCAGGCAGCGCTCTTGTTGTTGTGCATGAAGGAGATCCAACATGTGAAACACTTCAGCAAGCTAACATTGCAGAAGCAGCTGTTCAGTCTGGTCATCCTCGCACTTACTATGAGGCAGTGAAACACTCTGATGCTCATTTGTGTAAGGATGCAGCGGTCTCCGAGATTAACTCTCTTCTGGAGAACTGCACTTGGGATGTTGTTGATCCACCTCCTGGAGTGAAGCCTGTTCGCTCTCAGTGGGTCTTTATGATCAAACACAAGTCTGATGGGACCATCGAGCACTACAAAGCCCAACTGGTTGCAGACGGCCATGGACAACGCTTTGGTGTTGACTACAACGAAATCTTCTCCCCTACCATCAAACCCGCCACTCTTCGCACCATCTTTGCTCTTGCTGCTCAGCATGATCTCCAGCTTCGTTCTATTGACTTCAGTTCTGCTTACCTCAATGGGGACCTTGATGAGAACGTCTACATGACGCAACCTGAAGGTTTCCCCAAGGCAGACCTGGCCAGCTCCTTAAACTGCGAAAGTCGCTTTATGGACTTAAGCAGGCTGGCAGGCAATGGCACAAGAAGCTGCTAGAGAAGCTCCAACAAATGGGCTTCAAGTGTCTCCAGTCTGATCGTTCATGCTTTATCTATTCAGATGGAGCTGTTCGCATCATCCTTCCCATCTATGTTGATGACAGTGTCATTGTCACAGAGTGGCAGAGAGGGCAGAGAGAGAGAGCAGAGGCAGAAGAATGAATGGAATCTCAGAATGACTGACTCTGATAGACCTAGAAGCCGGGGCCCATAACCTGTTAGAATCAGGCAAGGACAGTGGTCTGAGTCAACAGTGAGAAACTCTAATTGAAGAGAGAGACAAGACAACTAACCTGAGTCAACAGTGAGAAACTGGGGACTCAGGCTCTACACTAGGCTACTTATATACACAATGGCATGCACAGCCTCGAGGCTGTGCCTGTCACAACGCACAGCAATGCACAGCACATGGATACTACAATCAGACACCATGGAAACCATCAGGTCTATCAGGATACTGGTGTTTCACATGTCTAAACTAAGTGTCCATGAAACACAACATGACAAATGAGAATGCTGGAAGTCCCACACTTCAACATTTCCGAGAATTTCGGAGTGGGTCGTTTCGTCCGGATATACTTTGTCGTGATAAATGCATGGTCGCCGATCTGTAACCGGCGATCTGGAATACGTTTCCGGTCAGCAGTTTCTTTATATCGCTGCTGAACGAAAGTGATTTGCTCCCGGAGATACTGATGAAGGTCCTGGAGATCGACAACATAGTCTTTGGCATACATGTTCGCAACATCGCGTTCTGGGTTGATATTGATAGCCGGATTATAGCCTTTATTCGCAAAGAACGGAGATATTCCGGTAGAGGCATTCAGAGAATTGTTCAAAGCGAATTCAGCTACAGGAAGTAGTTCGTGCCAGTTGTCCTGCTGGTACGAGGTATACATCCGGATATATTATTCCACAGTCTGGTTCATGCGCTCCGTTTGTCCGTCCGCTTCCGGATGATAACCGGAAGTATAGTGCAGCTCCATAGAGAGGAGTTCGCCCAAGGACCGGAAGAAAGATGAAACAAATTCGGAGCCCCGGTCACAAGTGACATGGGAAGGGACACCGTGCTTCGAGAAGACGTGAATAAGGAAAAGCCGGGCAAGTTCCGGAGAGTCGATATGAGTGTCACAAGCCACGAGAATAACCTGCTTAGAGGCACGGTCAACTATGACAAGAATAGTGTTGTACTCGCTGGAAACTGGTAATTGATCGATGAAGTCGATAGAAATGGAATCCCATGGCCTGATGGGAACCGGAAGAGGCTTAAGCAATCCGTAAGGACGGTGCCTAGGCTTTTTGTTGCGCTGGCAAATAATGCAAGATCGACAATAGTCCCGGACGAAGTTCCGGCATTCCGGCCAGGTATATTCTCGGCGGATGAGAGCTAGAGTGCAATTCTGACCAAAGTGGCCTGAGAGAACATGGTCATGCAAGTACTGTAGAACACGTAGTCACAACTCCAGAGAGGTTCCGGAGACCAGAGGCACATAAATGCGCTCATCGAGCTGGAGAAGACCAGAAGGATCGAGAGTCCAGCGGGAAGGGTTACCGGAGTTCGCAGTGTTAATACTGGAAACAGCGGCAGGATCATCGTTGATATGGTTGCAGATATCTGAGTAAAGCTTCTCAAGATCCATAACAACGGTAGCTCGAAGAACAATTTCCTTGAGAAAGGTAGCACAGAGAGATGCAGAGAGTTGATCTTGGGTGAAAATTGGGCAAAGGTTTTGCAGATTAAGCTGGCCATAAGCCCTATCCCCCTCTTTAGGGTAGATGTCCCATCGTCTAGTCAATGCATCCAGTTTACCTCCGAGCTTTCCAGGCTGGAACCGGATTACCATGTTGAAATGACATAGGTACTCGGACCACTGGACTTGGCGGTGAGTAAGAATTTTTGTCATCGCAAAGTACTCCAAGTTCTTGTGGTCCATGACAACGTCGACTGGAAAGGTAGTTCCCTCGAGATAATGTCGCCAAACGGTGAAGGCATCAAAAATAGCGAGGAGTTCCTTGTCGTGCGTGTCGTAGTTGAGCTCCGCCGGACCAAGTGTCCGGGACCGGAACACAACCGGGTGAATGTCACCATTGTCTCCTTGAATTGAGAGAATGGCTGCGATCACATAATCGGAGGCATCAGATTCAACGGTTACTTGACGACCCGGAATCCAATGGTGCAAGACCGGAGCCTCCGTATAGGCGTGTTTTAGTGTGTCGAAGGATAATTGACAATCTTCTGACCAATTCCATCGGACGTTCGACCGGGTGAGCCAGGTGAGCGGAATCGTGATGGAAGAATAATTCCATATAAAATGCCGATAGAAATTGCAAAAACCAAGGAAGGATTGAATATCCTTGACTTTGCGGGGAGTAGGCCAATCCATGAAAGCTGAGACCTTCTCCGGAGACATCCGGAAACCTTCCAGAGACAGGATGAATCCGAGATACTCGCAAGTAGTTACGCTGAACTCGCATTTTGGAAGTTTGCAATAGAGTCCTGCGTTCCGCAGACGTCGTAAGACTTCCCAGACGCAACTAGTATGTTGGGAAGGATCCTTGGAATAGATGAGGATATCATCCAAATAGACGACGACGTAAATGTCCAGCAGATCAGCGAAAATAGTGTTCAAAAATCGCTGAAAGGCAGCCAGAGCATTTGTAAGTCCTTCCGGAACAACCCGGAAGTCGTACGAGCCATAGCGAGTACGGAAAGCTGTTTTGGGCTCATTGCCCGGAGCAATCCGGAGAAGATGATAGGCGTGCCGGAGATCGAGTTTGGTGTAAATTCGTGCTTTTCCGGGAGCATCAAGGAGATATGTATCCTTCTTCGTGATCCGATTTAGACCTCGGTAATCGACGCATAGCCGGAGAGAACCGTCCTTCTTTTAGCGAGGAGGATTGGAGCCCCATGACTAGACCGGAACGGATATATGAATCCGGCCTTAAGGTTGTTGTCAATGAACTCCCGAAGAGCAACTAACTCGTTCTGGGAGAGTGAGTAGAGGATTGGAGCCCCATGACTAGACCGGAACGGATATATGAATCCGGCCTTAAGGTTGTTGTCAATGAACTCCCGAAGAGCAACTAACTCGTTCTGGGAGAGTGAGTAGACGTGGCCGACCGGAGGAACTTCGCCTTCCTGGGTTTCAATTTAAGGTCATATTCTCGATGAGGAGGAAGATTGTACACCTCCTTCTCCGAGAATACGTTGGCGAAATCATGGTATTCCAGAGGAAGACCGGAAAGGTCCGGAACGTCAGCTGAAGCAGAACGAGCCTGGGCATCCTCTGTAGGACAGGCATGCAAGGTATACTAAACAGTATCCTTGTCTCAAATAATAGCACTATAAGCCGCAGCAGATACCAGTGACACAAGGGGAACGGAAGTGAATGGACGAGGCTTAGAAGTCTCCGGAAGAGGTGGAGATGCCTCGGAAGTATCCATAGCAGGACCAGAATCTGGCGAAGACGTTGGAGTCGGTGTAGGTTTCTCGTCCGGAATGACCGGAATCGGAGAATCCTCGTCCATAATCAGAACTACCGTAGCTGGAACAGGCATAGCTGTCTGTGATGTCGACGATGAATCACCAGATTGACTGGAACGGAATGATATAGTAGCGTCAGACCAGTTAATCAACGGATTAAAGCACTTGAGCCAATTGTATCCCAGAACCAAGTCACAAGGCGAATCAAGATGGGTAACGAAAAATTCCATAGGATGGACATCACCAGATGGGAATCGGATTAGCAGTCGGAGCTGCCGATTAATGATTGTTGAAGAGCCGTCAAGATACCAGAGTCTAACCGGAGCAACCGCATACAGTGAAAACCGACTCAGTCCATGAAAGGAAACACGGAAACAACATTAATTTTCCAGATGAAGTACTGGAAGTATCTAAGACATATTTATACTACCAAACTAATTGTTGATACTAAAAAGGAATGAGAGGAGGAAAGACAATAATGGTGGGAAGGATTGGTAAGTCAGGAATAAAGGACAATAAGGGATTCATGCGACCGGAGTCAGATGGTGTTGGAAGAAGTGATGGTTATGTAATCAACCATGAGAAGAGAAGTCCAAGACAATAAGTCAGAAAAACAGAAGTATGGATAAATGGGAAAACACTTAGTAAAGTGTTGTAGCGTCAAAGGCCCGATGGTCCGAGATGATCCGAATCATTCCGAGATACTCCGGTTTACCGGAAACCGGAGTGTGACCGGAGTGTGACCGGAATCAAGATGCACAGATATAACAGATGAGATCTTCAGCATCTCCTACCAGATCTTGCGGACCAAAATTCTCCTGGAGTTCCTGAACAAAGCGCGGAAAATTTCCGTCCCAAGCCGGAACGGAACCGGAATCGTAAAGATTTGGTTCAAACCACTGCTGAGCAGTGCCCTGGAGATATGTGATATAGAAGATCTTGTCATCATCCGAAATAAAATCCTGGTGACGTTCCACAAAATGCAGGTAACACTGAGTGAGAAAAGACTGGAGTTTCGCGGAGTCGGAGCCATCAAAAGTATCTGGGTTGCAGAGATTCGAGCGAGTAGAATGAGGTGGAGCCGAGGAATGTGTGACATAAGACTGAATTGTATCCTGGAACGTACGGATAGTGCTGACAAGCAACTGTTCCGCAGACTCGGGATCTGGGGGAGGAGGACCCGCCGGACCGGGTCCAGGTCCGGGTGGAGGACTGCCAGGACCACCAGGACCACCCCCACCTCCACTACCTCCACCTCCTCCTCCAGGATGACCACCGCCTCCACCATCTCCGGGAAGATCACCTCCATTATCATCATTGGGATCAGGAGGGTCTCCGTGCTCCGAACTGGAGGGTGTATGATCGCTACTGCCATCGCCAGGTTCCTCGGCCTGAGGAACCGGAGGTAGTCTGGTAGAACCGGATTCCTCTACATCCTCAGCAATAGGAGGATAAGGAATCGGTGAAGTGCTCTGCTGAATGACTCGAGCACGATCCGGATATGGAGATCGTGGAAAAACAGTATGATTATCTGGAGTGTGAGGACTTTGAACAAGTCCCAGAACATTAACCGGAAGAATTGTCGGAGCAGAGAGGGAGACCGGAGCTGTTGTTGCAGCTGTCCGGCATGTGCGAATAGCGACATTAGGAGGAAGAGCAATTGGGCCAGAGGGAATAGTCGACATGGAATGAGAGGGTGAAGACAAAGGAACAATCTGCAAGTAGAGACGAGATTTGTGACGACCCTCAGAAATATCGGGTGCCACAGGATTAGAGGGTAGGTGTGACATAACCAGCCAGGATAGGTGAGTTTGATAATACTGTTATATACCAAGCCGAAGGAAGGACAAGATGAAAGACTCCGGAACTGGAACCGGGAACTGGAGGATCGGAACTTCCGGAAAGTATATGGGGAGATAACGCAAGCACCACAGGACAGCAGGATGTGCGTACTACCGAGGCCGGCGAGGGAAGGAAGACCGGGGAATTAACCGGAGGACGACTCAGTGCAAAGCGGAGAGCAAAGCAACATTAATTATCAAACTGAAGTACATGGCATATGTTAAGGGTTTATATAGCTAAGTCCTAATTGTATTCCTAAAAAGGTGCGAGTCAGGTGACCTGTCAGACATAACAATAATACGTGTCCCAAAGAGGATGGAGAAGTGATGTCGGAGAAATTGACAATAAGAACATGGATTATAAAGACGGATAAACGGGAAATGCTCAGTAATCCTTCATTGTGTAAAAACCCGATGATCCGCAATGGGTCCGAGGATGTTCCGTCCGGTTCCGGGCTCTGGTACCGGACATGGACCGGAAGGTCAAGGACCGAGAAAGCATGGATATAATACTTAGCTGAAATACTAGTAAGCTAATTGTTTAGTGAAAGACAATAAGGGTGTGAAGGATTAGTAAGTATAAGTCTGTGGACAATTAATTTGTCTAGGCAATCTTATCAAGGATTAGTAAGTGTAAGTCCGTGGACAATAAGTTGTCAAGACTTCTTGAACAATGAGTAAGTATAAGTCCGTAAACAATAAGTCCGGTCGGAGTTGACAAAGAGCTGGTGGGCTGTTGAGTAAGATGGAATGAGTAAGTCAGATAAACTCCGGAGTAGGCAGCATGATTGGCTGAGCTGACTAATCGCTGATAGCCAGTTGGAGTTGCACAAACATAACAGTACTATTATGTAACATGCCCAGGAGCTAGCATTATTACCAACTGAGTCAAAAGGCCACTATGACAGGTTAATCTGTCATAGGCTTCCCGGACTATATATACATGAGTACACACATTTCGCATGCATGTAACAGTGCCCCCCAATTAGGCACTGAGCCCTCAAAGTGTGGAATGATCCTAGAATGGATCTGAGATGTTACGGAATGGAACGGAAACCTGAAATGGGCTGGACCGGGGACAGAACCCCGGGTGCACTTCTAAAAACCAAATGATACATAATAGACCCTCAGGTCACATGATCGACCTGCCGGACATTACCGAGTTCAAATGATGACAAATTAAATCAAGTGCTCCAGGCCTGAAAAATATGCCACCACCAGGGTTTGAACTCACAACTGGTTTAAACCTGTCATATTATTATGTAACGTGCCCAGGAGCTAGCATTGTTACCAACTGAGCCAAAGGCCACTATGACAGGTTAATCTGTCATAGGCTTCCTGGACTGTATATACATGAGTACACACATTTCGCATGCATGTAACAAGGACACTCATAGCACCCTCAATTCTGGTACCTTCGGAATATGCCCAATCAATTCACCATCAAAATCCACAGTTTTCTGTGTCCTCACATTTTTTACTTGGTGTGGGGGGTCTCAGGTGAGAGTATTTTCTGACCTTTCCGGGCAGGACAGCTGTGGCATCAGTATTTCACCCCTGATTGCCCTGAATTTTTGATATGGTGGACTTCCATGTATTATCTAGTTCTTGGAATACCATGATAGTGAATGTAGCCTCTAGTTTCAATCTAGTGGTCAGGAAATATTGGGCGGATTTGTCCTCTTGATCAGCCTGCTGTTGAATATTGGAACCTGGCATCATATTCACTATCCCGGTATTTCAGGAACTAGATTATACATAGAAGTACATCATATGAGAAAATTGACCACAACATCTTTGACTGTATGATGGATGTAACCGTCACAATTACCCAATGCAAGCTCCTTTCCTTGTAATCCGAAGTTCGTGCACAAGTCCATGATGCCACCACAAGTCGCCATGTTGCCCCAAACTTGAAAGATAAACCTGCGAGTAACCCAGTCCCTCCTGTTCAGCACTTCAAGTACAACCCTCTCCCTGTCTCTGAGGAGTTATTCCATGATACCCTTGATGAACAGAAATCTAAAGACACCCGAATAACTGCCTTCTTCGACTCTATGCCCACCACTTTTGTTCAGGCAGCAAAATCTTCACCCAAGCTTCCTCCTGATGCATTAATTGTCCCCAACCCATACGAAACCTTCTATAATTCCGGCCACATTCCCGATGATCTTGTCGTTTCAATGGAATCCTCCATGATTTGTTCCATCCTTCCAATTGTGGATAACCGGCAACAAGTCGAGAGCATTATTGATGGTTCACAGATCATTGCCATGTCAGAGTTCATCTGTCACGAGCTCAGCCTCCCCTATGACCCGCACATCATTCTCAAAATGCAGTCAGCCAATGGTTCAATTTCCCCTTCCCTTGGACTTGCCCGTAACATGCTGTTCCGCATTGGTGATATCATGTTGTATCTCCAAGTGCACGTTGTTCGTAACCCTGCCCACAATATTCTATTTGGCTGCCCCTTCAATGTGTTAACCAAGAGCATGGTTCAAAATTTCACTAATGAGAACCAGACAATCATGATTTCCAACCCAAACACAGGCAAAGTTTCTACAGTGCTGACTGTTCCCTGCAGCCCACCTCGTTCTCACCCTCAGGATTTTCACCACTCAAGGAATTGATCCCAGATCAAGGAAAGATCACACTCATTGTCATCCCAGATTATTATTGAATCATACACACCTCTCGCATCTGCCTGGAATGATTCTGAATGTGGGAAATTTCGCACCGATTTCTTTCCCTTGTCGATATTCCCATCGTCCCACATACACCATGGGTCCAACGAAACATTCCCATACCCCCTGGAATTTACGACAAAGTCTGCAAAGTCATCTGCACAAAAATATCATCTGGCATCTATGAACCATCAAATTTGTCTTACTGCTCGCGATGGTTTTGCATTGTCAAGAAAGACGGTGCCAGCCTGTTGTTAAGTGCTGAGCCGAGAGGATCGGAATTGCCGAGAAAGTCCGAAGGTAAATTGTCGGAGTTAGTCACGGAGTTCCGAAGGGTCAGAAGGTCGTTCTCGCAAGCACTACAAACAAGAGTGTGCGACTACCCGGCTTGTGACCAAGGAGAGACAAGTCCAGAGATAAGAACAGGAGGACGAGTGAGGATGCAGGAGGGCCGGAGGAGGCACAGAATATCTGATAGGTCGGAAAGTCCGACTCAGGTTGCGTTGGGAAGGGAGAACGCAATAACATATATAATTATCAAACTGAAGAACAGAGGCTAAACTACTTAGCTTAAATACTAGTAAACTAATTGTTTAGTGAAGTACAATAGGGTGTGAAAGATTAGTAAGTATTAGTCCGTGGACAATAAGTCGTCAAGACAATCCTGTGAAGGATTCGTAAGTATAAGTCCGTGGACAATAAGTTGTCAAGACATCTTGTGAACGATGAGTAAGTATTAGTCCGTGGACAATAAGTGGATGCCGGATAAACTCCGAGAGTGAAGTAAGGGAATATGAGTAAAAGTAATCCGCTTGGTAATCCCTCATCGCGTAATGTCCCTTGCGATGAATAGAAGTCCCCCTCGGAAATTCCGAAGGAAGTCCGATCGGAGCTCCGAGGAACTCCGAGATGCACGGATATAACACCTCTGTTATATACCGAGCCGAAGGAAGAACGAGATGAACGAGTCCGGAACCGGAACCGGGGACCGGAGGATCGGAACTTCCGGAAAGTATATGGGGGGATAACACAAGCACCACAGGACAGTGGGATGTGCATACTACCATGGCCGGTGAAGGAAAGAGGACCGGAGGAATTAACCGGAGGATGACTCAGTGCAAAGCGAAGAGCAGTCCCTTTTGACTGCTTGATGTTTGCATTCTGTTATATACCGAGCCGAAGGAAGAACGAGATGAACGAGTCCGGAACCGGAACCGGGGACCGGAGGATCAGAACTTCCGGAAAGTATATGGGAGGATAATGCAAGCACCACAGGACAGTAGGATGTGCGTACTACCGTGGCCGGTGAAGGAAAGAGAACCGGAGGAATTTAACCAGAGGAAGACTCAGTGCAGAGCGTAGGGCAAAGCAACATTAATTATCAAACTGAAGTACATGGCATATGTTAAGGGTTTATATAGCTAAGTCCTAATTGTATTCCTGAAAAGGTGCGAGTCAGGTGACCTGTCAGACATAACAATAATACGAGTCCCAAAGAGGATGAAGAAGTGATGTCGGAGTAATGAACAATAAGAAGAAGGATTATAAAGACGGATAAACGGGAAACACTCAGTAATCCTTCATTGCGTAAAAACCCAGTGATCCGTGATGAGTCTGAGAATATTCCGTCCGGTTCCGGGTTCCGGTACCGGACATGACCGGAAAGTCATGGACCGAGAAAGCATGGATATAACAGTATCCCCCTCTTGCGTTCCTTGCCCTCAAGGAACAGAGATGCAATTGTGGCGTCCATCGAATAATAGTTCTGGAAATGGCCGGAATGAAGTTTTCCAAAACCGGAAAGGTTCTAGAAGGTCACATGCTGTTGATATAAACCAACCGCAGTAGTGGCGTGACTTAAAACTTCTTTCCTCTGCACCACCACCTCCTCATATCAACAATGCCCCCATACGCGCCCGGATTCAACCCCAACGACGACGGCAACGACCACAAAGAGTCCAGCGCCAACCGGAAGGGAAAAAAGAGAGCGACGTCCGGGGAACTCGAGGACGACCGGCGCGAGCAGAAGCGCCAGCGGAGAGAGCAGAGGACCAGGAGCGCTTAGAGAGTCTCCGGGTTGAATTGGAGGAGGCTGCGACGGCCCGGGCGGAAATGGAATGCGAGAGGCCCGCATCTGGCAGGAGCTGGACGGGATGGACCGGGAAGACGAGGAGGAGGAGGACAAGGAGATTGAGAAGGGGTCGGTTGGGGATGGGAGCCCCAACGACGAGACAGATAGTGACCGGGAGAGGGACCCGGGACAAGGTGCGCCGCAGTGACTGGAAACAAAAACCGGATACTAATTTTTTCTAGAGTGCGACCAATGCAAAAGGGTCGCTGAAATATGCGTTGTCGAGGGCGGATCCCGCGCACCTCCTTGGCCTGCAATCGTTGCAAGGCCAAGAAGATCAAATGCACCCTCGTCGGACCCTCCAAGTGGGTCAACCAGCGGGAGCAGGCGAAGAAGCAGGGGATGAAGAAAACGACCGGACCGAGTTCCGGAAAGACCACCACCCGCCGCCCCTGCCCCCGCCCTCGCTACATCGAGTCGTCTCCGGACCGGACGTTGGTTCCGGACCGACCGGAACGACCGGGGAGATGGGACCCTGAACCCGCATTGACGACATGCGGGTTCGTATGGACGATCTCGAACGTGTCAGGATGCCGTCGAGGCGTCACGGAGGAGAGACCGAGGCCGCCTTAACCGGGCTAACCTGGTTTTGACGGCTTGGTCAAATGGCTGTCCCGGGATTACTTCCAGGATGGCGTCCCTGGATGGATGGTAGATATCATCCAGGGTTTGGAGGATGACAGGAGGCCGGATGAGGACGACGGGCAATCGATGGGGCCCAAAGGAGAGGAAGATGAAGAAGAGCGACCGGAACCGGAGCCGGTAGCGAAGGAGGAAGAAGAGGAGATGAGGATCCGGGTCAGTCCGGAGTGGCCAGAGGGGTTCCGGAGCGACGAAGAAGGAGGAATGGAAGTAGTCGAAGAGGAGGGAAATGAGTCCCTGCCACCGATCCAGGTGGAGGATGAACCTGAGGAGTCGGGAGATGATTAATAATTGTACTATAAAATTCTTCTGAATATTTTTTCTTTCTTGATTTTTCTTGAAATGATAAGTGAATCCGGAGTCGACCGGAATAACCGGAAATACCGGAAGAGTAAGAAAAGAAAGATTTTAAGGGTTTGGTCCAGGCTTGTTGGGATAACGACGATGAAAGTTGTCGATATGTTCATCGGCATCAACGTCATCCGCACTAACCCAGCTAAACTGTCATCGGTGTTCTCGTAGCCCTGCCATTCGACCAAGTACCGGAGCTGGGTCCGGGGCAACCGGAAACGGCGATCAATCTTTGAGTCAACGATTTGTTTGATCTCATAGTGTTCTTCACCGTCAATGATTTCTACCGGAGCCGGAGGTGGTTCCTCACGACCGGGGAATGGATTCGGAAAATGAGGCTCGAGTTGAGATATATGGAAGACCGGATGAACTTGTGAGAGGCTTTTTGGGAGACGGATGGTATAGGAAGCCGCACTGGGTTTACCAATGACTTCGTAAGGCCCAAGGTGAGTTTCCGAGAATTTCGGAGTGGGCCGTTTCGTCCGGATATACTTTGTCGTGATAAATGCTTGGTCGCCGATCTGTAACCGGGGATCCGGAATGCGCTTCCGGTCAGCAGTTTCTTTATATCGCTGCTGAGCGAAAGTGATCTGCTCCCGGAGGTACTGATGAAGGTCTTGAAGATCGACAACGTAGTCTTTAGCATACATGTTCGCGACGTCGCGTTCCGGGTGGATGTTAATAGCCGGATTATAGCCTTTATTCGCAAAGAACGGAGATATTCCGGTAGATGCGTTCGGAGAATTGTTCAAAGCGAATTCAGCTAGGGGAAGTAGTTCGTGCCAGTCGTCCTGCTGGTACGAGGTATACATCCGGATATATTGTTCCACAGTCTGGTTCATGCGTTCCGTCTGTCCGTCCGCTTCCGGATGGTAACTGGAAGTATAGTGCAGCTCCATAGAAAGGAGTTCGCCCAAGGACCGGAAGAAAGATGAAACAATTCGGAGCCCCGGTCGCAAGTGACATGGGAAGGGACACCGTGCTTCGAGAAAACATGGATAAGGAAAAGCCAGGCAAGTTCCAGAGAGTCGATATGAGTGTCGCAAGCCACAAGTATAACCTGCTAGAGGCATGGTCAACTATGACAAGATTGTGTCGTACTCGCGGAAACCGGTAATTGGTCGATGAAGTCGATAGAAATGGAATCCCATGGCCGATGGGAACCGGAAGAGGCTTAAGCAATCCGTAAGGTCGGTGCCTAGGCTTTTTGTTGCGCTGGCAAATAATGCAAGATCGACAATAGTCCGGACGAAGTTCCGGCATTCCGGCCAGGTTATTCTCGCGGATGAGAGCTAGAGTGCGATTCTGACCAAAGTGACCAGAGAGAACATGGTCATGCAAGTACTGTAGAACTCGTAGTCGCAACTCCGGAGAGGTTCCGGAGACCAGAGGCACATAGATACGCTCATCAGCCGGAGAAGACCGGAAGGATCGAGTGTCCAGCGGGAAGGGTTACCGGAGTTGCGGCGTTGATACCGGAAACAGCGGCAGGATCATCGTTGAGATGGTTGCGGATATCTGAGTAAAGTTTCTCAAGATCCATAACAACGGTAGCTCGAAGAACGATTTCCTCGAGAAAGTAGCACGGAGGATGCAGAGAGTTGATCTTGGGTGAAAATTGGGCGAAGGTTTTGCGGATTGAGCTGGCCATAAGCCCTATCCCCCTCTTTAGGGTAGACGTCCCATCGTCTAGTCAATGCATCCGGTTTACCTCCGAGCTTTCCAGGCCGGAACCGGATTACCATGTTGAAATGGCAAAGGTACTCGGACCACCGGACTTGGCGACGAGTAAGAATTTTTGTCGTCGCAAAGTACTCCAAGTTCTTGTGGTCCGTGACAACGTCGACCGGAAAGGTAGTTCCCTCGAGATAATGTCGCCAAACGGTGAAGGCATCAAAAATAGCGAGGAGTTCCTTGTCGTGCGTGTCGTAGTTGAGTTCCGCCGGACCAAGAGTCCGGACCGGAACGCAACCGGGTGAATGTCACCATCGTCTCCTTGAATTGAGAGAATGGCTGCGATCACATAATCGGAGGCATCAGATTCAACGGTTACTTGACGTCCCGGAATCCAATGGTGTAAGACCGGAGCCTCCGTATAGGCGTGTTTTAGTGTGTCGAAAGATAATTGACAATCTTCTGACCAGTTCCATCGGACGTTCGACCGGGTGGGCCGGGTGAGTGGAATCGTGATGGAAGAATAATTCCATATAAAAGCCGATAGAAATTGCAAAAACCAAGGAACGATTGAATATCCTTGACTTTGCGGGGAGTAGGCCAGTCCATGATAGCTGAGACTTTCTCCGGAGACATCTGGAAACCTTCTGGAGACAGAATGAATCCGAGATACTCGCAAGTGGTTACGCTGAACTCGCATTTTGGAAGTTTGCAATAGAGTCCTGCGTTCCGGAGACATCGTAAGACTTCCCGGACGTGACTAGTATGTTGGGAAGGATCGTCGGAATAGATGAGGATATCATCCAAATAGACGACGACATAAATGTCCAGCAAATCAGCGAAAATAGTGTTCAAAAATCGCTGAAAGGCCGCCGGAGCATTTGTAAGTCCTTCCGGAACAACCCGGAAGTCATACGAGGCATAGCGAGTTCAGAAAGCTGTTTTGGGCTCATCGCCCAGAGCTATCCGGAGAAGATGATAGGCGTGCCGGAGATCGAGTTTGGTGTAAATTCATGCTTTTCCGGGAGCATCGAGTAGGTCGGTGATAAGTGGAAGTGGATAGGTATCCTTCTTCGTGATCCTATTTAGACCTCGGTAATCGAGTTTGGTGTAAATTCGTGCTTTTCCGGAGCATCAAGGAGGTCGGTGATAAGTGGAAGTGGATAAGTATCCTTCTTCGTAATCCTATTTAGACCCCGGTAATTGACGCAGAGCCAGAGAGAACCGTCCTTCTTTTTAGCGAAGAGGATTGGAGCCCATGACTAGACCGAGACGGATATATGAATCCGGCCTTCAGATTGTTGTCAATGAACTCCCGAAGAGCAACTAACTCGTTCTGGGAGAGTGAGTAGACGTGGCCAACCGGAGGAACTTCGCCTTCCTGGGTTTCAATTTTAAGGTCATATTCTCGATGAGGAGGAAGATTGTACGCCTCCTTCTCCGAGAATACATTGGCGAAGTCGTGGTATTCCGGACGAAGACCAGAAAGGTCCGGAACGTCAGCTGAAGCAGAACGAGCCTGGGCATCCTCTGTAGGTCAAGCACGCAAGGTATACTGAACAGTATCCTTGCCTCGAATAATAGCACTGTAAGCCGCAGCAGATACCAGTGACACAAGGGGAACGGAAGTGAATGGACAAGGCTTAGTAGCCTCCGGAAGAGGCGGAGATGCCTCAGGAGTGTCCATAGAAGGACCGGAATCTGGTGAAGATGTTGGAGTCGGTGTAGGTTTCTCGTCTGGAATGACCGGAATCAGAGATTCCTCGTCTGTAATCGGAACTACCATCGCTGGAACAGACTTAGTTGTCTGTGGTGTCGATGAAGAATCACTGGATTGACCGGAACGGAATGATATAGTGGCGTCAGACCAGTTAATCAACGGATTAAAGCGGTTGAGCCAATTGTATCCCAGAACCAAGTCACAAGGCAAATCAAGATGGGTAATGAAAATTCCATAGGATGGACATCGCCAGATGGGAATCGGATTAGCAGTCGGAGCTGCCGATTAATGATTGTTGAAGAGCCGTCGAGATACCGGAGTCTAACCAGAGCAACCGCATACGGTGAAAACCCATTTTTTTCGCATTCTTTCAACGATATAAAACAATGAGAAGAACCAGAATCAATAAGAGTTCGCAAGTGGATTTTGATTCCCGACGCAATTCGTGACAGTATGGAAAGAGATATGGTTGCATATTCTTCCGGACCGGAATGGGTATAGTCCGACCGGAACGTAGAGACATGAAGATCGACGTAAAGGGCATTAGGAGAAAGAGTGGAAGCGTTGAGGCAAACCTCAGGAAGCACCCCGGAGTCAATGCAACTCGGACCAGATGCTGAGGTATCCGAGCTACTGGTTATTTTTTTGACTCAGAGGTTTCAGCGGTTGTAGCAGGCTTTTCAGCCGTCACAGATACCGCCTTCGCCTGAGCGTATTCCGGATGCTTCCGACACTCCAAAGCTGAATGACCGGCACCTCTGCACAACATGCAGAGCTTCAGTCGAGATCGGTGTTCCCTTTCGTCTTTTGTGAGTCTCCCGTGGTTATCGAGTTTGTCGGCATACGGCTTTGGAGTCCGACTGGAAGACTGCTGAGCCGGTCTACCGGAAGTGGCCTTCGTTGAAGATGATGATGAAGTAGGGTTGCCAGACTGCCTTCCGAAGGGTTTCTGACCGGAAGGGAAATTAGACGGTTTAGACAACGAGTTGACACTTTTGTGATCCTTTGACTGATGACTGGAATTTCCGGAACCAGTACCGCCACTGCTAATCTTCTCATGCTCCCGCTCTCGCCGTTTCTCCAACTCGTGTTTCCAATAGCGAGCATCAATCCAGCGGGCAATATCTTTGACCCCAAGTAAGGTGTTGACATAGTTGTGATGAACCATTTCATCCTTGAGCCAGTGAGGAAGACCCTCGTAGAATTGATGTCGCAGGGCATTGTCGCCCCATTGAGTAAGGACTGCGAGATGATCGAAACCGATGATATAGGTAGCAATCCGGTCTCCGGATTTCATCCAGCAAGACCGGATGAGATCTTCAGCATCTCCCACCGGATCTTGCAGACCAAAATTCTCCTGGAGTTCCTGAACAAAGTGCGGAAAATTTCTGTCCCAAGCCGGAACAGAACCGGAGTCGTAAAGATTTGGTTCAAACCACTGCTGAGCAGTGCCCCGGAGATATGACATGATATAGAAAATCTTGTCATCATCCGAGATAAAATCCTGGTGACGTTCCGCAAAATGCAGGTAACATTGGGTGAGAAAAGACTGGAGTTTCGCGGAGTCGGAGCCATCAAAAGTGTCTGGGTTGCGGAGATTCGAGCGAGTAGAACGAGGTGGAGCCGAGGAATGTGTGACATAAGACTGAATTGCATCCCGGAACGTACGGATAGTGCTGATAAGCAACTGTTCTGCAGGTTCGGGATCTGGGGAGGAGGTCCCGCTGGACCGGGTCCAGGTCCAGGTCCAGGTCTGGGAGGAGGACCGCCACCAGGACCACCAGGACCACCACCACCTCCACCACCTCCTCCTGGATGACCACCACCTCCGCCACCTCCATCATCATCGGGATCAGGAGGATCTCCGTGTTCCGAACCGGAGGGTGTATGATCGCTACTGCCATCGCCAGGTTCCTCGGCTTGAGGAACCGGAGGTTGTCCGGTAGAACCGGATTCCTCCACATCCTCAACAATAGGAGGATAAGGGATTGGCGAAGTGCTCAGCTGAACGACTCGAGCACGATCCGGATATGGAGATCAAGGAAAAACAGTAGGATTTTCTGGAGTGTGAGGACTTTGAACAAGTCCCGGAACATTGACCGGAAAGATTGTCGGAGCGGAGAGGGAGACCAGAGCTGTTGTTGCAGCTGTCCGGCGTGTGCGAATAGCGATGTTAGGAGGAAGAGCAATTTGTCCAGAGGGAATAGTCGACATGGAATGAGAGGGTGAAGACAAAGGAACAATCTGTGAATAGAGACGAGATTTGCGATGTTCCTCAGAGATATCGAGTGCCACAGGATTAGAGGGAAGGTGTGACATAACCAGCCAGGATAGATGAGTTTGATAATACTGTTATATACCGAGCCGAAGGAAGAACGAGATGAACGAGTCCGGAACTGGAACCGGGGACCGGAGGATCAGAACTTCCGGAAAGTATATGGGGGGATAACGCAAGCACCACAGGACAGTAGGATGTGCATACTACCGTGGCCGGTGAAGGAAAGAGGACTGGAGGAATTAACCGGAGGACGACTCAGTGCAAAGCGAAGAGCAAAGCAACGTTAATTATCAAACTGAAGTACATGGCATATGTTAAGGGTTTATATAGCTAAGTCCTAATTGTATTCCTGAAAAGGTGCGAGTCAGGTGACCTGTCAGACATAACAATAATACGAGTCCCAAAGAGGATGAAGAAGTGATGTCGGAGAAATGGACAATAAGAAGGATTATAAAGACGGATAAACGGGAAACGCTCAGTAATCCTTCATTGTGTAAAAACCCGGTGATCCGCGATGAGTCCGAGAATATTCCGTCCGGTTCCGGGTTCCGGTACCGGACATGACCGGAAAGTCATGGACCAAGAAAGCATGGATATAACAGAAGCGCCTTTGTCCTTGTCATCATCATTGCTGCTGTCAGACTCCTTGCCCTTGCCCTTACCTCGTCCTCCTTTTGAGACACCCTTGTCAGACCAGACCTTCCTCACAGGTGGGACCTATTCTCCTGACTTCTCCATCTTCTTCAGCTTATGCTTGAACCTCTTCAGCCCCTTCTTCGACAGTTTGACCCAATGGATCTTGCCGCTATTCCACCCATCTAACAGAGCCCTGAGGTCATCAATAGAGGAGATGTCCGACATGTTCTTGATGGGGATCTCCATGGGCCAATTCTTAATCTTGACCCCGTAGTGAAGGACAATTTTGTAGGGGTAATGCTGGAAGTTCATGCGAACGTTCGGCTTCCCCGTAGTGCCCTCTGTCTCTTAATGAGCAATAAATTATCAACAACTTAAGGCAGAACTTACGAAGGCCCCCGGTTATCAGCTTGCTGATCAAGGCCTTCACTTCACCTGAAGGCACCTCCTTCAGACCAATGGCCTTGCCTATGCCACAGTCAGCAGCAAAAAGAGCACAAAAAAATCACTACTAACGGGCTTTAGCCTTCTTCTTGTTGATCCCCCAAGCCTCAAACTTCAGCAAAAAGTCCAATGCACTCATACCAATAACCTCGTCGAAGAAATCGAGGCTGTCCTTGGAACCAGAGAACTGGGGCATTGCCTTGTCCTTGCTATGAGTGCGAGTGGTGAAGATGAGGGTTTGGGCACCGGTTCGGTCATTGAGAAGGCCGCCCTACAAATATAATTAAATATACAAAAGAACAGAGGCACGGAAACTTACCTCATCGGTCAGGAACTGATGGGTGGCCCTCACATCCTCTGCAGCCGCGTGGTTGGACACCCGTGTCCCAGCTTTTTGGGCAGCCTTGAAGTTGTCGAGAGCTTTGATGTATTTTGCTGCCTTCTCTGTGGACAGATCCTGGTACTTTGGATCCTCGTGCACCATCCATTTAAGCTCCTGAATTTTGATACCCTGACCTGAAGGCACATTAGATAAAGATTTGGACGTAAAAGATAAATATACCACAAAACTTGACTGCAAGATGATGCAGAATAGTGTTGTGCAAACTCGTCTTGCGGTGGCCTTGGTAGGATCCTGTTATGTAACGTGCCCGGGAGCTAGCATTGTTACCAACTGAGCCAAAAGGCCACTATGACAGGTTAATCTGTCATAGGCTTCCCGGCTATATATGCATGAGTACACATATTTCGCATGCATGTAACAGATCCCTTGTAAAAAATCAGCCCTCGAACTTCATCCTCCTTCTTGCATTTGTCAGCGAGCTCCTTTATCTTCGCCTCCCGCTCAATCGCATATTCCTCAACCTCCTGCAGAAGTTGATCCCGAACGGTCCGTGCAGCGGCACATGCAAGTGCTTCTGTCTGTCCACCACCGTTCTCTTCCGAGTGACTTCGGGCTGCTCCAAGAGACCTGGGTTATGCTTTTGCCAAGTTTCGCCGTCAGAGTCATACTCGAGCCCATCATCAGATGGCTGGGGAACTGTTATATCCATGCTTTTCCGGTCCTTGACTTTCCGGTCCATGTCCGTACTGGAACCCGGAACCGGAAGCGACACAAGGGAACGGAAGAGAATGGATGAGGCTTAGAAGCCTCTGAAAGAGGCGGAGAGGCCTCAGAAGTGTCCATAGAAGGGCCAGAATCTGGCGAAGATGTTGGAGTCGGTGTAGGTTTCTGTCCGGGAAAACCGGAATCGAAGATACCTCGTCCATAGCCAGAACTACCATAGCTGGAACAGGCATAGCTGTCTGTGGTGTCGACGATGAATCACCGGATTGACTGGAACGGAATGATATGGTAGTGTCAGACCAGTTAATCAATGGATTAAAGCGGTTGAGCCAATTGTATCCCAGAACCAAGTCGCAAGGCAAATCAAGACGGGTAACGAAGAATTCCATAGGATGGACATCGCCAGATGGGAAACAGATTAGCAGAAGGAGCTGCTGATTAATGATTGTGGAAGAGCCATCAAGATACCAAAGTCAACCGAAGCAACCGCATACGGTGAAAACCCATTTTTTTCGCATTCTTTCAACGATATAAAACAGTGAGAAGATCCAGAATCAATAAGAGTCTGCAAGCGGGAGTTGAATCCCAATGCAATTCGTGACAGTATGGAAGGAGATATGGTTGCATATTCTTCTGGACCGGAATGGGTATAGTCCAACCAGAAAATAGAGACGTGAAGATCAACATAAAGGGCATTAGGGGAAAGAGTGGAAGCGTTGAGGCAGACCTCAGGAAGCACCCCAGAGTCAACGCAACTCGGAACGGATGCTGAGGTATCCGACCTATTGATTATTTTTTTGACTCAGAGGTTTCGGTGGGTATAGCAGGCTTTTCAGCCATCGCAGATACTGCCTTGGCCTGAGCATATTCCAGACGCTTCTGACACTCCGAAGCTGAATGACCGGCACCTCCGCAGAACATGCAGAGATTGAGTCAAGTTCGGTGTTGCCTTTCGTCTTTGGTGAGTCTGCTGTGCTTATCGAATGTGTCGGTGTACGGCTTCAGAGTCCTAATGGATGACTGCTGAGCCGGTTTACCGGAAGTGGCTCTCATTGAGGATGGCAACGAGGAAGGGTTGCTGGACTGTCTTCCGAACATTTTCTGACGGAAGGGGATTAGACGGTTTCAACAACGAGTTGACGCTTCTGTGTTCTTTTGACCAGTGACCGGGGTTTCCAGAGCTTCCAGAATTTCTGGAACCAGTACCACCACTGCTAATTTTCTCATGCTCCCGCTCTCGCTGCTTCTCCAACTCACATTTCCAATAGCGAGCATCAATCCGGCGGGCAATGTCTTTGACCCCAAGCAAGGTGTTGACATAGTTGTGATGAACCATTTCATCCTTGAGCCGGCGGGAAGACCCTCGTAGAATTGATGCTGAAGGAGATTGTCGCCCCACTGGGTAAGGACTGCGAGATGATCGAAACTGATGATATAAGTAGCAATCCGGTCTCTGGATTTTCATCCAGCAAGACCAGATGAGATCTTCCACATCTCCCACCGGATCCTGCGGACCA
>JARGXW010000226.1:0-208192 GCA_029204085.1 Mycena sp. CBHHK59/15
CCATCCACCGCTCAGCATGGCAGCGATGGCATGTTTCATCTCTGTAGACGACGTACAATCAGTCGGAGTCCTCAGTCGCACGGAATAGTGTAAGACTCATTTATACCTGTAGACGACGTACAATCAGTCGGAGTCTACGGTTAAGTAAGTAAATATGTAAGTGAATAAGTAAGAGAAGAACGTACCCTCAGTCGCACGGAATAGTGTAAGACTGAGGGTCGTTAAGGGGCACGATGCCTTAAATACGATCGAACATGAAACATATAAATAAAAGAAAAGAAACAAACGCTGCACGCCGAATAAGGAGATTACTGAATCTCAATACCCCCCTGGCGAGCAGCTCCTTGCGTCTCCAGTCAAGACCGAGCTGGGATACGCACTTCTCGTGGGTAATCCGAGGGAGGGCTTTGGTGAATATGTCGGCGACGTTTTCCTTGCCAGGAATCGATGACACCGCGATCTCGCCGTCCTTGACGCGCTCGCGTATGAAATGCCAGCGAATTTCGATGTGCTTCGCGAGGCCGTGACCTTTCGTCGTTTCCGTGAGGCTGATGGAACCCAGGTTATCTCCGTTCAGGCCGAAAGGAAGTTCCTGCGGAAGAAACGCCTCGGACAGCCAATTCTTCATCCACATCGCCTGTTGTGCGCCACGTGCGAGGGAGATGTATTCGGCCTCCGTCGATGAGAGCGCCACGGTGGCCTGTCGCTTCGACGACCAGGAGACCGGCGCGCCGCCCATGAAGAACACGTAGCCCGAGGTGGACCGGCGAGTATCAACGCACCCTGCCCAGTCCGAGTCCACGTAGCCCTCGGCTTGATCCCAATCCCAGGCGTCGAATCGGGTTCCGACGAAGGCGAATAGCGGATGCCGTAGTCGAGCGTACCCTTTATGTAACGAAGAACCCCAACGAGAACCGTCCAATGTTCGGGTCCCGGGTTGGACTGTACGTGTCCGAGAGCACAGCACGCGTAAGACAAGTCGGGTCGAGTGCCGCTGCTACCCCAAATAATCGTGCCGAGAATGGGGCGGAAAGGCTTGTCACGCATAAAAGCGGCATCGTCTGGGGAAAGCGGGGAAGGGGAAGCTCGGATCTGATAGCCGGGAGGAAGCGGCGTTGACAGCGGAGGAAGATCATATGGTGCGCATCACCTAGCTGCTGCCACCAAAATTTAGTGGCCAAATTGGCCGGAGAAAAAAATTTCAATTAAGTGTACCTCTGAGTGGATTCCGGAGCCTACTTTGTACATTATATTCACCCTCGGCGGTCCGCAACAGCGTGTTTACAGCGTGTATCGTTTGATCTGATGGCGGCAAACGATAATCAAATCTCGATTAGATTAATTCCGCTTACTGTAAACATCGACGCTTTGCTTGTCAGCCGCATGAATCTCAACCCTGGAGGGAAACAAGCACACATGTGCAATGGTTGGTGGATGGATGGCAGTGTTCGCAAGGTCTAGAAGATGGATTATGCTGCAGATCATCCAGGATTTCCAGGCGAGCCAAAGGGGATGAACACAATTCTAGAAGAACGTGGCCTTTGGCCCTCGGGAAGATTCGTGAAGGAGTGCAAGAAAGGGCTGCACACTGCGGCCCGTGATTGAGGCTGTTGGAATTGCAGCCTGACATCCTCGAGCAACAGTCAATGGTGGCAGAAAAAATCGAAGCAGCAGGTCATCTACCCCCAAATATCACTGCGAGTTGAACTTTATCGAGTTCTTCTGGGGCGCCATCAAGAAATACCTCCGTGACCACTGTGACTACAGTTACGAGGGGTTGAAAACAAACATGCCGGCTGCACTTCCCTCCGTTCAACTCTCCGTGATTCGCAAATGGGAGCATCACATGATTCGTTGGATGGAGCTTATCGCAATAACTTGGGGCCGAAAGAGGCTCAACGGGTGGTTCGTGCCTTCAGTTCGACTAAATACACCTCCCACCGTCGTGTTTTCGAGCGCGCTGCATGGCAGTTCGACCAGTAGAACTCTCCTGTAATTTAGCGTCATTTTAAGCCTACTTACGACTCTGACGACCGATTTTTGAATATATTCGAGAATGTGGCCAAATTGGGTCTGGAAGAAATTTCGAGCTCACTCAGTTTTGATCCAATCGAAAATCCCTCTAGCAGTTATCTTCCTACACTCAAAAGGAACACTTCTACTAGACGGATAAGAAATATATGTTTTTTTGAGCCCGGAAATTTTCAAGCACGTGGTGGTGGCAGCTAGGTGATGCGCACCATAGACGTGAAATTTTGCGAAAATTGTCAGGATTTCCGCATCAGGCCTATTTTCGGCCGAAACTCGGCGCCCAGCAGGTGTTTTTGAAATGTTTTTCTTCCGCTGGCGTGGTTTTTGTCAGGATTTGGACCAGGCCTTCGCGCACAAAACTGGTTGGTGTCAGGATTTTGCACAGGCCTGAAACCCAAAATCGGCCTGAAATCATTGTCAGGATTCGCATCAGGCCTTCCCACCTATTATCCGGGGTCCTACCATAGTTGGCTCGTACAGTTGTGGACAGACAAAGTCCACCAAAAAAAAAATCGATTTTTGTGCCTGTAACGGACAACGGAATATCGCCTTCTGTTCCTGTATATTCTGCAAGTATGGCCTCCATTGTATCAATGCCATGGCCAGTATAAGTGGCATTTTGGCCACAGATGGTCTCATTTGTAGATTGGTGTTGTATAGGGAAAGGGACATGGCCATCATCGTCGGCAGGATACTCAGCCAGAGCGTCCATGTCAATTATGATGTCATGGTAGAGTGGACTGTTGGCCTTGAACCAATTGAGTGCACGGAGAATATGCCCCCGGCGAACGAGAAAAGGTGTTCGTTTGAAAATATCCGCCGTTGCCTCCTGATCTTCAGAGACAAATATAATCACCATTTCATCATACAACGTAGACATAGGACAGGGAAGAACTGTTGCAAGCCTAGATATTTCGTGAGGATGAATACACACATTCCCAGAGGCAGACCTCTGCCGGAGGATGCGTGGGCCGGTTCCCGAATTTATTTTAGCCCAACATTTCGTAGTACAGTTGTGGACAAACAGAGTCCACCAAAAAAAAAATCGTTTTTTTCAGCCGAGATATGGATCAATAGATCTCCTCAAGGCGGTCACATCCATCTAAGAATTAAGTGATTCTGTCGAGCCGTTGGTCGGCAAATCATCAATCAATGTCCGGGCCGCTCAAACTTTTGGCGGACGCTTAAAAGTCGTGGGAAAATTATGAAAAAAATGCGCAATCGACGCGCCTCGTTGAACCGAATCTGATTCTAAAAGAATCTCGGAAATCCATCGAGTGGATGTGGTGCAATAAAATAATCTTTCTTGGTCACATGCCTGATTTATTTCCAGTATGCTTGAGACTGTAAGCCGGACATGTGTTCCTAAATTTCATTGTGAACTCAATCCTATTGAGATGGTAATTTATTCTTCTGAATGGTTTCTTTGAACTAATTCTTTGAACTAATTTACTTTCCCAGTATTGGGGGATGGTGCAAATACCGCTACCGGCAAGTCCCCAAGAAGAGTTTTGCTGACTCAAAGGAGTTGGCCTTTACAGCGATTCGTCGTTTCATCATCAGGTCATGGAGGTTTATGGATGCTTACCAGAGGGGGTTGACGGGCACGGCAGCAGAATGGGCGGTGAAGAAAAAGAAACAGCACCGTTCGGTTTCAAACCGTGCTTTTAACGCAATTGAGGAGTCGCATCAGAGGGCAATTGAAAACTCCGTGGGTAGATGACATAATGATATAATGTGGCTGTGCTAAAAATCCGTTTTTTGCTAATCACCTCCGATCATAAATCTGAGATTTGGATCCGGGCCGAAAATTTGGCGGTCTGTCATTTGTCGTAGGAAAAACTTCGGACCATGTTTTTTGGACTCTTTGGCTCAATCTGAATTCAGGAAAATTAAAATTGGGTCAAAATTAAATCCCGTTGGGGCTACAGGCTATTTGCGGACTTTGTTTGTCCACAACTGTAGGAGTCGTGTTGTCGATGACAATGGAATCCGCATGGACCCCAACAAGGTTGATACGGTGCTGAACTGGAAAACTCCGACAGACCGTGAGTTACTTCGAGGGTTCCTCGGCTCCGTAACGTACCTTGGTGGAGATGTTCCGGAAGTACACAAGCCTATGGGCATCCTACATCAGTTAACGAGCGATTCTGTTCCTTATAGATGGTAGTAGCCTCCTTCGTCACTTCGTTACTTCGCTTATTTTCACGAAGCCTCGTCACTTTGATCGCATTTAGGGAAAGTTCGTTACTTCCAATGATTTTCTGTGAAAGCTCGTTTGCTGATGATTGCAATCATGACTGAGCGCGCAATTTCGACATTGACAACGCAACCCGAGACACACAGTCCTTTGAGAATCGTAACCACCTCCTCCGTTATGGCTGGATACAGTGTTGGCCCTAAGGGTTAAGGCCTTAATTTGATTAAGGCTTATTAAGGCCTTAAGATAAGCCTTAACCGCCAGGCCTCCAGACCTTAAGGCTTAAGACTGCGGGCCGCCCCGGCCCGCACCGTCGGGCACTGATCGCCCGGTGCCGCTTTGATCACATCTTTTTGCGCTCGCAGCGCTCACGACGCCCCCCATGGTCAACGCACTGCAATCGTACTTCCACAAAGGCACGGAAAAACAGAACTCTAGCCACTGGATCAACTATTGCAAGGGTTGTGTCAAGCACGAAAAGAAATTATTGCAAGATGCGGGTACCTTCGATGCGGTAGATTGGCAGGAAGGCGGCCAGTCTTTCCGCGAAGGTGAGCTCAGTTTCCTCCATTTGTATTCCATCCCCTGATATGTGGACAGCATGTCAACGTACAGTGTCTGTCCGCGGCGATAAAATCACCTGGATCACTCACATCTTGGGAGGAAGGAATGCCAAGGCATGCATACATGTCACGGATGCCGCCCGGCAAGAGGCTACTAGCCAACGGAATGCAGAGAAACAGAAGACCAAAGTAGCCGCTGCCGAGACTAGTAGAAATACGGCAACAGTCTTTGGTACGAGCACGACATCCGAGTCTGCAGGAAAGCATGGCAGATCAGTGTCGGCCGCGGACGACCCCGAGCCGAAACGTCTCAAGCAAGGATTCTTCCAGGTTTTTAGCGGCAAGGACCAGCCTTTTACCACGGCTGAGGCTGCCGAGTTTCAGGCCCAGGCTTTGCGAGCGACTGTCTCCGCGGGATTGCCGTTTCGGGTGTGGGAGAACAGAGAAGTCCAGAAACTCATTGGGCTTCTACGGAGTGCGGGGCCGGAAATTCTGCTGTCTCGCAAGGTTGTCGCTGGCAGATTACTTGACAATGCTGCAGAAATAGTCGAAGTCCAGGTCAAGCGAGCGCTGCAAGGGAAAGAAGCGGGACTGGTGTATGTCAATTAACTTCTGTTGCAGGCTGTACTAATTTAATTTAGTTCTGACAGATGGAAGGCACGGAAAAAGATTGACGTTAATGCACTTTGTGCCAACGTCGACTACAAGGTGCGCTGCTATTTTATTCTAGCCATGGATTCAGATTCTCAACTGTAGTATGTAGGTGTACATGTTAGAACTAGTCGACATGACAGCGCTAAGTAAAGATGGACCCGCACTTTGTAAACAATTCGCGGATATGATCGACTGTGTCGAAGCAAAATATAAATGCTACATCATATTCTTCACGACAGACGCCGACGGTGGGAGTAAAAAGGGGCGGACACTTTTGGGGAAGGAACGGCCGTGGTTATTCGTCCCCTCTTGTTGGGCACATCAGGTCCGTTTCACTCGGAGTATTATATCAATATTCTCAAATCCTCCAACAGTTCCAGCTGATCCTCGGGGACTACTTCAAGGTCTATCCGTACGCGGCAGAGATCGCCGAGACGGCGACAGGTCTGATTGCATGGATAAATAACCACGGAAAGGTTCGTAAAATCTTCGACGCTGTTCAGGCAGAGCTGAGCAAAGATCGGCTTGGACATGTGCTCGTATTGGCTTACCTTGTCGCAAACCTCACGCGGTGGACCACCCATTGCATTGCCTTTCTCAGGCTGCTTGTTCTGCGCGAATATCTGCAGTTTGCGGTCATGCAGAGTCGCGGTGCTATCATCGCGGCACAAGTTGGCGCAGCCAAATCCACCGAAGCAGAGAGACTAAAGGAGGAAGCTATTCACTATTGCGACCTTATCTCGAATCCTGCCTTCTGGAGTGGTCTCATGTACGAAATTTCAAGTTCGAATGCCGCGGTCACAGGTCACAGCCGATGAGAATTGAACGAAATGTTACAGTATTCTGACGCCATCATGATCGTCGCTTGACGTTTAACAATTTAACAATGTGATATTCGTCTACGTATTTACTGCTATTTGCGGAACTTAGGGCGCGGATCAATTTTTTCTGAAAAAATGATGATTTCAGTATAACACTCATAACTCCCTCAATTCTTAGTCTTTTCTCTTGATTCCGACACCATTTTACTTGTATACAATGCCCCACCTGCATGTACCCATGGATGAATACTGATTATATAATCCAAACCAAATATGGAAATCAGGATCATTTTGTGTATATCACTTCCTGTACATGCACTAGGTAATTAAAACATTGGATATCTGGGAATATATATCTTTTTTATGATATACAGGCGCCTGGGAGCCCATTTTCTGTATATATGTTGTTGTTATGGTACACCGTTGACCTACATATACTGGGTCATATCCAGCACCATATGGGGCTCTGATATCTAAATTTTGAATATGCCTGCAGCTGGATATATATATTAGTAGACATGTGCGAAGATATCACGATGCCCAGACTCTTTATGTTTGTACGGGAGGTGATATATGCAAAATTTGGTGACTTACCATATATGGTACAAATTATATAATCATCCCAGAATTCGGGGGTTTAGTAGCCACCAATGAGTTGCTGAGGACACTTTTATGTTATCTTGTGAGTTTAAACATTGTCGAAGACTCATACAAGCCCTTGTCTTGCATGTTCAACCTTTTGATTGACCCACGGTTCGTCGCCGTCCTCCATTCCCCACTGGCACCCCGTACTCAGCCCTCAACCGACCCTGCCCCATCTCGCACCAGTCTTCAACGCTTTACTTGCTATTGCTGGACGCGGCCTTCGACCACACATGTTTATACCTAGCCCGTATGCAGTTCCTTCCTCCCATCTTTGTGATTTCGCGATCCTTCAGAACCTGAATCACTCTGGTAGTGCCGCCTTTTGCTATTCTGCTGCGGCGGCTTGCCATCGGCATTACGAAAGAAACTTGGCTTACCGTCACATATTGGAATTTGGAAGACCTTGCCCACATGGCTTAGAAGGAATTCCTGTTGCAGATTCAATTCCTAAGGCCTGCACACTCATATCAAGTTTTTTTTTAGGGGATTCTCAGAAGTATCAAGTAAAGCAGATAATTGAAGGTGTGTAGACTCGCGACCAGTTCATTTCCAGCACTGATCACGGGGGCAAGAAGATCAGTGCTGTGAAACGACTGAAATATCATGTCATCATTTTGGCTGATGGCGCCACTCGTGATTTTGGACTTGTAAATTTCAACCCCTCCCCTGCCCTCCTGTACTTTCAGAACGGAGGAGCTCAAGGCCCAGGTCATATAGAGAAAGTTGCTTCATTTTTCATTTTGAATTGATGGAGCACCACTTATTTTTGGGCAAAATCCGAAACAAGTTGGTCTCAGTCAACTCAGAATTGAAAACCGTCCATCTTTGACTACACAACTTTTTACACTTTTTCTGAAGGTATGAGAGGTCGAAAATCGTAAGTCCGAAACCTCGTTTGGCGGCATCAGCCAAAATCGCAGCATGATATCCCAGCCGCCGTGATAAGCGCAGCCACGTGCTTGGCGAACGCGGTCGGTCACGAGCCTAGAAGGTATGTACTTCAAGTTAAGATTAAATACACATCACAATACGTGGTGTACAACACAAAAAAATCACAAGGACCTATGCATGCTACCCCACCTGCACAGGCGGGGCGGGAACACAGGCCGGGGTATATTGGTGCGTGAAAGACGGGGGCGGGGCGTCCACTGCACGCAACACAACCTGCGAGCGTGCCGGTGTAATGAACAGTTCGATGGTGGATGTCCGCGGTATGCACAAGAACCGCCAACATGATGATGGGCCCGCCGAACCTTTCTCAGTCTGTTAGTACCACAACTCGAGAGCCCACTGCGACACACCTTTACCCCTGCGTCACGCTCAGTCTCCGCGTGCTTCGCATCGACGGCAACGATGCCAATCCGGTGGTTTGGTGGGCTATCAGCCTCGCGCAATGGTGGTGGGACGGAAGAAAGAGGGATTGGAATCATGTCACAGTGTTTGCCGACTGCCGCCAAGGCTCGGTCGATTCTCAAATGGCAGGTGCCGCCTTTGATATCATGCACGGCACATCGGCGGAAATGTGCCGGCCTTGATCTAAATGTGCCGGGTTCCCGAATGTACTTGCAGTCCGAGCTTTGTATATCCTCGGCACGATGAGCTCTCTGTCAACCTTGCTGCTCAACAAAAACTGAAGCGGGCCGCAACCCAGTATTCTTGTCCTCTGCTCCTTCTCATCAAGGCATTGAACTCGTTCACAGGAACAGGACCCAATCTTGGTTTGGGAGCAATTCCGAATGGAACCCGATGTTGCAGAGCTCGCCGACTTTGCAATTCTGCTTCTCAGAATCGTCGTAAATCAGGGAGGTAATGAGCGCGACTTCTCTGATTGGAAGATTAAAAGAACCCGTCTCCGAAACCGGCTGAGCTTTGCCAAAACTGGGGATATGTCGAAGGTGTGCCCTCTGTTAAATCTCAGGCAATGCCGAAGCTTACGTGTCTCGAGGTTGGCGCTGACATCCGGGCATCCCACATCGCCGGGGTGGGGCTATACGACCAACGGGGAAAGCGTAAGAACCATGATGAGAGCCGGGTAGCTAAGCTCATTGCAGTGCCTCGCTACGCCGATGCACTTGAGAGCGGAGAGGAGGACTCGGATGATGACCACGGGGTGAATCCGAGGCCGCGCTCTGTTCTGGTCAATTCCGCGTGCGCGTGGCGGAAGGTTCACCGGAAATTGATGCTCGAGGCCCGAGATCTCCCGGACGACGATGACGCGCTCAAAGATCTCGTTGCCAGGATGGGGGCTTCATCGGCGAAATGGTTTCCTCGGCCCTTGTCCAAGCTTTTTGGAGGGCAAATCAAGCGCCCCTTCGAGCGGCCCGCCCGACGTCGGTTCACCAAGGAAGAATTGTTGATGGAGTTATTGGCGGCGGAGCATTCGGACGAGGAACCAGATGACGGCGAGAAGGAAGGGTCGGGAGACGACTACGAGGCCTAATTACAAGCAGCACAGTCTGTAGCGTGAGAATTTACCCCAGCCCTTAACTTAAGGCCTTAATGACCCCTTAATATTAAGGGTGAATTAAGCCCTAAGGCCTTAAGAACGAAAGGTACCCTTATTAACCCCTTAAGGGCCAACACTGGCTTTCGCGAGTTAAGTCCGTCACGGATGAAGTCTATGTCTTGCCCGAGGACGAAGTCGCCTGCGCAAGGTTTCCGAGCCGGCTTTGCCTTTGCTTTGCGTGGTTTCTTCGTGGTGTTTTTCTTCGATTTTCGTTTCGTCGCATCGAGGCTTGAGTCCTCAATCTCTGCAGGTATCCATGGCGAACCTGTAGGCACCGTCTGGGCCCACTCACTGGTTGTTCCCGTGTCGCTTACAGCATGATCTCTACCGCGTGCCGTTCCATAAGCTCGGTAGAGCTTGCGAGCCATCGGAAGTAATGTTTCGATGTCGGGCAGGCTACAATCCTTCGCGAGAGCATCAAAGTACGTGAATATGTCCTCGGTTTTGAATGCGAGACTGTCAAAAAAATCAGCACAAATTCGCAGCAGTACTGAAAAAATACCCACCGCCAGATGTCCAACAATTTGGCGTCCAATACGAGGTACATTAGCTGCGTCCCGGGGTAGAATTCAATCTTCTTCATATCCGAAGGAGCCGGCCGTCCAATTTTCGCTGCACTGAATCCAAGTGATGCAGGATTTGTATTTTTGCCTGCTATCCGTCCCCAGTGTGTCTGGAAGATGCGCGTCACGTCCGTCCATTTCGTGTGCCAGACCTGAAGCTGTGGTTCCAGAAGCTCAAACGATTTGAAGGCGTCGTTGTGGAATTGGAGATAGATTTGCAATTGGAGGAGCATCGCAAAAGTGAGACCATCGCCGCCGACTGGTAACTTGCGCTTCAAGTAGCCCTCTGGCGTCTGCCCGATTTGCTGAAGAAAGTCCAGCATACCATCTCTGAGTTCGACCGGGATCGTCTCCTTCTTCCCACTACAAGCAAGCGGGTGAACGATTGCCGCGCCGTCCGGGACTGAAATCGTGGCTGTCGCAGAAAATCGCATGCTAATCTCTTTGCTCAGCGACTTGAGACTAGGGATGCAAAGAACCAGCGCCTCCAAAAAGTGGAGGGTCCCTGTCAAGTCGGCATCCCCCTGGTCCAAAAATCCGAGCAGATCGTCAACGGTTACATCCTTCCGCCGATTCTCCGCTATCAACTTCCTCTTGTCCTCGAGATTGAAAACATTCACGTCGATGTCAGGTGCTTCCATATACAGACCTGACATCCCGACGTTCATGATGTTCTCGCGGCCAACGCGAAGGTCGCGTTGTCTATGATAATTTTGGCAGTTGTCCACGAAGAGAAATCCGGCTGTTTCCGGGTCCGCGCCATGGGCTGCCGTTGCAATTGCCTCCACTTCTGACAGGCTGCAGAGTGCGTGGCGGATTGTAGTAGGTGCGGGCATGTTTCCGATACGACTGTTGTAGTTCATGAGCTCCACAGGAGCAGAGGAGCCGAAATACAGGATCCCGCGCATAAGCGGCAGGAGATTTGCTTGATCGGTACGACAGAAATTGAGGGATGCAATGGCATGGATGATGACCTGGGTCATATAAAGTTAAGTTCCGGTGCTCTAGATGGTATGGAACAAAACATACGGTGTCTGCGGGGCGCGTTTTTCGTTCAAGGATCACACCATCCCGCTTTCTGGGTTTCCGCATCGCGATATTGTTGCAGAGGTACAAAGTCACCGCTTGCTCTCGTTCGATGACCGACTTGACCCGAGGGATGGTAGCGTCGCCGAAGTCTTCGCGACACAGCTTTGTCTCCGGATGCTTCGACCCGATGGAGACGTGCAGCCCACTGCCGAGTTTCACCGCACTCTCCGCTTCATCTCGGACCTTCTTCCCAATGGTCTGTGTCGAAAAGGCTGTGAGAGCGGCACGGACGGGTCTGATCTCATTGTAGGGGATGGTGGTCAAATACATCAGGTCCCAATTCGGCGAAGTTTCAGGAATGCGCCCGTCGGCGTGTGCCATCCACTCGGTAATGATATTGGCAACTGTTTTTTTGCCCCGGCCAGCGAGGAAAATGGAGACCATCTGGGAGTGAGCTGGGCTCCGGTGTATTGGGTTGCCCTTGGCATCCTTGATTCGAAAGATGTTGTAGAGGAAGCATCCGAGGGACCATCTCTGCTCTTGAATTGCATCGAGGATTGATTCGATTTTCTGCGCATCTGTTCTCGCAGGTTTACGCTTCCCAGAGGTGTTATCTGTCTTAGAAGGAGGTGGGTTGGGTTTGGCTCGTTTATTTGGTGGCTCGGGGGTGTCCAAAGGAGCGCGAGGGCTGCTGGTAAACGCAAAAGGTGCCGTATTTTCATCGGCCCGAGAGGTGGCCAGACAGCGCTTTTTTGGGGGGGAGTAGTCAAACGACGTAGCAGGGGTTCTAATAGATCCAAATTGGATTTCTCCATAGAAGTTTGCCTCGGTGAGGGTGTGCGCGATGCCTTTGGGCGTGCGACTGCTCTGGACTGTCGGAGTGCCCAGATTAAGGGCCGAAAAGGGCTGTTTGGATGCTCCAGGTGTAGTAGGGACTGCCCAGCGCGTAAACGGACTTGGCTGAGCCATGTAGAGGTCGAGAGCGCGCCAGATGCTACGACGCGCGCGACGCGAAGCAAAACTTGGCGTGGGAACTTCCCTTTTGGGAGTTACCATATCCGGAACACTGACCTACGGCTTCGGATGCGCGAGTAGAATCAGACCATATATCAGGTTATTTTTTCCACCTCAAATTCTTTTAAAAAAATAATCTTGATATTGGTCTGACTAGGGAGACTACGACACTTTACCTGTGGCAGAAAAATTGAATTCCAGGCAGAATCATCCTCAGAATCATCTTGAAAAATGGGACGGTCAAAGCTGAGGCCGATTCTAGGTGATTCTCCCACGATTCTGAGGGAAATCAATTTCCAGAATCACATCAGAATCACTCTCAGAATCACCTCAGAATCACGTCCAGAATCACCACTCTGACCGTCCCTATTAAAGTCGATTCTGATTTTCGACGATTCTCCCACGCTTAAATAAATCAGAATCGCCGTCAGAATCGGCTGTCAGAATCGCCTCAGAATCGACGAAAATCATCTACTCTGACTGCCCCTATTACAAAGCTCGTTGTTTAAACGAAGCGAATATAGTTACTGGCGCTGGCCATGTGCTGCCAGTGTTCGACTTAAGGGTTAAGCCTTAAGTGAACTTAAGCCTTAATAAGGCCTTAATATTACCCTTAACAAGGGGCCAGAATCGCCCTAAGGCTTAATTAAGGGTAATGATGGCATCAAGCCTTGCGGCACAGTGCCGCAAGGCTTGCACGACGCCTGGAACAGAGCAGTATGTATTAAATTGTTCTGGCTTCTTGCCGGGCATTTTGTAAGGAGAGACAGATTGGCCGGTGCCCCCCCTCCAGTAGCGGCTGTATCGAGGCATAAGCCGGGTAAATACCATGTATTTAAGGTGCCCACCGTATAAAAGTCAAACGGCCGCTAGTTAGCGAGGGAGACCCGATATATCTCCCTCGCTAACTAGCGGGGGATCAGGGGCACTACAGGTGGAAATCACTCGAAGTTTTGATGGCTGCTAAGGATTTCCTTTTTCGGACGACCCACTCACGCGTCGGGTAATGAGAGGGGCTAGCAAGGCGCAGCGGAGCCATCGGCGGACTGCTGGACAGATCAACTGTCGCAGTATATTCAGGTGGGTTTTCGTAGACAGGAGGTAGGCTGCGTTGGCGCGGGCGGCGGGGTGGGACTGTCCATCTCACTTGTGCAGGTTGGGGTGAGGAGGATGCAGGGTAATGCAAAGGGATGCGAGGCCGAGGCCGCGAAGCATTTATGGGGCCTGTACAGCATTTCTCGGTGCGGGGAAAACTCCATTCAAATATTCCGAAATCTATAAAACCCGTTCGACCCGTCTCTCATCTCTCTCCTGCCTCCCACCATTATGTACCGGTCCCTCGCCCTCCTTGTCTGCTCACAACTGCTGGGGGCCATTTCTGCCACCCAGCATATCCACCGATCTCCCAGTGGGACGTCGACGGTCGACGTCAGTCCCCGCGGCGCAAACACCACCGATGATACACAAGAAGTAGTTGCGTCAGCGTGGTACCCCGACTGGAGCGGTGTGCCACCCGAAAACCTTTCCTGGTGGAAGTACACTCACATGGTGTACGCCTTTGGGTACGTGCTAGATCCCGCGAGCTCTCGCCACCTAATGATCCTGTTGCCAGACTTACCACGCCAGACCCTTCCAACATAGTAGTCGACGATACCAGGTTGAGAGAATTCGTCGCCCAAGCAAAGAGCAACGTGCGTGCGACAGCAGCGTGTTTAAAGAAGTCGCTGACGGCTTCGTTCAGGGCGTCTCTCCCATCCTTGCCATCGGCGGCTGGGGCGGTTCACAGCACTTTTCTACCGCAGTTGAACCCGAAAACAGCACGTCATTTGTGAATGCCGTCCTAGGCCTGGTCATAAATTACGGGCTGGATGGCATTGATTTCGAGTATGTTTATACCATCTCCCCAATCTTTTCAGCTGAACAAGGACGGATAGCTGGGAATATCCCGGGGAGCAGGGCATTGGCTGTAATGTCGTCGCTGGCGACGACTCGGCCAACTTCCTCGCCTTTCTGCAGGAACTGAAGCAGGAAAGCCCCACACTCGTGCTGACGGCGGCCGTAGGAACCACCCCATTCATAGGTGCGGACCAGCAGCCCATGATAAATGTGTCCGCGTTTGCGCAGGTGTTGGACCGCATCGGTGCGTGTCTGATGTCAATCTCTTGGAGTCGCGGTCTCATCTTGCAGGCAGAGCTGATGGTGTACGATACGTGGTGGTCGAACACGACGGCGGGGCCGAACGCGCCGCTCATCGACACCTGTGTAGAGTCCCAGTACCAGAGAGTCTCCGTTGAGTCCGCCGTCGAAGCGTGGATCGCCGCCCAATTCCCCGCCGAACAGGTAGGTCCGTATGCCTGCTCATCGATGGCTGAACTAAGGCCCACGCGTAGATTGTCCTGGGGCTAGCGGCCTATGGACACAGCTTCAACGTCACCCCCACCGCCGCAATCTCCAATAGCGTGCTCAACCTGTACCCCGCCCTTGAAGGTGCGCAGCCCGTTGGGGCCTCTGACGACCTGAGCGACACCACCGACGCGTGCGGAAACCCGCCCGTCGTCAGCGGCGTGTTCACTTTTGCACAGCTCGTCAGTAAAGGATTTATAGATGCAAACGGGACTGCGCAGCACAACTATCTGTTCGACGAGTGCACAAGGACGGTGAGTGTGCCAGTGTGGATGTCACTCGGGAAGCGCTGACGGAATTCAGCCGTACGTGTATGACGAGGAGAAGCATGTGCTGGTATCGTACGACGATGCGCAGTCCTTCGGTTAGTAAACCTTAGGCTTCGCATATATTTGGCATTGAATGAAGCCCATGATCTCAGCCGCCAAGGGTGAGTTCATCCTCGATAATGGTCTCGCGGGTTTCGCGATGTGGGAGGTGGTTGGGGATTACAATGACATCTTGGTTGATTCGCTGTATGCCACGTTGGGAATCGAGGACTGTATTTATGGCGTCAGCAGTGTCAAGGAGAGCTGCATAGACAGTAGATCACGCGCATTGACCAAGCCGCGTTCTCCGACAACAGGCCAAAGCGGCCCGGCGGTGAGATGTCGACATTATCGTCGGGACAGGCAGGCGTGTATGCGTCCCCGCCAAAGAAGCTGATGATATGCGTGAGGAGGGCAGGGATTGCCAATGCGACAGTGGGGGCCCGGATATAAGACGTGTGAGGGGCAAGGAGACGGTCGACGCTGATCTTCCAACTGTTGACAGTCCGAAAAGTTCGACGTGTAACTTCATTCTACGGGAGTTATAGTGTCAATGCCTGTGAACAGAAGGTGCGAGACATGTACCGATGGAGATGGGCTTCTTGTCAAATCGATGGGCTCGGGTGTGTTCAAGCGTCGACGGCGAGTGGGTCGAGGTGTCTGGGGTAAACCTCAAAAGGGAACTGACACCATTGAAAGAGAAAATGTACGGGCTCAGTGGACCGTGATCGGACCACAGGTGGAGTCGGCTGCGATACAAAACAACAACAACAACAACAACAACAACAACAACAACAACAACAACAACAACAACAACAACAACAACAACCACCACGCCCCACGCCCCGCGCCCGTATCTTCTCACTCTGGCCTCCTCCTGCCCTAAAAATTGGACCTCATTCTCCCTGAAGACTCCTTATTCATTAAATCCACTCCAGAAAAATTTTCACCCACGCGTTCTCCTTCCAGGCGCCGACCTTTGACACGCCAATTTGATGGACGTCTCGCCTCGGAAGAAGCCTGCTTTTTCCCCTCGAAAAGCCACCAGAACCTCCACACCCGAGGATGACGACTACGGGGACAACTTCGGCGCCGTCAATGCACCTCTAGGTGTCTCCCTTTTGCTGCGGAGCGTCTACACCACCGGCGTTGCCATCACGACCACTAGTGCCGTCGCCCTCGCTCAGCAGACTATCGACAGGCTTCTTTCGGCCAATTCGGATTTGCCCTCGGTCATCCTACGCCCGCTCTCCACCTTCAAGCCTTCGACCTCCTGCTACCTTCGCATCGCTCCTGATCCGGACGACCTGGACGCCACCCCTCGCTTCGACCTCCTCGAAATCTGGCTCGATGTCCTCCGCAAGGACAAACCCGAGTGGGAGATCGTTTGGCAGCCGCTGTCGGAGGGGAAGGATAAAAGGATGATGTTTAGGATTGGCGAAGCGGGTTTTAAGAAGGAAAAGGGAGATAAGTCGTCGTGCCCTGCTCTCGAGAAAGTTAAGACTGCTCTCACAGCCCGCGGGATACTCGTCACGGATTCGTACTCCCTCCCCACTGGCTCTTACATCGGACTCGCCAATCACCGTCATGTCGACGACATCCTTGCCGCCGGTGCCATATCCGCCCCTGCCCTCTCGCCTAACCCAATCCCCGTGATGCGATGCCGCCAGATTGAGATCGAGCACTGCTTCGAACTCGTCGTGTCCGGCCTCTCTGAGGGAGAAGGTGTGCAGTCTTCGCTGTGCCGCTGGCTTACTCGCAATTTCCGCGACGCCGTGACGAAGGATTCCTTCTTTGTGGACGCCCGTGTTGACAGCTACGAGCGGGATTGCCTTGTCTTCTACATGTCTGACTGGGCTTCGACGACACACGTCCTCACGGCCGGCGAGAAGCTCGTGTCGGAGTTCAAAGGCGACTCCCCCTACTGGCCTTTAACAACAACGGCGTGTGGCGACCCAAATCGTTGTCCCAAACGTTCCAGGATGGCGCTAGCTCTGTCAATAATGCGATCGCGTCCCTTCGCGCTGAGGTTCACGAGCTGAAACGCGACACCCGCGCTCAGTTTGAGTCTAACCAGCTTGCCATCTCCGCGGTTGCGAAGTCGGTCTCTACGCTCCACTCCACTGTCGACTCGCTTCACACTCGCCTATCCAATCATGCTTCTGCCTTCCTAATTCAATCGGCTGAGCAGGCGACTCGCGCTCAACTGGTGCAGGTGCAGATGATCATGGCGCAGCATCAGAACACGATGAAGTTTGGGAGCGCCGAACATCATGCCGAGGCGAAAGCTGAGTATAATCGCTTATACGAGGATCAAAGGGCGCTGACGAAAACCTTGTCAAAGAGTGCTGGCCAAGCTGTCGCGATGCTGGGTGGTACTCTCGGCTCGTCGATCGCCCCTCCCATCACTCCTCCTGGAATCGAGATCCATTCTCGCTCGACGTCGCCGTCTGAAAACGCGCACAAAAGGCGCAAATCATCCAACGTTAGGGATGACGACTCGCTGATGACGGACAAACCTGCCGTCGTTTCCGTGCGTGTTTTCCTCCCGTTGAAAACTCCCATTCTAATCGCGGCTCGGGATGCCTCTTCAGAACAATCGATGAAGTGCGCTGAAATGAAGCGGGTTTCGTCGCTTGTCTTTCCCTTAAGGGTTTTTCATGGTGTATTGAGCTTTGCGGGTGTTGATGTGTCGCCGAGATGTGATGAACGAGTGCTACCGAGTCGCAAAAAATCTGTTTATTCTTTAGATACGCAATACAAACCCCCTCCCCTCCTGCTTATTATCTTAATCCTCCTCTCCATCGCAAACTTTGCCCTCGCTGCTGGTCTTCGAGCTAACTCCGGCTTCTCATCATATGCCCTCAACATGAATGGACTTGGCGGACCGGGGAAGATCAGCCATGTCAATTCGGTGATATCCCAAAGAAATCCACATTGCTTTGTGATCACGGAGACAAAGACCAACGAAAAGCTGAGTTCCAAATTACCTCGTGAATACAATATCTTCGAGGAGACGCCATTCCTCTGTCCCATGGGAAAGGGCACAAGTGGGGTGTCGCAGTCGGTATCCGCAAAGATGTGCAGATCTCCCAGCGCATTCAGATCAATAAGGCATCCCTGAAGGGGAGAGTCCTTGCGATTGACGTGATTTTGCCCACCGACTCCGGTCGTGGATTTGTGCATAGGGCGATTGGTGTCTATGCGCCGTGGGACCCGGGGATAAGCAACGTGGATCCAAATGCTCGTGAGTTTTGGGGGAACCTTACGAGTTTCTGCAACGAGACCCCGACCTCCTGGAGCATAACTGGTGATCTCAACGCCACAGTTTCCTCCTCGGAAAGAGCGGCAGACAAAAGTGACGCGCGGGCTCAATTTCTTCGCTTCTTGAAGGACGCCAATGCGCATGACCTCTGGTCGGATGTGCCGGACCGTAACAGACAGACGTGCTGGACAAGCAAAGCGCGCGGGTCGGGAGGTGGAGGCAACATTATTGATCGCATAGTGTCCTCTAAGTCGCAACTCGTTGACTCCGAAATCAGCGTCGCGGACAGATACACTGATTTCGTGCCCTCAACAGACCATCGTGCCGTCGTTGGGAAACTGGTTTACGCACCACCTTCTAGCGCTTATGGAAATTACACGGTCTTCCCGGAGGCTGTCCAAGTCTTCAATCAGCCGCGTATTAGGTTCCCGTTCAAGTCCGAAAAGCACCTCTTCGAGGTTTTCAAGAACGCCGTGGACGAAAGGATCAAAGCTGAGGCCGTACACTTTTCCCCAGTTACTGATGACTTTTCTTTCACCCAGAGGTATGACGCACTTTCAAAAATCATACTCCCTTGCGCAGAGGAAATCTTTGGGCGGACCTCGCGATACAAGAAGTGCCATTTAGTGACTTCTCCGAAAATCCAGGCAATGGTAGCGTCCATGCGATCCTTGGGTGGTGCCATTCGTCACGTCAAAAGCGGATTCAAGGCTGCAATTGCTTTCAAGTCTCTGAATACCTTGAAGCACTACGAAGCTGAGTACTCTCTGGCATCTGTTTCTGCTTCGGTGAATTTCTGCGGGTACTTGGGATCTGTGCGACGTCAATTGCACAAGGACCTGTATGCGGAAAAGATGGCGGAAATATTCTCCCGTGCTAAGCTGCAGGATCGCAATCGAATGATTGCAGCTCTTCGCGGCGGCTCAACGAAAAAGTTGGTTGCAGCTGGGAATTTCGTTCCTCTGCCGACATCCATCAGCGCTTGTGACGAACCAGACAAGCTGCTTTCGGATCCTGAGGAGGTTATGGAGGAGACTCGACAGTATTTTTCTAAACTGTACGGACGTCTGCCTCCGGTTTCAGTCCCGAAGCCGTGGATGGATACACCATCGGTTGTCGCTATCAGAGACCGCGTTAAGGCAGACCCTTTCCGCTGGCTGAGGCCCGCATCTATTTTCCAATTCCGTGCGCTTTTACGGAGAGGAAACCAGAAACCTTCTCCCGGGCCAGACTCATGGGAGAAGTGGCTCGTGAAAGCTTTGTCTGATTTCGCGCTTGCCCTGGTTCTTGACTTGCATAATTATGTGGTCATGAACTCTCGTTTCCCTGGGGACCTAAAAGACATGTGGATCACCATGTTTCATAAGCGTGGTCTCTTAACAGATCTAACAAATTGGAGAGGTCTCTTTCTCTCCAATTTTCTGGCAAATTCTCCGATCTCGTGGCTGACAACAGAGTTGACAGCCTATTCATCGAGAATGGGAATTGTTCCTGAGACACAGGTCGCGGTACAACAGGGTGTTCAAACGAGGGACCTGATGAGCTTCTTGGCGGCCATCCAGACCTGGTCCGAACGACATAAACAAACGGTGTACGCCCTCAAGCGAGACCAGATGAAAGGTTTCGACTATCTGGCCCCAGAGGGATTCTACGATGCGGTGTTGGCCTACGGACTACCCAAATCGATAATAGAATTGGACCGAGCGGCTCAAGAGGACACCAAGTGTCGAATTCGGACATACTACGGGCCTACGTCTCCAATCGTCGTCAGTGGAGTCACAAAGCAAGGCGGGCCGGCATCTCCATTGAAGGCGATATTCACGACAAGTCTTGGCCATCGCTACCTAGACGACATCGCGGCTCAGGATGTCGACAGCCTGATCATTACAACCTCGAATGCACTCGCAGCTGACCCGCATCAGCGAGACGACACATTACAGGTCGCGCTGTCCATGGCCGAAGCCACCGACGACTCTTTTCTCTTTGCTAAGTCCCTCCGTGCCTCTCAGAAATTCTGTCTTCATATGGAACGATTTCAGTTCGCGTACGGCTGGCTCACACAGTGGCGGAAGACCTTCGCGTACATACTGAATGACCAGGACCCGAACCCTCCCGCTCGGCTGTCCTTTCCATCAGTTACGATCGAGCCAGGGGTCGACCCGTGGACAGTGAAGAATTATGAGATCCCAGTCATTCGTACAGGCCTTGATTTTCTCAACGCGAAAGTCGATGACCCAGGTGTGCGCTTCACCGAGCTCAAAGATATCATTGATGCATTCACCTTCCCCAGACTGACTGGGAGACTCCCGATAACGCTTCTGCGCAAGATGGTGGCTCAGAACATCGTGTCCAGATGTCGCGCGTTACTGTCCCTTCAACCAATCAAACAGGCTGATGCAGAGGCGCTCGACGTCAGGATCTCTTCGAAGATACATGGGATCTTGGGCATGCCGTTCTCCCCTAGTTCTAAGATTCTGACGCTCCCAGTTTCCCTCCATGGACTCGGATTCCCGTCCATCGCTAGAATTAATGCCGGAATAGCTGTCGACGGTCTCGCTCGCGACCTCAACCACCATATAGCGGCGTACCGAACCATGGCGAGAATCACACTCGCAGAATGGACATGCGACATCAACGGTTGTGTTTATCCACTAGACGGCGACGGCCTTCTGAAGGGTTTCACTCACCATTATAAGAAAATTCCCGCAGCATGGATTACGGCGCAGGCCGTGATGTCTTCGATGGAAAACCGTCTCTCGTTGCGAATGACGGACCAGCACGATTTATTGATCGGTGCCGTTTCAATTTCGCATGTTGTCGCACTGTGCAATCACCATAACCCAGGTAGAGCTGATAATCCGGACGGCAACACCTTGCGGACAATACGGGCCAAGAATATTCGGAAATTAGCAGATCTGGGTTATTGGCGAAATGGTGACACCGGCGGGCTAATCTTTGAAGTAGATTGGTCTGCGCGAAGACTTGGAAAGTGGACGCCGGCCCAGAAGACCAATTGGCTTAAGGTTGTTGGCACCCTGCAATCAATGTGCGCAGAGTGGCTCTTCGACGGGCCCCAGGACTTGCTCGCATCGCGCAAGGACCGGCAGCATTGGGCTGAAGAGAGGATCCGTGTGCTGGTCCCTTCCAGCGCTCTACGGCCATCCCCGACGGCGCGCGGACATCAGGTGTGGGGAACTGACGGTTCTATGATCCCTGCTTCGGCGTCGCTATGCGAGAGCCGCACTGTGACTGCTGCCGTCACTGGACCCTCGACGCTTGTTGTGCAGCTCAACGGTCGTAATCTATCAATCCTTCACGGAGAACTGATGGGCCATATTTTAGCTCTCGTGCTCAGGAGCAACGCCGACCCAACTGTCATCCCCACCTTGTACTCCGATCACCAAAACTCGGTGGAGCTCATAGAGGACATTCAAACTTGCGTTAGCCAAGAATCAAGACTGCGGGGCATGAATGGAAGATCATACTACCGTTGGATCCTTGCCTTGGCTCGAGAACGACGCGTTAACATGTTGTACACCCGAGGACATTCCGCTGAGTTGACGCTTCCCTCTCAATTAAATAGAGAGGCTGATCATTATGCCTCTGGGTCACAACGATTTCCCGAGCTCGTTCCCTTCGCACCCACGCCAACATTCACCATGGACGCGTACACACTTCACACCAAAGCGGATGGATGGGTCGAGTCGAATACGCGGAATTTCGTCGACTTCTTCCTCGCAAAGGAAGCCGCGGAGAGACTCGCACATGGAAACAAGTTGCGGATGTTGACCTCGATCCACGACAATATGCCTCCCCCGGATTATCCCTACACAAGGGCACTATCTGCACATTCCGCCGTCATTCAGCTCTACGCCCGATCGGGACAACTTCCGACAGCCGAGGTCTTGGAATCCAGATCCAAACTACCCTCGTGCATGTGTAGACTGGGCTGCAACGCAGTGGAAAGTGTCCACCACATCTTTGTGGATTGCGTGGAATTCGAAGAGTGGCGGTGTGCTGCGGGAGAAGAAGTCTGCTTGCGGACGGAGCGGAAATTGGTTGAAGCTGGCATATCGAGAGACGAGGACCAACGTGCAATCTTGAACTCAGCTAAGTCTCTCTTCGTTGATGATGCTACCGTTTGGCCCCTCAAAATCTCACAGTATTACTTGGGCCGGATCCCGCGCATCAGCGACCATATTAGCCGCGAAATGGTTCCGGACACCGTGAAAAGACGGAAACTAGCGAGCCATCTGTCCGCGGATTGGCATACAAGCGCAATTCGCCTGGCGGGGAGGATTTTCGGGAGCATCCAGCGGACGATGGCTGCGCGCGCGGCATCGTGAACAATCATTCATACATCCCACCACCCACTGTCGTTCTTCCTCTTGCCGTTCAAGCGGCATTTACGACCATAACGACTTCACGACTCTCACGATATTTTCACATCTCATTTGGGTTCGTCGAGGTACCTGTACCTAAGCATTACTTGCGTAGACGAATATCACATTGTTAAATTGTTAAAGGATCAGTATGGTGGCAGTGCAGTGGCGATGCAAGCTTACCAATGGACGGCGAGACGGCCCGGCCACAGCGTTGGTGGGTGCGACAGAGTCGGCCAGGGCGCGCTCGAGCTGAGAAGCCTCCTCATCAGACTGCAGTTGTCAGAGCAAAATCAGACAAGAGAAGGAAAGGACGTACATCAACAGCAGCATCCTGAGCCCCCAGTCGGGCTTGACGTACAGGGCCTGCGTTGCATCCTGGCGCCGAGGAAGCAGGGAGTTCCGCATTGGCGTCCAATGGGAGAGGGTCGCAATCTTCGAAACATGTGATTTGCTGGTCGGCGTCGTAGTAGGGTACAGAAGCAAGGGCAGCTAGATGAGACGTCGATGAAGCGCAAAACATGACGCGATGGAGCACAAACATCGCAGACAACCCGAACACCAAGAGGAGGAAAACGACAGCGAGCATCCCGAACGATCCGACGGTGACAGCGGTCGAGTGTTCAGTGATATCACATTGAGATACACATACTAATTCACAACCGGAACTGCGTAACATTAATTAACTAAGTGCGTAACACGAAACATGATAACAATCCCAGTGAAACACAGTGCACCCAGGCCGGAAGGTTTATACAGTACAGAAGCAAGGGCAGCTAGATGAGACGTCGATGAAGCGCAAAACATGACACGATGGAGCGCAAACATCGCAGACGACCCGAACACCGAGAGGAGGAAAACGACAGCGAGCATCCCGAACAATCCGACTTGATAACAATCCCAGTGAAACACAGTGCACGCAGGCTGGAAGGTTTATACAGTACAGAAGCAAGGGCAGCTAGATGAGACGTCGATGAAGCGCAAAACATGACGCGATGGAGCGCAAACATCGCAGACGTCCCTGCAAATCTATTGAAATGCTGGCAATCTGTACCTGGAGCATGGTTGGCTTACTATGTTGGTCTACACGGCTAGGTTGTGCAATTCTGTTGTCGCGGTTTCATTTGGTCTAGGTTTCATCGCCACTCTCGTCCCCGCAAATGTATTGGGATGCTGGCAACCTGTCCCTGGTCTTGGTGATCCGGCCCAACTCTCCACCCAACTCTTGTGGCTACTCAGTGGCTAATCCGGGTTTCCAGCGTGCTTTACTGCTACACCGGTTGGATCGGTTATCGGTTATCAGATGGGTTGGCTATTGGATGAGTGGGGCGCAGAAGTGGGATGCTGGCGACCTGTCCCTGGTCTTGGTGATCTGGCCCAACTCTCCACCCAACTCTTGTGGCTACTCAGTGGCTAATCCGGGTTTCCAGCGTGCTTTACTGCTACGCCGGTTGGATCGGTTATCGGTTATCGGATGGGTTGGCTATTGGATGAGTGGGGCGCAGAAGTGGGATGCTGGCGACCTGTCCCTGGTCTTGGTGATCTGGCCCAACTCTCCACCCAACTCTTGTGGCTACTCAGTGGCTAATCCGGGTTTCCAGCGTGCTTTACTGCTACGCCAGTTGGATCGGTTATCGGTTATCGGATGGGTTGGCTATTGGATGAGTGGGGCGCAGAAGTGGACTGCGGCGCCACCGCCAGCGCATCCCAAGCCCAGCCGACTCAATCATCGGGACTCCGATGATCGGTATCCACCGGTATACACCACCAGTGCATGCAAGCGAGGCTGCCACAAGCCCAGCCGACTCAATCATCGAGGCATCCCGACACCCCGATGATCGGTATCCCCGACACGATCGGATGCAACGGGGGGTGTGTTTCATTCAGTGTTGGCCGTAAGGCATAAGGGGTTAATTACGTTAAGGGTTATTAAGCCCTTATCATAAGCCTTAACGGTCGGCCCGAGACATTAAGGGCTTAAAGGTTCGGGCCGGTAAGAGGCCGGGCCGTCGGACACTGATCGCCGATCCTTGAAAATTTGCGCTCGCCGTCTTGCTCGCCCTCCAAGTCGCCCGTGATGTCGAGCCCTATGTGGTCCCATTTCTTCAAGGGAAAAGTCAGGCAGAATTCCAGCCACTGGCCTACCTACTGCAAGGGCTGTGTCAAGCACGAGCAGAAATTGCTGCAGGATGCCGGCACGTACGACAGCGTGGATTGGCAGCAAGAAGGACAGTCTTTCAAAGACGGTGAGGTACTAAATATATGGATGCCGAGTTGATACTGATGAGCAGGGCAGCTTGCGAGCGGGCTGGGTCTGTCCGCGGTGATAAAGGCCCTTGGCTCACTCACATTCTCGGAGGGAGAGACACTGCCGCTTGCCCGTACGCTTCGGCTGCTGCCAAAAAAGACGGCCATCCGAGATGCCGAGTTTGCGAAGAAGCAAAATACTCGTGAGGCCGCCCCTGCCGCGACTGGCCAAACTTCGACAGCAGCGCAGACGGCAGCACCGGTTACTGCCGCGACGTCTACTAGTCAGAAGCACGGCAGATCTGATTCGAGTTCTGGTGAACCACAAGCAAAGCGTGTGAAGCAGGCTGTCTTCCAGGTCTACAGTGGCATGGATCAGCCTTTTTCAACGGCTGAAGCTGCTGAGTTTCAGACCCAGGCTCTCCGAGCAACTGTCTCCGCAGGATTAGCCTTTCGCGTGTGGGAGAACCGAGAGGTTCAGAAATTGTTCGGGCTTTGTTGTACTGCAGCACCGGAACTTCTGCCGTCTCGCAAGATTGTTGGCGGTCGATTACTTGACGATGCCGCAGGGAAGGTTGAGCAGCAGGTCTCTCTTGCACTTCAAGGGAAAGAGATCGGCCTCTGGTACGTTGACAGCTGCGTGGGACAGAACAGAAGCTGACGATACATTTAGCTCTGACGGATGGAAGGTGCGGAAGAAGGCCGATGTCAACGCGCTGTGCGCTAATGTCGATTACAAGGTGTGTCATTAAAATTTTCTCACTGCCTTTTTGAGCTGAAATATTCAGGTGTACACTTTGTAACTGACTGACACGACGGCCCAAAGTATAGATGGCCCTGCACTGTGCAAACTCTTTGCGGAAATGATCGATCGCGTTGAAGCTAAATACAAATGCTACATCATTTTCTTCGCGACCGACGCCGATGGAGGCAGCAAGAAAGGACGTGAACTTTTGGGGAAGCAGCGACCGTGGTTGTTCGTTCCCTCATGCTGGGCACATCAGGTCAGTTCTTCTAACAGATTTTCCCCCAATATTCATGTCGAGTTCTCGAACAGTTCCAACTGATCCTCGGAGACTACTTTAAGGTCTATCCGTATGGGGCGGAAATCGGCGAGAAAGCGACGAGTCTGATCGCATGGATTAATAACCATGGAAAGGTCCGTAAAATCTTTGACGCCGTCCAGGAACAACTCAGCAAAGATCGGCTCGAGCGTGTTGTTGTTCTGGCCTATGTTGTGGCCAATCTTACACGGTGGACCACACATTGCATCGCATTTCTCCGCCTCCTCTTTCTTAGAGAATATCTGCAGTTTGCTGTCCTGCAGAGTCGAGGTGCTATCATCGCAGCTCAGGTTGGTGCCGCCAAATCCACCGAGGCCGAAAGATTGAAGGAGGAAGCCATTTATTTCTGCGACCTTATTTCCGATGCTGAATTTTGGAGCGGCCTTACCTCTGTTGTCGAGGACATCGAGCCTATCTGTTACGGGACAAACATTAACCAGAAGGCCCGGTTAATGATGGTAAAAACAACGAATACCCTGGTTGGCAAGCGAGAGCTGACGGGACAGCAAACAGCCAGTCTTTTACTTGGTAGGAAGAACAATTACACGTCAGATGAATATCAGGAATATTGGTGGTCCTCTATGCTCCGAGATATTGCACGCGATGTTTTCGCCGTTGACCTCGATAATCATTCAGAGCGGTACACAGTACCAGAAACAAGAGAAGAGCTTGAACATGGAGCCCTAGATTCGGATGAGACCCAACGCATGATCATCCCGGACGACGAGGACGATGGAATGATGGTGCTCACCCCAGAGAACCTTGATAAAGCTCCTGAAAATGAAAACTGCAATGACGATGCCCGAGAGAAAAGATATTCCAACTTGTTCAGTGACATATTCTACCGACCGTCAGAACTTGATTCAATGTGTGTTTGGGATATTATGAGAAGCTACGTCAAAGAGAAGAAGCCCAAGTCGAAGACTCAGAGAAAAACATACTTAGATTTCAAGCGAGGGCATCCCCAATACATCACTCACTGCCTGAAAAAATTGGAGTCACCGGTCATACCTGTGTTAATGGGTTATCGTATTCCTCGGAATGACTCGGACGATGACCGAGCAAAGTATGCTGTAGTTATCCTCACTTTGTTCAAGCTCTGGTCAAACATGAAATCTTCTCCCCTCAAGTCTCCAGAAATAGGTTGGTCAGATGCCCTCGACGACTTCAAACTGTCCATGTCGCCTGAGCATGCCAGAATTGTCCTCAACATGCAGCTCTTGTATCAGACCCGAGACGCCAAGTTCGACTTTGCAGCAAAACGCAGTAAACGGCTAGCTGAGTTGACAAGAATGGCGAAAGATACAGGAATCAAGGAAGAGCAGGGCGATGCGGAGTATGATCCTGTTTGGGAAAATGCTATGCAAACTGCGATTGATCCCGAAGAATTGGACCCAGACTACACAGCATTTACCAAAGACACTAGAGCGACCCGAGATGCACAGCAGATCATTCTACAGGCGAGCAGTGTGGGTTTTTATTCCGTGCAAAATACACCAAGCAGCGAGACATGTGCCAAGTTCGGACAAAGATCACGGCTCGGAGATGAAGATGACATTTTTAAAGCAAGTGCTGCCGCAAAAGATCTTTTGAAGGAGAAAGATTTGCTGATCAAACGTCGTCTGAAAGCTGCGGAGAATACAGGAGAACAGAATGCCCAATATTTCCAAGCATCTGCGAGGATACCGCAAGCTCTTTGCACGACATTGGCACAGGAAGCAAATAGAGCGCGTGAATTATATGAGAAAAACCGTATCTATTCCGACTCGCACTCACAATGGAACTCCCTACGCCCGTACCAGCAATTGTGTCTTGCGCTGATCATCAAACACACATTGAATGACGAACAAACTCGTGCATTCCTATTGGCCGATAAAATTGGTCGTGAGCTAGAGATTGGCCGTAAAAATTCACCTATATCCCTGCTCTGTAGCGGGCCAGGTGGCACAGGGAAGTCAGTAATTTTTGGAGCCTGGAAGGAATTATATGACATTACCGGACACCCTGAACGGCTACGCTTGACTGCACCAACAGGTGTTGTTGCTAGTGATATTGGTGGTTGCACAATTCATTCGGAAGCAAGCTTACGAGTTCCGCCTGCCAAAATGAAGTCAACACCGAGTTTACGCACAAATCTTGAAGAAAGAATTTCACCATTGGAGACTTTGATCCTAGATGAAGTCTATTTCTTGAGTGCACAAGACCTCGCTAGACTTTCTGAATATCTATGCATGGGGAAGGGCGTCACTGATTCTATATGTGGGGGTCTAAACTGGGCAACCTGCGGTGATCCTTGCCAACTACCCCCGCCAGGAGGAAATTCTTTATTCGCTCGTGAACTGGTTCAATGCCATATCAACAATAATCTGAATGACCTACACGAGAAGGTTCGCCAGGAAGTGAAGGGAATACAAATATGGCATCAAGTTGAGCACGTTGTTGTATTAGAAGAGATTATGCGCCAAAGGGGAGACCCATTATTGATGAGCATCCTGAAGCGGTTACGGAAAGGTACCTGCAGTGAGGACGATAAGGTTATCCTAGACAAATATGTGTTATCAAATCCAGAGTGCAGCCAAGCGACTAAGGATCTCACCAATATCAACAGATGGATTGACGACCCAGCACATGCATGTCCTTTGATTGTGTATACAAATGCCGCACGAGATCGTCACAATAGCAATATGGCTGAGGCCTTCGCTACTGCGACAGGCCAAGACTGCCATATCTACCACTCCCGTGACACGAGGGGACGTGGGCGGAAGCGCAAACAACTTACTGGCCTGGCAGCTGAGGCTGCGTGGTCAGTACCCGTCAAAGAAGCTAATGACCTTGGCGGCAAGGTATTAGCTCGAGTCCATCAATGTTTATGGCTTTCATCGCTGACCGAATACCTGAGGTCCCTTACATGCCGGGAATGGCGGTATTTTGCACTGAAATCTTGCAACAGAGCTGGGGATCTCGAACGGCAGTCCGGGAACACTGGTATCGATCGTGTACGAAGAGATCGATGGGCGCCGCTATGCGATATCAGCGGAAGTCGACTTCAGAGCATACAAAAACAGCGATCCCGACTCACCATATCCTCACCGAGTCCTGCTCAGACCCATTACCAACACAATTCACTTCCGCCTCCCAAACTCGGAGAAGACCTATAGCACAACACGGTCCCAGCTCCCGCTCATTCCCGCTTATGCCTTCACCTCGCACAATGCCCCAGGACACTCAATAGAATGATAATGGTCAGTTTCTCAGCTCATTCAATCATAGATCACACAAATACACAGAGCCTGAGCTGTACCTATATTCTGCTTGTTCAAGTCCACTGTTCACACACTCCGGGTGCCATGCCTCAATTACGAGGACGGTGTGCCCTCCGCCATCCAAATAAGTGTTTTTAGAGCCATACAACATCCCACACAACCTTCAAATCACGACACAAGAGATGATCTCCGGAAAACATGCAAAATAATATATTATAATTACTACCGGCGGTATGAAAAGATTCTGAGGACGTCATGCCCTGCGGAATTGTCGTGTGATTCTGCTCATATAGTTTTCAGAAACGTACGCTGAGAATTGAGGTCAGAACAGCTGTTCTGGCTGAAATGATCAAAAACAGCTCAAAAAGGAAAAAAAAAATCGGCCGCGCCCGCAAAGAGCTGTAACTTGAGTTTAAACCGCAATGTTGAACTCTTGGTCCTGGCGGATAAGCATCCTCACGCCTGTAGAACAGTGTGTGAACGGGGACTCACATGTTCAGAACATCTGGCTTAACTCCCCATATTTTTATTGAACAGCTGAGCACAAATAATCTCTCTGGAATGATTAACGGACACAAAGCAAACCAAGGTGGGACTGCGAAAACTACTTATGAAATGACAGTTCCTCTTCCGCATTTATTTCCCTCTGCTCGCCCTAGTTCTTCCGACCCGAATCTATTCAGTTATCACTGCCTCTTTCTCCTGTACTAAGTCTCGGTCTCTCTTTCTATTGAGTACGCTCCACTTGTCTTGATTTCCCTTCTTGTATAAATACTCAGGCTTTCTGCTCAATAAATCACTTTTTGCCTTCCTGCTCAAGTCACCTGTGTTCAGTTTCTGCCTCCGCCTCCGCCTCCGCCTCCGTTTCGTCTTTGCCTCCGTCTCGTCCTCGTCTTGCTCTCGTCCTCGTCTCCCATCGCCTTCGTCTCTATCGCCTCTGTCTACGCCTCTGTTTACGTCTCGATTCGCCTCCGCTCGCTGTCTTCTTTGTGTCCGCCTACTTCTGACTTGTCAGCCTCCCGTATAGTCAGCCTCAAGCAGTTTCCAGTCTTGGAGCTGTGACCCACCGAAACACTCGCATCATCACCTTTCCTCCTTCTAGCCACGCTCACCTCTATTTTTGTGTAGCTCGCGCTCAGACGGTTGACAGGCACGTCACCGTGAGAACAGGTTTCGATGCGAGTCGGTTGCTAGAGCAGGGCTAGTCTCGGTAACGGTTTGGGGGCAATCAAGATGCAAATGTTTCGGCCAAGGGTTTCGCGGGGTGACTGACTCGTGGTCACGAACGGACTAACGAACGGACTAACCGGCAGCCTGGAGCACATGTTAGAGAGAAAAACACTGGAGGATGGGAAGAAATGACCAGAGACTCTCTCCCAGTTGGCAGCTCAAGGAGCAGTTCAATGATTCAGGCAAATACAAGGGCTAGAGCCAAATCGGGATGGTGAAGATTGAGTGAAGAGGTGAGAAAGAGTACGGGCTCACCACCGCCTGAGATTCACTCATCTGTGAATGCTCGGAAATTAATATTCTTCGAAGGATGTTGTCCGCTAAGGAGGGACAGGAGCCTGGTGTGACATGCACATTCCTTCCGGAAATAGCGCGGAAGCACGGTAGCTCCCCATTCTTTACTGTGCACTCAAAAGGTTGCAAAAACTAAACCGTGAGGGAAAGAGCCAGCGGGGCTTGCAGAGCAGGAGGGTGGAAGCAGGAGGAAAAACCAAATACGATGACTAATCTACCAAACATGTACAAGTGATTCTTATTTGGAAATCGCAGTGTTCACCTTAGTCTTGCTCAGAATTTCAAGGGCTATCCATTCAAATTGAGCGCTGTGGATTCCGGTCAAAATCTGATTTTTGGTGATAATTGCACATAATGCGGGACACCCCGACGGTTTCGATGGCCGAAGACAGGGAGTCCTTGATGAATTGCGGGATCTTGTGCTTGGTCGCTATACATTACCTGAGCAGACAACCCAAGATCGCCAAATAAAGACTCACCGATGCGCACCGCATGCTCTGTATATTTCTGCACCTGTTATCTGTGGACGATGCTTTACGTACAACGTCCGCAAAGACTTCGCTCAACCGATTATTCAGTGAAGGGCAAGATCATGATACTGCCGTAAATACACGCCGGCGTTCCTCGCGGCAGAATGCCTTGCCAGCTCAGACAGCGGGCACATCTAATTTGCAGGAGAAGATCGAAACCAAGCCAGGCAAGAATGGTCCCAAGCCGAGATACAAGTAATGTTCCCAAGCCTCTGCACTAAACATATCTGATTAGAATTCTAGGGGTTGGGTTGTCCTGAGTGAGAGCAGTTCGGATGAACTCTAGAGGAGTGCAGATAGGTAATGTTTTTTTCTGGGTGCGTCGAACACTTCAGTTGAAACACCCGTTTAACAGATCTCGCTCAAACACAGTTTAGCAATGCCGGTTCAACAGTTCAACACTGTTTTACCAGGTTCAACCGGTTCAGTCACTCATGGCAGTTCAACGGGGCCGTCTTAATGTGAATGGGCGGGTCGGAGATGTCGGGCATAGCGGGGTTCTTGCGTGCGGGCCATGTGCGGGACATAGGATGTGTCTGAGACAAAAGCGAGGTGGAAGTAAGAGTGTGGTGGTTTGTTTGGTCACGTGGGTCCGGTCGCCGGATAATGCCGAGGCGTGCGATACGGACGTAGAGCACAGGCGTGCGCGTCAACGGCCGAGGGAACTCTTGACGCAGCCGCTGTCCGCGTGGAGGAATGCACGAGATGGTAGCCCACATGTCTTCGGTGCCATACATGGAACCGAGTCACATGCACACTAAGACGCGCCGTCCCGTCTTGTGGGACACTCCATCGGGGAGTGCTGTTTCTGCCGGACGTCAAGGGTCCTTCTTCTCCCCATCATTAGACCACGATGAGAGTTGGATTCCATCTTGTCGAGTACCACCAAACGTGAACAATTGTCACGAATGTGCTGCTCCATTACATTTCGCCCTTCGTCTGCCCTCATCCGTTGGGCTGTGGATTTGTTTTTTTCTGCCCTGTTACAAACCGGTGTCACCTATGGTGTAATATCTGCCTCTTCATCTATTAGGGCCAAAATGGCATTTATCTTGGAGAATGCCTTGTCAGGGAGGGGCGGGACAGAGCTCGGCCGATCAATATTTTGACAGGCTGTGATATTTTTACACGACATATGGACATTATAACGGAATGTACTCGTAATTTTATCCAGCCCTACTTTGCGGAGTCGGAAGCGCTGCCGTATTCCACACCTGAGCAACACTATCACATCGCGGCTTCCCACAATTTTTCCTTACACCTGCCAGTGGCTTGGAGACCACCAATGGGATATTTATCAAAACCTCGAGGAATCACCCTAAATCACCCAACTTAGAGAGGGAGTACAGCTATATCTCCCACCCTAACTACAGCTACGGTAGGCAGGATGGTCGCGGTTCGATTTCAGAAGAGCAATGGGCCAGTGTTCGAACCCAGGCTGTGGTAACTTTTCTTCTTATTATTAGTGGATCCTTGGGCAGGTCCCTGACCATCAGTAAACTTCAAATGGGTGCCTCCTACCAATACCTGAATGCTGTTTCGGCAACCTCTGCATGCCATCAAATCGTGCGGTAACTTCCGCCAGGCTGTATAAATTCATTGTCTACACGGACGGATAATTCTATTTGGCACCCCCCTTGCCAAAAGCACGGGGGGTGCCGCTATGTGGCAACCCTATGATTATGTAAACTACGATAAGATTCCCGATCTATGAAAAGATTCCTGATCTACGATAAGATTCCCAGACGAGTGGGCTTGTGTTACAGTCACATCATGTGATCATATTGTATCACTTGCTCAGACTCAGCACAGCCGATAGCATGGATTAACCTGATATGGAAAACTATCGTAGTAAGCCAAATGCATTGTTTTTAAGGTTTGAATGAATCCCTCAATTTAGATGTGGTTTATTTAACAGCCCAATTAAGCTCTAGACTGAACTTGATCAGGCTTGCAGACATACAAGGCACAACAACATGTGATCTGTGACTCGTTGACAATAGTTGTGACAATTTGACAACTGCCTTTGTGACGTGTGATTCTGAACCAGAATCATGATTCATCCGGAGATCAGATCGATCAGATCTAATGGCAGTACGGTCCGAAAGATAAGATCATGTGGGGGTTGCCAAATAGAAATCGGTTATATGGCAACCCCCGTACTCTTGGCACGGGGGGTGCCAAATAGAATTATCCCACACGGACAGGTAATGCGGACCGGTCTTACGGCAATAGTCCACTGTTCACGTGCTCCGGGTGCCATGCCTCAATTATGAGGACGGTGTGCCCTCCGCCATACAAATAATTGTTTTTAGAGCCATACAACATCCCACACAACCTTCAAATCAAGACACAAGAGATGATCTCCGCAAAACATGCAAAATAATATATTATAATTACTACCGGCGGTATGGAAAGATTCTGAGGACGTCATGCCCTGCGGAATTGTCGTGTAATTCTGCTCATATAGTTTTCAGAAATGTACGTTGAGAATTGAGGTCAGAACAGCTGTTCTGGCTGAAATGATCAAAAACAGCTCAAAAAGGAAAAAAAAATCGGCCGCGCCCTAAGTTCCGCAAAGAGCTGTAATAAGTACGTTGCAATTGTGGGTCATCGCTAGCTCACCTGGGCAAAGCTCGGAGAACATTCCAGAGGCAGCATAAGGCAGCATAAGCGGGATTATGAGTTGCAGTTCGCGTATCAAGGTCTCACGCAAAGCCAAAAGTTGGCCGGCGCATTTTGGCAGAGAGAAAAGGTGCTTACGCAAAAGGTGCTGTCGGCTGCCTGGATGCTGGAACGGTTCAGTATAATTCTCATGAACAGGACAGAGATTTTTGCAGGCCCTAATTTTTGACCAGTAAGGGTTCGCTGGGGCCTTCTGCATCCCAGAAAACCTTGTTGAAAGATTCCGCACAGTTGTGATTGGGGTTGGGCACGAGTTTTTGACGGGTTTTATGTAATCGCAATGTCGAGCTCGATTGTAGGATTTTTTTGAGCACAGGAGCAAGTGAATTGGCGAAGGTAGGTAGGTAAGATCACACGGCCGGTCCAATCATGAACGCCGGTTCCAGGAATTTTCCCGGTGTACACGCAATAATTACACCTTTGTCCCTGGGCCTCTCCATATCACTCTAGACGAGCTCACGGGCGCTATCATTCGACACGCCGCGGTAGAAGTAGACGAACATGGAAAAGCATTAGTACGTCAACTCAAGACAACCTCAGAAGCATTCAACCGAAACACGGGAACAGCGTAAAATACTTCCAGGACTTCGAATGCGAACTTCGCAACGAGTGCAATAGTCGATCTGGGATATATAATGGCTTTTAGGAACTCTGTATTTGAGAGTTCCGCCATCCGCTGCTGTAGGTACGGCACATCCGAGAAGAGTTTCCCGAGAAACACAGTTCTTAATGCAACCACCGAGTCCGAGGACTCGCAGCTGATTAGAGCGTGTTCGGGGGCCTCTACCTCCGATCTACAGAACCGACACGCTCGTTTGATGGCCGGTGATTTCCCGATAGGGTAGGTGGACTGATGTCACTCCTGGACGACTCCCATATCCGTCCGACGTTCCGCCTCCGCCTCACACATTCCGCCTCCACATGCCGCTCAACTGATCGCACACCAGCGTACTTACTCCAGTTGCATCCATCACGCACCTGTTTTAGTCGCCGCCCAATGGCTGTGAGTTCCCTTTTGCGCCGCCAGCCTCGAAAAAAGTACCACGTGCCGTGTGAGACCGGAACCTAAGTGAATTTCCATCTAGCATTTGAACTAGATACAAACAATCTTTAATTCGATTCGGACTTTACTGTTTGAGGCTGAACAGGTTGTGGAACCTTGGCGGGCAAACTTCAGTTGTGTACAGCCACGATCATGTGCCGTAGAAAATGCACTTGAATTTCATGGCTCACATGGGCCCTCCGTACAGATATTTTGGGTGGATCTCAAATGATTCATTTCCATGAGCTAATCATTTTATCTCGCGGTTCAACACCAGGCCATGCCTCCCCACTGGCAGTAAAATGGACCGAATGGTGCACAGCCACATCGTGTTTAAAGGACCGAGTTATAATTTGCTCAGGACCTACAAATCCTTGACTATAATCTCTGATTCAGGACCTACCCCCAGACCCTAAACGTCTGAATAGAATCTCCCCACCATCAAGAAAGCCAGCCCCCATGTTTTATGCCTCTCACACCGCAGGCCATGTCCCGAAATGTCAATTCTTCAACTCCTATCCCGATTTTCCTTGTAATGCATCACGGGCGCCGCCGAATGAATTTTTTAAACTGTACAGGATGCCTCTGACCCCAAATCAGCCTAGTTCAAGAGTCCACAATTAGGTCTATGGGGTTTCATATTCCAACCAATAGGCTGAGATCAGCCACCCGATTTTTGCACCTACACAGCGGAATTTCACTGGTAGGATGCATCATATCATGCTCTTCAATGATCTACATTCATCTCACCTTTGAAACGAACCCCCGGTCAATAGCCCAATATTGTTCAAGATTTGTTTCAAGTTGTTGAGGTGTTCATAATTTTTCATAATTTTGGCATACTGCATAGATCATAGGTATGGTTGCGGCCAAAACTTCATGGCAAGTCGCATTTTTTGTCTAAACCTTCTAAGATTCGAGATTTGGAAGGAAATGGGGGGTGGTTTATAGGTAAAATTTTCATCTCAGAGAAATCGGAGGTACTCCTAATGTAGGGTTAAAAAGCGCGAAATTTTGGGATGAAAAAAAAAAATTGTGTGTACTAAACATGGGCTTTCCCGGCACCCAAATGAGACCTCTTCTTCCACTCAGCCTCCGCAACTTCGATTTCCGTCTTCTGAACTCCTCGGTGGGACCTATATTTTTTCACCGCAAACTCGGCCACTGACCCTGTAACTCCGTGGCGGTAGACACTCGCGTATCGATCTGCACGTCGGAAGAATCGTCGAACGGTGGGAAGCGGACAGGCGTGGAGAGCCTCCGTAACAAGTTCTTGGGCTTTTTTCCACTGACCGTTGGACCGCTCACGGAAGTAGCGCTTGATCCAAGCCCAGAAGTATTCAATTGGATTCATCTCCGGGTGAAATTTGGGGAGGAAATGGCACACCATGCCAGGAGCGGCCTCAATCATCGATCAATGACTTACCATTTGTATTGGTTGTGTAGCCACGCTCTGCAAAAATTATCTTCATTCCTTTCGGCTGCCCCTCGTATTCCTTGTGTGGGTGATTCGCGGGAAGAGGATTATCGAAAACCATTTTCTGTGGTTGCCCGCCACGGCCGTGAAAGGAATAACTGTGTCGCGCATTTCGGGGACTTACCGCCGGGATTGACATTCATTTTGGAGGCCGTCAGCGCATTTTTCGTGAGACTCCCATGGGCGGATGAGTTGTCAAAAACCCAATGGATGATGGCATTGGGGAAAAGCCGACGTGCAATCACGATTGCTTTAGCCATCTGGCCGGTCCATAACTGAGAAGGTACAATAGAACATCAATGTATCGCTCACCTGCACAATCATCTGTTCCATATTCCAATATGCATCGCCGCCTGGTTTGTTGTCCGGGTAAATCACCGTAGTTGACTTCGTGAATGCCAAACGGAGTTCAGCAGCAACTTTTTCGTTTTCAGCAATCATTTCATCGGTTAAATCGAGGAGACCGTAGCGCTCGCATAAGAATGCAGAAATCATTATCAAGCGCCCGCGGCCCTTCTTCTTCAGCACCTGCTCGTTGTCCTTGAGCCAGTAATGGTTATTTTGGTAGTCATTTGAATGAACTGTGGACTCATCGTGAACGATCACAACATGCTCGAGCTGATCGTCCCCGAATTCCCACATTACTTCGGCCATATCGGGCTCAGTGTATTGAGCGCGGAAAGGTTCGAAGGCCTCCAATTCGGCCAGATATTCCTTGCGGCGCTTCCTGACATCTTTCCGTTCGTGCCCATCCCAATAAACGGGCTCATGAAAGGTGTCAGGGGAGGCGTAAGTACTTAAGCCACATCCCGTGATTGATGCGACTGATCGCAGTTGTGATCCGTCCGCGAATCGGTCCGTAACCACGTCTTATGGCATAAGTCACGCGTGATTTTGAAACGCGACGCGTATCTCTCTGAGCTTTCATGGCACCTCGAAGTCACCGCAAAACTGGTCCACCCAGGAACCCCAAGAAGCCAAAGGATCCTAAAAAACCAAAAGGAACTCACGGTGGTGCTCGGGAGGGAGCGGGAAGACCTCCTAATGAAGCAAAATTGCAAATTCTCGGCCGTTCACCTACGCCGCTGCTACAGGAACGCGCTCGGGCATCCACCTCCCATACCAGTGGCTCTCGGCGGCCCATTGCCCCATTTTTTCTTCCTCGTAACACCCATGCTGCTGTTCCTCGAGGCAACCCCGCCACTGCTTCTGCCTCAGCTGGGAGATCAACTTGGTCCGCTCTCGGGCCTTCGCGTGCTCAGGCAGCACCCATATCCGCTTCGACGATTCCTGGTATTTCAATTCAATTTTAATGTGATGCATGAGTATCAATTTACACACAAACAGTCACCCGTCCACCACCGATTTCCGTAGGTGATCTTGCACAGCTCAATGAAGAGCTGGCGTACATCGACGAAAACGATGAGCATGCGGATATTGCTGCAGGAGATTGCATCATCGACGAAAGTCTCATAGAAGATCCCCCGGAGAATGGCGAGGAAAATCTAGATACAGAGGAGGCTGCATTTTGCGATCAAGAGTCCGCAATCTCAAAGCAATTGAGCGACGCGAAGAAGAGACTCACTGATGAAATTAAAGCTCATGGACAACCCCTCTGTTATCAACGGGGTGATTTTTATGATAGGCCCCCGCATCCTGTCTTCGCCCTTGGCCGCGGCCTTGATCCAACTGCCGTATATCACCGCAAAATATTTGTGTGGTTGCCGAACTTCCTTCCCGGCCATCCTGAACGCTTCAAGTGTACTTGTGGTAAGCCTTTATCTCGCAAAGGTCTGTCCCATGTTCCAGTCGCACACCTGTTTTAATTATTTTTTTCGCCAAGGCTTCAATGACAATCCTATCGCTCGCCGAGTTCGTTCAATGCCAGCTAATTTTTTCCTTCTCACAAATCGGTTTATTTGCGATGACCGACGGAAAGATTCACCGGGATGTGGAACCAACCACCAGGGTACCGATCCCCATATTATTGCGCAGCTTCCGCGGTTTGTACAGGTGGCATTCCCAGGTATCTGTCTTTCCAAAATACATCTATCGAGTCGCTCACATTTATGCAGCATATATATCCGCACGCGGTGCCATTTCAAAGCTCATGATGGCGCAAATGTCAAATACATTTGCCGCACGCTTCGGTCCTGCTCCGTTTTCTGAACTAGTTTCCGAGATCCAGCACCGATATCATGCAGACGGGGAGCTGATGTACCTTTCTGCCGCAGATTTCTATGGCCGGACCAACGTTCAGTCATTTTCTGGATTTGATGACCCACAAGGATATGCAGGGTCTCCACCGTCTGTCCCTTATCTGAAGGCACTCTTCACAGATAATGTTTCTGCGTATCGCATCTTCATCGAACGATTTATTGCATCATTGCCATTGACCGTGGCGGCAGGGGACCATACATTCCAGGTTAGTGTCAACTTACAAATATCGTAAATGACGGCCTGACCCTCATTTTATTTTAGCTCCTCAAGTACATGGGGGACTTGAAGGGGGAACAGATCTTCATCGCTGCATATACTCTGCTTAACGAGTTCGAAGAGGTCCGAGCGCACTCCTTAACTCAAACCAAGTCGTTGGCATTTGTTAAAGAATTGTTCGAGAGAATTCAGGAAGGGTTAAAGAATGCGAACCATCCGCCAACCGAGATATTTTACACAGATTCACCACAACGTGAGCAGTTCATTCTTCCGTGGTGAAAAGTCTGATGTTTTTCAGTGGAGCGGTCCTTTCACGAGTCTATCAACAGCTCGTTGATCAAGGACGTTGAGCCGATTACCGAGTGGACAGACCTTCCCACCTTTGAACCAAGTTCTGGAATCCCAACCACCATCGTCTCTGATTCAATGGAGATTGAGGACGAAGCAAATGATATTCTCGTGGATATTGTTACTCCAACCACACCGCTTTCTTTGGTCGCGCTTGCAATCAAGACACAACAACGCAAAGACGGGCCGCCTCGTCTGGAGATTATCCAACTCCGGACGCAGGATAAGATTGTCGTCTTCGAGGTATAGATTTACATACATACTCTATTCAAGTACATTGATTGATTCGATATGTAGGTTGCAGCTCTGACTTCGCGGAGCGAGATTCTTCCTTCTTTGCGGGCAATTCTCACCAACCCCACAATTATCAAGATCGGACATTCGATACGCGAGAACCTCCAGATAATTTCGGATGCATTCTCACTCCCCGAAATCGCGACACTCGCAAAGGCAAAAAATGCGCCCATACTCGACTTGGGAAAATATGCCAAATTGAAAGCGGTGGTCGATGATCCATCAGTTTCACTTTCTGCACTTTCGGGTCTAGTTCTTCGAAAGTCCTTTTCATTTCCCTACCATCTTTTGTATCCTTGGTCCTTAACGCCCGCGGAGCAAAATACCTTGCTGTTTCGGGAGATCGACTGCCAGTGGCAAATTTATCTTGCGCTCAGTCATCTTGATTCTCTCGGGTTACCGTTACAGCCCACCCAATCGGTGACTCACGGGCAGCGTGTAACACTCATCCAGGCTTGCAAGCCGGTGGCAGAAGGCTCAATTGTTGGTCACCATCCGGGCTACCTCGACGCGATTATGGATGAGCACGGACTCACAAAGCGAATTAATGTGAGCGCGTCACGTTCTCTCATTGAGATTTCGAAGGTTGGTTCTCTTCAACTCCTTGTGTTGATATTTCTTACGGCGTCCCGTAGGTTCTAGTTCCAGGCTCACTTCACAAATTGCACAATCAAACACTCGAATGGATCTTTGCGCATGGCGGACAAGCGGTTGTAAGCACCTCACAGCTTATTTCTCGCGGCGAAACCGCTCCAGTGCCGGCTCGCATTGTTTCCCGTGTATTTTCTGTGCCCGCTCCGCCCGACAACTCCCAACATATCCCAGAGTTTACCCCTTCAATTTCTCCTTCCATCGAGTTCGAAAATTTGACCGAGAAGGACATGGAGGATACATTCGCATGCGAGGATTCAGACCAAGATGACGATGATTTTGACTTTGACTTTGATGAAGACACCGAGTTCGAGGGCAATCCGGTATTTAACACTGCTTCCAGGTGTTACATTTTTAACAGTTTAACCAGGACAACGAGATGCCTGGAATTGATAGCAGCTTTTTCAACAATACATTCTTTGATGACAGCGTCAACGAGGTGCGCAACATGGTGTTATTTTCGATCCAGATTCATTATATATTATAGGATACTTCCGTGGCTGCACTGATGGAAGGCATCGAGCGTACCTTTACCCTCATGCAGCAGTCGGAGAAGCTTCCCAGTCGTGTTCTCGATGACGCGTTCCATTACATGGACCGACTGCTCCGCCTCTTGTCAAAAAAACATTCGGCATTCAAAGCATTTGCCCACGACTTCAGCGAGGCCATCTTTGTCCGGGATCATTCGGACGAATGTGCTGTCCGAGCTGTCATCGAGAAGAACGGAGGTGACTGGGAGTATTACAAGCGCGCAAAGTCTTCGACTCTTAACCGCCGTATCCGCCGCTATATTCCGGAACGCACCGTGCTATTGGGCCGACTCGATAAATTGTTCAACGCATACCAGGACATCCAGTGCTCAACGAAGAAAAGCAACGGCCCCTTCTTCTCAGATGAAGCCAAAGAAATGGTCCAACATCTCCTTCAAACCGCGCGAGAGGGGTACCTCTCGGATCCTCCTGGTATCCCCTTTACTATCTAATGGGAAAGGACCGTGATGGGCTCAACGTCTACCGCACCGTGCGAGGAACGAACTCGCTCGAGGGTGGATTCCATATGGTCGTTCGTCGCATTTTTGGCTCCCTGCGAGCTTCTCCAGAATTGGCAGAGTGCATTTTAATTAACTGGATTTTGCGTCGAAACATGAGGGTATTCTGTTCATTTTTTCGATCCTGTTCAGTCTTCTGACGCTTGCCAGGTCGGGTTTCATAACCGCACGGGCAAAAAGTATCGCGGCCATTATGCACTTTGGATCAGGGACGAGATCGTCGAACTTGCTATTGAAGTCGGCTGCAAGCCCTCCTTCCCTCTTCCCCGTGTGCTCCCGACTCGGATCGCCACTTCCGAAACCATTGGCATCCTCCCTATCGCCAAATCACTTGCTGAAAATCTCAAAATCACTACACTTCCTCGCCCACACATCACTGGTCTACCTCACCATCGTGATACACCAGTGCATGTCATGACGCGCCTCTGTACCAAGTCCATAAACCGGTACCGCTACCTCCAACTTCGTCAGCGGACTCTTGCGGCGGTGGTTCCAGTGCATACGCACCAGGAATACATCACTTTCAAGGCACATATTAACCACGCAAAATTCAGAAAGGGTGCCAAGGTTTATCCACCCACGAGCACTGGAAGAACATCGACTTCCTCAAGCTTGCACAATTTTGGAACGAACTCGTGGACGCCCAATCACGCTCAGTAACCGACTCCAACCTCCGAATTTACTACAAACTACCTCAACAACTTGAAGTGCACCATAAAAGACCATTCTCTGGAAATCGGAACGTTCCACACTGTCCACCGGTATCAATTTCACTGCGCGGAAGCCGCTTCTCGACATTCTCAATTCGGACGATAATTATACTAATGCTCTACCTGCGATTCCGTTACCCGAAGCTGTTCCCGACGGCGAAGTGGACCTCTCTATTGCAGGTTTGACTCGTCTTCTTTTCTTCCAAAATCTGCGCTGATTTTATCTGTCGCAGGCGACAATGTTCCAACTTCTTTCAATCCGATGGCCGAGGAAGAAGATGGAGAAGATGTTGGTGACTCCCAGATCCTGAATTGGAATCTGGCGAGTCGTCCATGCAGAGCGATGAGGTAAACGAGACTGCGGAGTCAATGTTGCCCTCTGTGCAATTTACTCCACAGCCGGCCCCACAGCCTGCGCAGTTGGCTGCACCTCAATTCATCCGGCCTGTCGTCGTGCAACAGACATTGCTGCCTGGTGCCTCCACACCTACACCAGGTCCTGCAACTCAGAAGGCAAAAGTAACGAGACGCTGTGCCCTGTGTGTGGAGGCTGTTTGTCCGAAGCGGCACAACTGTCGGGGTTCGGGCGGCAAAAAGTGGTGTATATGCGGGCATCCCCCTTTGAAGAAGAACCGGGCACGCGAGAGGGAGGAACGCACTTTGCAACGGGAGAATGCAGCGCAGACCCGCGGAAGCTGATCGTGTTCACGCTAGTAGTTTCAGAGCAATTTATTTACTTCATATTGTACCTGGTTTTGAAGCTCAGACGGCGAACTAAGCGGGCGGGAGCGAGTGCGATAGAAAAGCGGTGCCTTCCATACAAGTACAGAAATAGAGAGCACCAGAGAGCGCAGAAATCGAGAAGCGACGAGACAGCGCTTGTTGCGGCAACAGCGGGCTGAAACAGGCGCCCGCTGACAACACAAACATCTTGAATTTGATTGGCTGAGACTTAGGCCATCCGGGCCGGTGGCACTTAGTACTTGAATTCTCGGAACAATCCACGCGGAGCCGAGATTCAAGTTAATTCAAGTTTTGTGATTTGTCTAGGGCAGACTACGGGACGGTTGGGACTCCGATTTCGCGGTCAGGTGAGCTCTTTGATTTTCTGATACTCCCTCCCTTTTTCTCTCATTTTTCGCTTTTTTTGCAACTTGAAAAACTTGAATTTCACGTTCTCTCCCCAGACATAGTACATAAGCCAATAAACGCCTTTACGATGTGTCTTGCGACGGTAACCGAGCTTCCAGAGCCAGCGTTGACATTGTCGGATAGATATGTTCTTCTTTTTGAGTGACAGTGACGGAAGTAACGTCTCGTTAACGTGCTGCTGCAATAATTTTGGATTGACCTGGGAATCATGTTAATCGTTATATTCAACCACTCGGATTTGAATCCTCACGGTCCCAGCTGCGAGTGTCCGAAGCCACCGCTGCACACCCATGTAAAATCCTTCATCATCGAGGAGGCCATTACGTTTCTCTCGTTGACCTTGATGACTCGGTTTAAGAGCGCCGTTGCTCTCGAAAAAACGAGCTTGTGCACAGAGAACACGTCGGAATGCAAGACCACGGCCGTGGTTATTAGCAACACGCAAGGCCGCCGCCAATCGTCCCATTCGGGGCATCCAGCGATAAAAATCTACAAGCGCAGCAAACAAGAGAGTGCTGCGATAGTCTTTGGATTTACGAGCTCTCTTGAGGCCATCTGCAGCAAGGACACCCAGTTCTTCAGGATCAAGCGGAGTCGCGTCCTCTAGAACCTCGATCCGTTCGGCAATCTCATCAGCGGTGACAATAGAATCAATGGCAGCGTCCCCTTCCTTCAAACGGGCGCCTTGTTCGAGCATCTCCGGGGACAGCTCAATTTCGTCCTCGAGTTCTGATTCCTCCGCTGAAGATGATTCCTCCTCTTCCTCGTGCAATTGGGCAACAGATGACGACAAGGCGGTCGGTTCGTCGCCTTTATGACGCTTGGATGGGGCAGCAAGGGAGACCGAAGAGATTTCACTTTCGTCGGAGGAGATGGACATAGCCCTCGCGCGTTTATGAAACATATTGCTGATTGTTGGCTGGTTATTCGAGGGTGGCGCGCTATTCTGGTGTTTCAGGGCATCCATCTGGCGGTTAAATTCGTCTTTAGAAATGTGGAGCAAGCCCTTTCGATAGTCCTCCTTGAGTTTTTTGCGCTTCTCCTGTGATGTGCGCTTCGACATCCCTCCAATTTTATATGGGCCCCGCTTTTTGCCTTAAATAAAATAAGTATAACCCTAGGATTATGAGCAGAAATGAACCTTTCTGATTGTCCATCGGACCTGCCAATCGCTGCTCAGCGCCCCGCATCTCCGCAATCCGACGCTTCGCCGCGGTTTTCTCCTTTCGGATGGCGCGCTTCTCGAGTCTCTCCTCGAATGTCATTGGACGTGGCAGCCTGTCCCACTCGGCATCGGATCCCTCCTCGGGCTCATCGTCGTCAGATTCCCATGCCAGAGGGCCTTCCTCTGAGTTGCCGTCGTCCTCAGCAGACATTGGTTCGGGGTTTGGAGGAGGTGTTTGGTTGGACATAAACAGGCCATCGGAGTACCGCTGGGTTTGGATTGCCTTTTTACGGAGCCTTGGCATGGTGGAAGACGATGGCGGGTGCACAGGCGCAGCTGATGGCGCGGCACAGCCACCTGACCGGCTGATCCGCAATCAAAAGCGCGAAATCGGTGAGTGAAAAACAAAAATTGAATTTTTGAAGTTCTGTTCTGATAGATCTTTAGATTGGTCTCTTACGGTACTAAATACGATGTTTCAAAATGTTTCGAAAAAAACTGAAGTCACAGTATCAGTTACCAAATCGGGACTCAGATTGGTCACGAAGTTCGGTCCGCAACCATACGCATAATAATCAAATGAAGGGATATCACTATACTACAGTCACGGACCCTTGTTCCAGTGCTGGCAACTGGAACCAGTGGCAAAATTTGTTGCAAACATGCTGCATGGGAAATGCACTGAATGCGGCAGGGACATTCCCTTCCCCAAATATCTCAATGCCGTCGCCGATTGAGCTTCAAACTCGTTGTCAGTACTTCCAATCGATAATTAATGCAAACTCACGGGGCCGTCATTATTTGGGGGTCAGTCAGTAATCCAACCGTGCCTGAGTAGCCCGGAACTCAGCAAACATTAGTTGAGGAAATAACTGAAACATACCTTGAAGATCCAACAAATAAACCATCCCGCCGCTCTTGTAATATTGAACATGCTGCGTAAATGCCAGAAACTCGGCCAGCGCAGATAGTGATGGAACAGCCGCTGGAAGCAGCACGGGAACTGCGCTGTCATTGTTTATAAACTTGTAAAAGCCATTGCGTTCCTCGTCGATGAGCTCCTCGATGAGATAGGAACGGCAAATGGTCGCTTTTTTGTTGCCCAGAGGTCCTGCATCTTGCTGATGTACCAGCGCCACACCTGCATGAACGAAACGGATCTCGGGGATGGGAAAGGGAGGGGATTGGGGGACTTCTCAAGGAAATGTTCGATGAATGAGTAAGTGAACGTCATGATTGAAACGGCCCACTGGAAAACGTTGGCCTCCATGAGAATTTTGCGGAACTCGTCCTCTGGCATGCGCCGATTGATGACCCACGCTTTAGGGTCGGACTCCGTGGGCTTGGAGCGAGGCACATACATCCGTTTGACAGCCACATCTTCGTTGGGCTTTGTGCCTTGTCCATCCATCGCAAGATGGACCAGGGTCAGATATCCCGGATGGGCTGTTTTAAAAGTCCCAATTCCGAGGAATCTACCATCTTCCATCCTGAGGGAGCCTTGAGCCGCATTAGCTGGGTCGCAGGTGAACCCCTGGAATTTCCCAGAAGAGATGAGATCTTGAAGGGGCTTTGGCACGATTTGATAGAACTCGATGCGTTCAGATAAAATGTGAGCTACGATGTGATCAGCAAGGCAGCCGGAGTTCACTCGTAATTGACATACCTTGTCCGGAAGCCTGAGAAAAGGAGGAGCCACCCTCCAACAATGCGTCCCTCAGTTGATCACGATTAGGGGACTCGTACACCGGAATTGCTCGTCGTTTTGGCCGAGGGGGAGTTTTAGGGATGGAGTGCGAGTCCTGAAATGGGTGAGGAGACCTGATTAAATTGACATGATAAACTTACACTCCTGCGGCGTTTTGACGCCATACGGGAACCGGAGTCCACGGGCTGGCAGCTGAGATGAATGGAATACACGGATAGTGCTATGCCAAACGGCAACAGTTTCCTTGAAAGTTCAATCCAGCCACACAATTCAGTTTTCCGCCATGTCTCTGCCTGGTCCATCTATCGCAAACCCGGTTTCCGCGCTCACTAGGACCTCGAATATCAAATCAACTCCCCCGCCACATACTCAGACGATCCCACAACATGCAGTCTACACTGCACTGCAGGCAGATGTTCGTTGTCGTATGCATGGAATCCAGACACAGGCGCAACTGGACGAAATTCGGGCAAGACTGGACCAAGTAATGTGCGCCTCAGAGTGCCAAAGTCGTAGCTACCACACTGATTATCTATCCATGCAGCCACGCAGCTGGCGATGACAATTCTGGATCCTCCTACCCATTTGCCTCCTCCCCCTGGGGGGCCTACGGGGTGAACCCCTTCAAAAAATCTGATTTTCGGGCGAGAGGTAGCCCTGGGCTAAACCTTTTGCGACATATAAAAAATGTTGATGATTGACCAACCCGATCAAGAGTTATGGGTGTTTTTTCCTAAAAAGGAACTTTTTGTTCGAACTTTGGGTTGGGTTCAGGCGACGTTTGGTTGGGAATTGGCGACAGTTTGGAGCATGTTATAGCTTTCGAACGGTCCGACTCTTGTGTCAATCCGATTCCTGGCTCCAGAGTTATGAGCTTTGTTCTGTTCCAACCAATACACCTTTTGTGATATTGCTCTGCCATTATGGACTCGTTCCTTTGGCGAGGTCCATAATTTTTTTCGACAATTGAGGGGTGTGGGGGAACATTCGGAAAAGCACCATTTTATGACGACATGTGGAGTATTTTCTGAGTTAGCATTTATTTAGTATTTTACCTCGTTGTTCCAATTCACCTTCTTAAGGTATCAGGGGGGACTAGACCCATTCTAGAGGATCAGTAAATACTCGGCTTCAAGCCCCCCGGATAACGTGCCGCAACCCCCGCGTCCACATGATGGGCGCGAAACGCGGCCCCGGACACACAATGCTTGGCATTTTGCGGCAGGAGGGCGTCTAACCCAGCCAACGGAGGTCTGGGAGCGAGGAACCGAGGTTTTTGAAGTGAGTTGGGGTTGATTGCGGAGTTGGAAATGGCCTGGGAAGATTCCAAACAGTTTCGGAGTTCTGCTTGGCAGTCCTCCGTACGAAACACCTCCTGCCAGAGTCATATATTTTCCACAGCAGTGATGGGTGTGGCTGCCAGCAAACACCTCTGTGCACAAACCCTTGTGATACCACATTTATGAAATCAGTGTAAAGTGTGACCTTTCTCATCAAAGTTGTTTCAAAGGTTCTGATTAAAGCCTTACATCTGGTGTAAAGGCCTCGCAACATGGGATTGGCCAGAACTTGACTGAAACCGAAACCATGCACTTTGAACAACAGTTTGAACAACTTGGAAGAATGGCCATCACTCCGAAAAGGCAACTTCTCAATCACGTGATATCCCACCAGCACGTACCTCAGATGAACACGGAAAATCCAGGGTCCTCCTTAGAAGTAACACCTCTCAATCCAGCATCAGAAGAATATACCAATACTCCTGGAAAATACATTCCTCAGTTTCATGCTCTGGTCCAATCAAAACCGCCGAGAAACTCAGCCGCATGGACCTTTTCGCCGAATCGAGTTAGCCTGGACAACCAGCCAGGGACATCAAATCTGGACAATAGGGAATTTCGATCAAACCCTTGGTGTAACCAGATCAGCGTGAGAACCATGTGGTTTCATCAATTTCAATTTCATGCTCTAGTTGTTCTATGCTTCTGATCACATGGTCTGCATATGACCCATAACCATCATGATCGGTTTCACGACCAATTCCCTGATTTTGCTATGGCTACCTATCATTCCATCATTCTATTTTATTTAAAAGACCCAGTAGTTCTTCGAGATAAGGGTTGCACTTTTGTCCCCCTATTTTGCCCTAGGAAATATACTCAAGTGTTCTGTTATATACCGAGCCGAAGGAAGAACAAGATGAACGACTCCGGAACCGGAACCGGGAACCAGAGGATCGGAACTTCCGGAAAGTATATGGGGAGATAACACAAGCACCACAGGACAGTAGGATGTGCGTACTACCGAGGCCGGTGAAGGAAAGAGGACCGGGGAATTAACCAGAGGACGACTCAGTGCAAAGCGTAGAGCAAAGCAACGTTAATTATCAAACTGCAGTACATGGCATATGTTAAGGGTTTATATAGCTAAGTCCTAATTGTATTCCTAAAAAGGTGCGAGTCAGGTGACCTGTCGGACATAACAATAATACGAGTCCCAAAGAGGATGGAGAAGTGATGTCGGAGAGATTGACAATAAGAACATGGATTATAAAGACAGATAAACGGAAAACGCTCAGTAATCCTTCATTGCATAAAAACCCGATGATCCGCAATGAGTCCGAGGATATTCTGTCCGGTTCCGGGCTCCGGTTCCGGACATGACCAGAAAATCATGGACCGAGAAAGCATGGATATAACAGTGAAACACTAGACGCGTGTTTGTTGGTGAACCTCAATGACTCCAATCAACCCAACCCAACCAAATGCTGACCAGCAGCAGATAAACCAAAGCCCAAACCCTAATCCTTCCTATTCAAGTCCTTCGAAGTTCAACCGTCCAACACGTTCGTTCAGCGTGCGAGTTCGGGGGCTCCAACCAAAATATATGACTGTTGCAATTCAGCTAATAACCGTACATTCAACTTTTAACCGTTCCGTTCCGTTCTTGATTTAACCGTTCCGTTCTGTTCAAAACCACACAGCGAGAGCGAGTCCAGAAAACACAGGTGGGAAAACCCGGGTGTAGTTGTATTCTCCTAATCTACCCTGAACTCACTCTTTTATACCACTAATGTTTGTACTTCAAAATAAATATCAACGCCTGCAACTCTTGGTGTGTGTCTTCTGAAACGGCACCGCAATGCACATACTCGAGGGATTTCCGTCCCAAGATGGACAACTTCCGGCGTAATTCTGCTTGTAACTCAGCAACCAGGGCTATGCACAAAGACAACCATTGTTGAATTAATGTTTTCGCGGCATACCCTGTCCCCCATTACTACCAGGGCTGTGTGATGGATATACCGTTGTATCTATTTTTCGCTGGCTATTTAATCGTATAAGAAGCCTCCATGTACTTATATTGTCACAGTCCTCCAAGAAATTAGTTCATTCTTGGACGCGACATGTTTGTTTACCTTTGTTTACTCTATTGATCAAATGGTTTCGAGTCGTGATCAATGACTCCCAAAGCAATGCCTTGACATCGCCTCGACATAGCATTGTGAGTCATGATTATCTGACTCACTTAATAAAACCCTACAAAGTTTGTTTAAACAATCGGCGTCTCAACGTAAAACCCTGTTTAAGCAATGATTTATTTAATGGTGTTCATCACCGAGGAGAACATTAGGATGAGGGGTTTAAACCTTGGGATTGAAAAACGGGGTTTAATCAGTGTTTGGATCAAAATGGGAACAAACAGGATTTAAAGAATGTTCAAACACTGATTAAATACTGCTGAATGGGACAAATGTAAGAATTTGAGGCACCCAGGGGAGTTGAACTTCGGACCTCCCGGTTTCTCCGCAAATGGAAGGGAGATATCAATAACCAGTACACCATGCAACCGATGTAAAGGGGTGGAGTATTACAGCCTTACTCATGTCTGATTTGAAAACAAGAATGGCTGTTTTAAATCTCAACAAGTGTCGTTGTATTGCTTCCGAACTGTGGACTGAATTCTTTTCAATACCATGTAACCATAGTATGTATCGAAAGAGAGCATGGCAAAGTACTTCCAATACTTCGGTGCCTTTCTGTATGCAACCCCCCGTAACAGACAAGGAAATTCAACGACTTGATGCTTGAGTTACTGACTACAGATGAAAGACAAACTGATGTCCCCTTGCAATTTTGGATGCTTTGAATGCATTGAAGGGAATTAGCATGTGAGAGCTTCTGAAGTGACCTTGAACTGCTTAAATATCACGGCTGCTCAAGGTGCGATGGACTTGTACTTTGAAAGAGTAACCTTTGCCTGTTTTATGTTCTTCAATGCATTTGTGCATCTATTTGGTAATGGTCCCATAGCTCAGTTGGATCTTACTTCACTGCTTATGAAATGTGTACTCAATTGGTGTGTGTTCGAATCCCACCATGGGTGTTCTTTTTGCTTCATGTTTTCAACCCGGTTTGAACCAGGATTAAGTAAATCATTGCTTGAACACGGTTTTACGTTGAGACGCCGATTGTTTAAACAAACTTTGTAGGGTTACTGTCACTTATGTAGTTTATAAGAGGATTGCCTCCCTCTTGTGAGGCATCTTACCATCTACTGCAATACACTTACCTGTTGAACCTTCAACCCCTGTGTGATCCCTTAGTGAAGCCCCGTGCTCACTGATTAGATTACTATAACTCCACTTTTACTGTCTCACATTGCCGTAATGCTTGAGCTTGCGTCAATAGTTAGATTAGCGGTCATAAGAACTTAGTGATATTCCTAAGTTCACGTCGTACAAAGATTTGCTCTTGTCCGAAGGCTTCTTTTGGTGAAAGTTCCCCGTGTTGGACCGATTATATAAGGATTACAATCCCAATATTCTCGAATCTGTTCTTATTTGTGTTGCCAATAGGTAACACCAACTCGCTACACTACTCTAACGCGTGCTACAACTGCGTGCGCTCACATCCGTATCCTGTGTGATACCGGTTTCGCTTACAGGCTGTGTTTCCGAGTCATCCCGACCCGAAACACACTTCAGGTCCCCCAGCACACGTTCGTGCCCATTTGCGACGCGTCTCATGACCGTCATTTCATCTGCCATTGTTCAACTTCAGCGGCATTGTCCCTCCTTCATTGTCCCCGTTGTATAGCACACTCTAGGGGTGTACCACTGTACTCGTCCTATTCATTGTTCTCCGCACAGCCCGTATCCACAGGTATGCTGCAGGTATGCCAAATGTTCTGTTTTATTGTCTATTTTGTCGTGTTTGTGATGGCCTGATCAAATTATCGGCATCTTGCGGTACTTGGTGAAATTAATTCTCCTCCACTGGCATGTTTTCCCGTGCACAACTGGAGCTCCCCTTTCAACAGTATCCCCCTCTTGCGTTCCTTGCCCTCAAGGAACAGAGATGCAATTGCGGTGTCCAACGAATAATAGTTCTGGAAATGGCCGGAATGAAGTCTTCCAAAACCGGAAAGGTTCTAGATGGTCACGTGCTGTTGATATAGCACAACCGCAGTCGTGGTGTGACTCATAACTTCTTTCTTTCACCCCACCACCACCTCCTACACAAAATGCCCCCCTACGCACCCGGATATAACCCCAACAACGGCGGCCACAACGACAAAGACTCCGGCAGCAACCGGAAGGGCAAGAGGAGAGCGACTTCTGGGGAGCTCGAGGAAGACCGGTGTAGAAGAGAGGTTTGGCCGGATGGTGACCAAAAGGGGATGGTCGTGCAGGAAGCCTATGGTGCGCATCACCTAGCTGCCACCACCACGTGCTTGAAAATTTCCGGGCTCAAAAAAACATATATTTCTTATCCGTCTAGTAGAAGTGTTCCTTTTGAGTGTAGGAAGATAACTGCTAGAGGGATTTTCGATTGGATCAAAACTGAGTGAGCTCGAAATTTCTTCCAGACCCAATTTGGCCACATTCTCGAATATATTCAAAAATCGGTCGTCAGAGTCGTAAGTAGGCTTAAAATGACGCTAAATTACAGGAGAGTTCTACTGGTCGAACTGCCATGCAGCGCGCTCGAAAACACGACGGTGGGAGGTGTATTTAGTCGAACTGAAGGCACGAACCACCCGTTGAGCCTCTTTCGGCCCCAAGTTATTGCGATAAGCTCCATCCAACGAATCATGTGATGCTCCCATTTGCGAATCACGGAGAGTTGAACGGAGGGAAGTGCAGCCGGCATGTTTGTTTTCAACCCCTCGTAACTGTAGTCACAGTGGTCACGGAGGTATTTCTTGACGGCGCCCCAGAAGAACTCGATAAAGTTCAACTCGCAGTGATATTTGGGGGTAGATGACCTGCTGCTTCGATTTTTTCTGCCACCATTGACTGTTGCTCGAGGATGTCAGGCTGCAATTCCAACAGCCTCAATCACGGGCCGCAGTGTGCAGCCCTTTCTTGCACTCCTTCACGAATCTTCCCGAGGGCCAAAGGCCACGTTCTTCTAGAATTGTGTTCATCCCCTTTGGCTCGCCTGGAAATCCTGGATGATCTGCAGCATAATCCATCTTCTAGACCTTGCGAACACTGCCATCCATCCACCAACCATTGCACATGTGTGCTTGTTTCCCTCCAGGGTTGAGATTCATGCGGCTGACAAGCAAAGTGTCAATGTTTACAGTAAGCGGAATTAATCTAATCGAGATTTGATTATCGTTTGCCGCCATCAGATCAAACGATACACGCTGTCAACACGCTGTTGCGGACCGCCGAGGGTGAATATAATGTACAAAGTAGGCTCCGGAATCCACTCAGAGGTACACTTAATTGAAATTTTTTTCTCCGGCCAATTTGGCCACTAAATTTTGGTGGCGGCAGCTAGGTGATGCGCACCATAATTGGGACACGGGTGGAGCAGTGGGTGCAGCGGTATTTTAAGGACTCGTACTCAGCTTTGAATTGATAGTCTTCGTTCTCCTGGTCACTCGCTCGACCTCTCTTGGTTTGTATGGGCTTACAGTCGCTCGGGCTCAGAGAGAAGATGGGGGGAAAAAAGGGAAAGGGAAGATCCCCTCCTGGTCCATTTGACTGATTAATATACGACGATCGGGTTGGCTGCATGCGTGCTCTCGCATCACCAGAGCCCAGACCGTCTAGAACGTCAAATACAAACGATGAGGATAAACTAAAAGTCCGTTGGAAATTAAAGAAACCCGCGAGCTAGATTACACCGTTTGAACAACAAACCAGCCGGGAAGTGCGCAAAGACGTGATAGGGAGACGCGATGCCCCGAACAACGCTGCCGTGAGGTGGCCCGAACCTCTGGCGGGTCAATCCCCAGCGCACTCCGAGCTGATCGTTGTTCTCCGGGTGCAACGGTCGCCGTTGGTCGGTAGGTATGGAAACCAAGTCTATATCGCAGAGTGGTTTAGGTAGAGTGTGGGGCGTAAAGGAGAGAGTGTAGAGAAGGGATGTTAAATGTGAAACTCGCCGGCCAATCCTCCAACAAGGTATAAACGCGAGAACACGCGTGTCGCAGTATTGATCGTATGATCACGTGGCCGAATCGAGTACGCGAGATCAATCGCGTCGCGTGGGTATTTGGTGTCGAAGTAATTGGAGGCGGCGTGGAGCTAGATGGCGAGGAGGAGGGTAGGAAAGGATCAGAGTAAATGAAAGGATGAGAGTAGTAAAATGTGTGTGGTCGATAGCGCCTGGTGAGGAGCTCGCGCACAACACCCTAGTGGGCCATAGGCGACGAGCGTGGGATGAGAGTAGTAAAATGTGTGTGGTCGATAGCGCCTGGTGAGGAGCTCGCGCGCAACACCCTAGTGGGCCATAGGCGACGAGCGTGCCGATAGGCACTTCCACACCGGCGCGAGCAAAAGCGCCAGCGGAGGGAGCAGCGGGCGCAGGAGCGCCTAGAACACCTCCAGATCGAATTGGAGGAGGCCACGGCGGCCCAGGCGGATATTGAGTTGAGGGAGGCCCAGAACCGCCAGGAGCTGGAGGGTATGGACCGGGAGGATGTGGAGGAGGAGGACGAGGAGACTGGAGAGGAGTCGGTTGGGGATGGGAGCCCCAACGACGAGACCGACAGTGACCGGGAGAGGGATCCGGACAAGGTATGTCGTAGTGACCGGGTCTGCAGCACCTGACCTGTCGGTCCCAGGGTGAGCTTGTACATACATCTCGTTGCTCGGGCTCGTGCGATACACTGCTCTTCCAAAAATGTGAGATCCTTAAGCTCTTCCGGAACCTCTCCTATCCAAAGGCCATTTGCATAGCTGCGTACAGGAATAGAGCGAAAAGTGTTTTTGCTTACTGTAGAATTGCAGAGATGGCACAGGACATATGATCCGCCGATCACAGAGGAAGCGCGGAAGGATTCAATTCTAGACTGACAAGAAATTTCACGAAGTTCTATGACCGCTTTTTCAACCAGTGAGATATCAAGGTCCCTAACACCTCTCATTTTTATAAGGTTCGCCCTTTCAAATGTACCACAGAACGAACATTCATATCGCTTCAATGATGCATTGTCAGTAGCATGGCGAAACTCGCGAACAATTTGGTCCTTCTCATCCTGAGATAATATGATGGGAAAGGCAGTCTCCGATGTCTCAACAGATGAACGATGACGCTTGTTAACATTGTCGTCTAGGGAAGTTGACTTTCTTTTCCGAGGGTTAGGCCGGAGGTTTGATTTGCATCGTTCTAGTTCACTAGGTGAAAGAGGAATTGGACTCAACCCGGCAAGGGCAGCTTCTGACCGGAGGATAAGACAAAATTCAGTACATTGATGGGCCAGAAATTCGGTGCGAAGAGTACAGATGAGTACGTGCTCCAGGAAGGTTTTCAGCATTGGCTTTGAAAAAAGCAGTCAAGGTTGTGTCCTTGGTTGCCGCCCTTTCAAGAATTTCCTGGGGATCTGCATCCTCATCAAAGACCACGCCTTGCTGATCGGGAAGGTGAATCTGCAGTCGAACCACAGTAGGTGTCTCTTCATGCATTTTATATCTCAGAAGTGGTGTTGCGCCCGGATGACCTGGATTGGACGTTCGGACCGCGGCTCGGTGCCGGAGACTCCTAGTTTTTGCACCTAGATGTCGCCCCCAAGTGGGCTGAATATAACGAACACGTGTCATTGATCTATTTGTCCTCTTTCCTTCGTCCTACAATCGGTTTCGCATCTGAGACCTAGTCATTTGACGAGTATGTCGTCAAGATATGGGCAAAACAATCAGACTGTTTCGCTTCCTAGTTTGCAACTGTATTTTCTTTATTTTCTTATTAGACAGGTTGCGCCACAGCCATTCGAGCCATTACAGCTCTTTGCGGAACTTAGGGCGCGGCCGATTTTTTTTCCTTTTTGAGCTGTTTTTGATCATTTCAGCCAGAACAGCTGTTCTGACCTCAATTCTCGGCGTACGTTTCTGAAAACTATATGAGCAGAATCACATGTCAATTCCGCAGGGCATGATGTCCTCAGAATCTTTCCATACCGCCGGTAGTAATTATAATATATTATTTTGCATGTTTTGCGGAGATCAAAAACAGCTCAAAAAGGAAAAAAAATCGGCCGCGCCCTAAGTTCCGCAAAGAGCTGTAAATGGCTGATTTCTATCCCATAAGTCCGACGACTTATACCTATATTCCAATTTCAGAGTGGTCAACTCCAACTGCGTTCGTACCAGATGCGGTAATAGGGGAAGTTGACTTTGAATATATTCGAATACGACACGGCGGCGGACGTGTGCCCCAAATACGAGTGAGGCCAAATATAAAATTAAATGTGCCTTAGTCTCTTATAAACAGACGCTACAACATATCTGTGCTCGTACCTCGCATGTTGTACTTAGTCTGTTGATAAGGTTGATGCCACGATCGCTCGCCGCGTTATTACAAATCATCGGAGTTTGAAAACATTTCCACGCCCAGAACAAGCAACAGCGACGCGTCTTCTCGCGTTTCCACCATCCATCCCACACGACGCGTCTGGCCACAACAGACATCGACTGAACTGCTTAAATGGATGGAAATTAGCCACAACCACACTTAAACTTGTTCGCGCGTAAGTACACCAAGCCTCTGCCGCCGCCTGAGATCCCTAGCGGTACTTCCTCCTCCACTAACAGTCCTACGGCTACAACTCATTCCTCCGCATCCACGCAGGGTTCATTGCGAGCTGAAAAGCGCTCGGTGTGGCGGAAAATGAACGATGTCCTCCGCACATCATCAGGGAAACTCAATTTGAGACAAGTTCGTGCAGTCTCTCAAATTATGCTTAGAACTGCTGTTTACTCAAATGTGATGAATTATTATTAGAGAGCAAGCATTGGTGATTGGGACCAGTGCAAGACCTTGGAGAAGGACCTGGGAGAGGGATTGACAGCAGCAGGGCTTGACAGCCGCAGGTTTTGGTGGGGGCAGACTAATGAGGAGAGACTGTAGAGGAGTTGGATGCTCGTTCACCCATTACACAGCTTGAGTTGGATGTACAAACAGCTCAGGACAGCTTGGCAGCTGCCAAAGTCAGACAGGCCTATCAGGAAATATGCACCGGGCAGTTGAAGATGTGCTCCACCGCTCCACACTTCTTCGCGCGCGGGTTGGCCCTATGGATCCCTATGGTTTCCCTCCCTGCAGCTCGCTGAATACCGCCACAGTGTTGTTAGTAGGTCGGTCTTCAGTCTTTCTATGCCAGTGCTGGTTTAACATTCGGGGGCATTTTGACGCGGTTTTCGACGCGTCGGGGGCGGGTTTGGGCGATGCGCAGCGATGGTAAGAGAATGAGACTTTCCCCTTCCGAAGCGGGCTTTACCGATGATCGGTACATCCAGAAAGGCAAGTGCCGCCTTCGATCCAAAAGGCAGCACATTGATAGAAATATGCCGTGTTAGATGCAAATGTGACGGGTTTCCCGATGTACCTGCCGTCCGAGTTTTGTATATCCTCCTTCCGAAGCGGGCTTTACCGATGATCGGTACATCCAGAAAGGCAAGTGCCGCCTTCGATCCAAAAGGCAGCACATTGATAGAAATATGCCGTGTTAGATGCAAATGTGACGGGTTTCCGGATGTACCTGCCGTCCGAGTTTTGTATATCCTCCTTGAGCCCCAACTCGGACAGAGGATATACAAAGCTCTTACCGTAGGTACATTCAAGAGCCCGGTACATTCAGTTCAACCCCGGTACATTTGCGCTGATGTGCCGCCTTTTGGTTCAAACGAGGTACTTGCCTATCTGGGATGTGCGATGCATCGGCAAGGGCCGTGATCTGATCGCAATGCTTCTTTCTTTCTTACCACCAGCATCCCTACTTACTGCGCCGACCCAACCCAATTCCAGGCCAAACCACCTGACATCGTTGGGCAGTGAAGAGATGAGGAGGGGAGAGCTGCGATTGACCCTCGAGGCCCAAGGTACGTCGCAGTCGCACTGTGTGACCCATGAGACTCATCGAGGATGCTTCCAAGGGCTACCAAAAAAAAAAAAAAATTAGAGAAAAGAAAAACCGGGGTTCGGCCGGAGAATCGATTTCTCGCTGGGGTTGATATTGTTAAATAATCCTGTCAACAGTGGTTGGCAGGGCCTCGATATTGCCAAGCTTGTTGCCCATAAATATGGGGATGATCCGTTTTTCAAGCAAATCCTGGAGTCCCCAAAGGTATTCCGTAATTTTGAGGTCGAAGATGGCATCATATATCTGAAGGAGCTCGATCGACGAGTCCTTTGCATTCCTAGGATTACTTACAAAGGCCGTAACCTGGTAACCCGGAAGTATTCGGCAAGTTCGTTGGTCAGTGCGTTGCCGGAAGCCGTTTGTTGGCTATATCGACCAAAGAAGTTGAACTTCACCGGGGATTCGGGTTGCGCTGGTGCGGGTTCTGACATGCTGAAGTCGTTATCGTCAGTTTTTGCGTAGTATAAGTCGAAATGCAGCTGCAAGTCTTCTTTGGATCGGTTGAGCATCTCCATGAGTTCCTCATCGTTGGAGTAATCTGCTCGGAGCCCTTCATACGAAAGCCGAGGGTCAAGAACTGGAAGAATCATGAGCATTAATAATTCAGTGGCCAGGCAGCAGAACAATACGAACGGGCAGCCCAGGAATAGTAGCGTGAAGCGTCGAACTTTTTAAAGTAGTCGCTTAGCTTCGTATGTGCCGCACGAAGTCCATCACGGAGTACGGGGTCTGCTGTATTGGGAAGCTTCGAGAGTGTCTTCCTGAGGTGGTCCTGAAGTCCCCGAAACATGGCGTGAGTGGTCGACAGCATCGGTTGCTGTGTCGCGGACATCCTCGTTGTCGTATAACGATAGGCCTCGAGCTAATCGCTGACCTGAGTCAAGGCCGTCCATTCAGGTGGGGAGAGTGCGTGCTCTGCGAGCTCATCATGCTCCCCAATATAACTGATTATGGCTTTGCGATAGTCCAACGCGCGGCCTAGGTCTTGGTCAGATATCCCCTCGGAGTTTGGAGAATGGAATACACAAACGCAGCATTTGATGAGTCGATGACCACCGGGTTTTGACGTCAAGAATCAATATGAGTGGCTTCTGTTCTCCCGAAGCCAGAACTTCCGCCGCCCATTTCTGACGACGCTGAGGACTGGAGCGCACATGGCGGACAATCTTGCGTAGCTAGAATTTCAAGTCGGTAAATAATCATGAAAGTCGTGGATCACTTACTTTGAAAACAGCGCTACCAATGACGCCACTAGGTTTCACTGTCTCGTCATCTATGGCATCGTTCGTATCCCCTGCCTCTTCGTCCGCTGCTCGGCGGGGCGATGCAGCGGCCGATTCTTGATAGCAGTTACCGCGCGTATTAGCTTTGGCCGCATCCTTCTCCTCCTTCGTCAACACACCGATTGCTTCAAGCAGCTGCAATTTTTCAGTGGATATATTAAGGCGAAACGAGTGGGTTACCTTCAGGGCAGATAAATGGATAGTGTGCGGCATACATCGCATTCGTGCATCGGAAGCTGAGAATGAGATGTTTTTTCTTTGCATCGGCGCTCAAATGCCTCAACCAACGTGTCGTTGTTGGTCGCATTGTCCATAACAAAGGCGATGATCTATTCGGTTTTCAAGCCGATTCGTTCAGGACAGTTGAGAACTCACCCGGCCTTCCAACCCGAATTTCTCAACAGTTTCCCAAACGGCAGCAGCCATGCAGTCTTCGCACACGCAAGTGGTATGAAGTCTGAGGTGAGGCGACTCGACAGTACGGAATTTATACTACTACGAGTTGACTGTAAGACTGATATTAAACTAAACGGAAAAATATGAAACCTAATATATGCAGGGACAATGTGAACAGTAGAACGGTCAAGAAATATGTACTTGCGGGAATTCAACCCTGAGACGGCGAACTGCGGGTGCAGACACGGCGCCACGAGTATGTGGATGCAGACACGGCGCCACGAGTGTCCGGATGCAGACACGGCGCCGCAACCATGCATTCCGCCAACACACCGCTGCCCACCGCACCTTAAGTATTGCTGCACAGCACATAAGTATTGCCTCACACAGCATATGACGGCGCGACCCGCACAAATGGCAATGCGGGCGACGCGAAATTTCAAATGCGGGTTGGGCCGAGAGTCGATCGGTGGCGGTGCGAAACACGCGTCAAGTCACATCATCTTTGTGCCTTTACGCGTCCCTCCCCAGGGGGGGGCAATACGTCCCTATAATCTCATTTCCACGTTGTGCGGCGCAACCCGTCCACCCGTCGACGGGCGGAGACGGGTCACCCGTCGACGGGTCTACCCCGTCAGGCACCCGGCCGTCTGGAACTAGACGCTAGACTGCTAACGGACGGGTCCCGTCCCGTCCGGCCGGCCCGTCAACCCGTCACCCTTGACGGGCGGCGCCGAGCCCTACGTCGGACCACACATTCACAATATTGTGGAGGATGTGCAGCATCTCGTGAGCGTACTTTGTCCTCCCATTTCCGCGGTAGCAGAATGCGAATTGTTTGAGGATGAGAACAACACGGCCCGAATCACCGGCCTTGATGGCGTCGGCAAACTCTCGAGTGAGAAGGGCGTCACCGTCGTCACGTATGAACAGGAATCCTTAGGGATGGCCACGGGTACGGGTCAACCCGGCGGGTTTCCGGGTCGGGTCGGCCCGGGTACGGGTACGGGTTCCAAATTTAGTAGACCCGAAACCCTTCGGGTACACCGCGGGTCTGCGAAAATCGAATTTATTATGGAATTCAACTCATTGCAAGGCAGTTAGACATGGCTAACAGCTATCAAAGGTACTCCCAAGCTTTTGTTAAGCACCAGATGCATCTAAAATCTCAATCAGTGAACATATTTCATGTTTTGAAGGTGTTAAACCTTCCCGGCAAGCTTCGGCAGCCATGATCCGATCAATTCGGACAACCCGTGGACAACCCGTGGACCCGCGGGTTTGGGTCCGGGTTTTCCGGGTCCGGGTCCGGGTCGACTGTTTCATACCCGAACCCGTACCCGTGACCATCCTGTTACAGGATCGCGTTCTCAAAAACCATGTCGCCCTTCCGAATGTGCGGCGGATACACCTTCTTCGACGCTGGCTGATTTGGATCAGCCGATTTCTTTTGTCCCTTGGCTTTGGCCGCAAGTTCTGCATCCCTACGGCGCTCGTCTGGTACGCGAAGCTCCCGCAGCTCCTGCACGACATCAGCATTTGCAAAGCCGTCGTATATTTCTTCGGCGTGTCCAGCTAGTGTTGACCAGGAGTCACAATCTTTGGCGTAATCCTCGAGGGTAGCTTTTTTGGAAACCAGCAGTAGACAATGCAGGATTCGAGCATAAAGCGAGATCATAATGAGGTGTCGACAAGTTCGAAAGGGCGGAAGAGAAGTGAGCGTGATTGGCAAACGGTCGAGGACAGTATTATGAAAACCAAGACTTCCGGGGCTTCTGAATCCAGCGCCAGGCTTGCCAAAGTGAGTGTGGAGGACACCGTGACAATCCGCGATCTTAGCGTGAAAAAGACCAGGCATAAGTACGAAATGTTTCCATGCCTGAGCCCCGGATTCGTGACCGAGACGCACTTGTAGGATTGATCGCTGCCGGGCAATCGTGAGCTGGTCTCCCGCTATAATTTTCACATATTTGACATAGTGTGGGTCGTTCATGTCTAGGTGCAGCTCTTTGTTACTGCTATTTGCGGAACTTAGGGCGCGGATCAATTTTTTTCAAAAAATGATGATTTCAGTATAACACTCATAACTCCCTCAATTCTTAGTCTTTTCTCTTGATTCCAACACCATTTTACTTGTATACAATGCCCCACCTGCATGTACCCATGGATAAATACTGATTATATAATCCAAACCAAATATGGAAATCAGGATCATTTTGTGTATATCACTTCCTGTACATGCACTAGGTAATTACAGCTCTTTGCGGAACTTAGGGCGCGGCCGATTTTTTTTTCCTTTTTGAGCTGTTTTTGATCATTTCAGCCAGAACAGCTGTTCTGACCTCAATTCTCAGCGTACGTTTCTGAAAACTATATGAGCAGAATCACACGACAATTCCGCAGGGCATGACGTCCTCAGAATCTTTTCATACCGCCGGCAGTAATTATAATATATTATTTTGTGTGTTTTGCGGAGATCATCTCTAGTGTCGTGATTTGAAGGTTGTGTGGGATGTTGTATGGCTCTAAAAACAATTGTTTGGATGGCGGAGGGCACACCATCCTCGTAATTGAGGCATGGCACCCGGAGCGCGTGAATAGTGGACTTGAACAAGCAGAATATAGGTACAGCTCAGGCTCTGTGTATTTGTGTGATCTATGATTGAATGAGCTAAGAAACTACCCATTATCATTCTATTGAGTGTCCTGGAGGAGTCCCACGGCTCGGATTTGCTCTTGTACTTCCTGTACAGCACTGCAAGACAACTCGATCACAACGATTCTGGGCACGTGACCGCGCTTGTGATCACATTGGGACATGTCGCGTCGCCGGACGGGGATGCACAGAGTTGATCTGAGGCGTGTAATCTCTCGAAAACACTTCAAAGTCAGAATATTGACAATTGGTTCACTCGCTGGAGGATAGAGCACACAGATATATAAGGCCTAGACTGTAGGAATATTTCACAGCTTCAAGTCCACTATTCGCGCGCTCCGGGTGCCACACCTCAATTACGAGGACGGTGTGCCCTCCGCCATCCAAACAATTGTTTTTAGGGCCATACAACATCCCACACAACCTTCAAATCACGACACTAGAGATGATCTCCGCAAAACACACAAAATAATATATTATAATTACTACCGGCGGTATGAAAAGATTCTGAGGACGTCATGCCCTGCGGAATTGTCGTGTGATTCTGCTCATATATTTTTCAGAAACGTACGCTGAGAACTGAGGTCAGAACAGCTGTTCTGGCTGAAATGACCAAAATCAGCTCAAAAAGGAAAAAAAATCGGCCGCGCCCTAAGTTCCGCAAAGAGCTGTAAAACATTGGATATCTGGGAATATATATCTTTTTTATGATATACAGGCGCCTGGGAGCCCATTTTGTGTATATATGTTGTTGTTATGGTACACCGTTGACCTACATATACTGGGTCATATCCAGCACCATATGGGGCTCTGATATCTAAATTTTGAATATGCCTGCAGCTGGATATATATATTAGTAGACATGTGCGAAGATATCACGATGCCCAGACTCTTTATGTTTGTACGGGAGGTGATATATGCAAAATTTGGTGACTTACCATATATGGTACAAATTATATAATCATCCCACATCCAGGGGTGCATGCAGGCGGGAGCATTGTGTACAAGTACAATGGTGTTGAAATCAAGAGAAAAGACTAAGAATTGAGGGAGTTATGAGTGTTATACTGAAATCATCATTTTTTGAAAAAAATTGATCCGCGCCATAAGTTCCGCAAATAGCAGTAATGGCCTCAATAACTTCTATGTTTTCTTTGGTCGAGTTCTCGTCAATCTCCATTGCGGGCAGCGGATGGATGGAGGACTGGTGAAGAGTGATTTTGTCAATGCTGGTGGGTTGTGACTTTTCTAAATCCTGCTTCCATAGCTCAAAGTCCTTGCCACCATAGCGGATAATGATACGCAGAATTGTGTGGATCATGTTCTTGCGAAAGAACACAGCCTCCTCGTCTGTGAGCTCGAGGTTCTCGATTGTGAGCGGAGTGGCTTTAGCGATGCATTTGTCGAGGTCTGCCGTTAAGAGCGCTTCCAGTTTGGTGTCATGCAGTGGTACCTCTGTTGTGCAGGTACCATTCTCTTGTGTATCTGGATGGGATGCATCAGTGAGTCAACGGAGGATATGGATGCAAGAGAACGGACTCTTGCGGCCTAGGATCTGTTCTGCCACGCGAACCATCATGTTGACATTATCATACATGATGAGGAACAAGCTAGTAGCAGCAATTGCTCGTGCGGTCGCTCTGCATGCATCCGAAAGGAGTGAAAGGGTGCCTGGACCGCGGACCCGTTTTTTCTTCGCTTTTTTAGCATCTCTTCGTTTCTTGTTTTTTCTTGCATGTCGCCCAGGCAATGTTGGCTCAGGAGTGTCAACCCCATCGATGTCATTGAGCGTGTCCGGGGCCTGTATATCATTGTGAGCCAAAGTCTCTTTATCTTTCAGAATGACTGCTAACCAGTGATGCAGCATCCTGAGCAGTTTCTTTGGACTTGGTACAGCGCGATATTACAGATGTATACCCTGTTGTAATGCCAAATCCATGCAGAATGCCGAAATGCTGCCTTTGCCCGCCAGTTGCCATAAGGTAAGTGCTGTGGACTGCTTGAGCGTAAGAGTTATTCTGACTGGCACCATTGAGTAGGGCGAGAGCTGCAGAACCCGCAAGCTTGTTGGTGCATGTAAGTACATCATATTCCATGATTATATATAACGGACACTCACGACTTGTCGCTTCTTCAAGAACGCTTTCGACTGGGTCTTCATTTGGCGCTTGGTCGACGAGAAGCAGTCAAATATCCCAAACACAGCCGGGGCCATCCCACGGAGCGTTTGACTTATCCCCCTGAGGCTATAACTGAGGAAGAAGTCCTCGTTGACAGTTTTTTTGACTTTACTGAGAAACCCTGAGCTTGTGATGCGCTTGAACTCCCGGGACACTGCCTGTTTGACCAGTCCATATGCCCAATCCCAAATTATGGTACGTGCTGTATTCGTCGCCTTCTGGGAGCTCCAATAACCAAGAACTTTCTTGACGGCAGATTGGTGCCGAAAGAAACCTCGCCATCTCCAATCAAAGCCGGACACGAATTGTGTCGCTGGGTTGAAGACATACTCCAGGAGGTCTTCCAGAGAGTAGTTTTCGGCCTGGAGTCCACCTAACACGTTCTCGAAATAGGCCTTTTTGTGAGTATATACCAAACCCAACACCGCGACACGGCGTGTCAAACGTCAGAAAATCCGACACATCTAAGAATCCCCACACGTAGATCAGCAAATCCGACACATCTGGCCAAATGGGACGCGCATCCCAGCAAACCTGACACAACTTCAGAAAATCCGACACGCACAATCAGCTAGTCTCGCTTGCATACGCGAGAATCAACGGCATGGCACCGTGCCAAATATTTACCTCCCTCTCTCTTCCGCACCACCACGATCCCGCAATTGCCCCCGCTTCCCCCCGCTCAAATATGCTCGCGAGACGATCCCCCTACGAAAGAAAACCCGCTGGAAAGCGACCATACGGCGTTGTGGCAACCCCGGTCCGTAGTGCCTTCCCCGCTGCAGGTGAAAACTGGTCTACTAGGGCAAGTGTCCCCGAGGTGCGCAGTACCGCCCCTCATCCGATGAACTCGCTGACCTTGGCCCAGCGCAGGCGCTTGAGCCGGGCGCAGGAACGGGGGAAAACCTATCCCTGGTGAGTAATTTCTCCGCCTGCAGGAATTGGTTCATCTTCGCCCCAGTGCTACTTCCTGACCCCCCATCGAAAACCCCGCCCAAGATGCTGTCAGAGGATGCGAGGATGACGGGTTCGGGGTCAGACCGGAGCTTCAAGGGGTCTGAGGTCGAGGAGCGGGTCGTCTTCGTGTTTTCAAACGTCCTTCAGTGCGGTGTGTTCATTTCCGCCTTTTTTTCCCGCCCCTTCTAACGAATTGTAGCGGTCCCCGTCTCGCGTACGTCCAGCAAGGCGGGTAACGCTGACTGTGCTCATTCCGACCACGCTCACTCCGGCTGATCCGTCACGACGTACCTGAACGTAGATATATTTTCCGTCAGTAGATATTTTCTCCAGTAGATATCAATGTCTGAAGAGAGCTACGGCCTTTTTTGTTTTGTTTGTATGTGTTAGCAGTAATACTGAGAGTGAGTGAATATAAGAAGAGTATTAATTCTTGGATGGCCCAAAAACTCGGCCTTATATACTACAGAGAATAATGTACTAGAATATTCTACATACTACAAGTGAGTTAAAGTCCTTTCTACTTTAGTCAGCTTTTACTCAGCGGTCCTCGGGATAACCGGAGTTGCTGAGTAAGCCCGACTCACAACACTCCCCCTCAACTCCGAAGACATCCCGAGTCCTTGGACTAGTTCTGAGTGCCTTGTCCTAGGCAAAGCCTTGGTGAGTAAGTCTGCGAGATTTTCTTCGGATGCACAGTGCATGATCTCCACTTCGTTAGAAGTGATGCGTTCGCGTATGAAATGATGCCGTATGTCAATGTGTTTGCTACGGGCATGAAAGTTAGAGTTCTTTGCAAGATCTTGTGCCCCTTGATTATCAACATATAGTGTCGTCGCGTGTGTCTGGGGAAATCCGAGTTCGCCGAGCAGAGTGCGAAGCCAAATGAGTTCGCGTGTCGCATGACTGATCGCCATATATTCGGCTTCCATGCTCGATAAGGCTACCGTCGGTTGCCTTTTTGAGTTCCATGCTACCGTTGCATCACCAATCTTGAAGATGTACCCGGATATCGACCGTCTGTCGTCTGGATTGTTGCCCCAGTCTGCATCTGTGAAGCCTACTAGCTTAACATCTTTGCCTCCCAGCATCAGGCCTATATCTTGGACTCCTTTAAGATATCTCAAGACTCTTTTGACAGCAGTCCAATGTGCGGGTCCCGGATTACTGGAATATTGGCTTAGGCTTTGAACTGGGTGTGCAAGCTCTGGGTGTGCACCAATTGCTGCATACATTAGTGATCCAATTGCTGTCTGATACAGTGGATATGCGCTGGTCTGGGTTTGCGGTTCTGATGACTTCACAAGTTTGACATTCGGATCAAGAGGTATGTGAACGGGGTTACAGTTCTCCATTTGGAAGCGGGTAAGGATCTTCTTGATGTATTGGCTCTGTGTGAGCTTGAGAATGCGATTTTTGCGGTCTCGAGTTACTTCGCAGCCCACAATTTGTCTGATCTCCCCCAGATCTGTAACTGTAAAATGGCTCTGCAATTCGTCCTTTAATGCAGCCATTCTCTCTGTCCCATTTGTAATCAATGTCATGTCATCGACATGTACGGCAACAACAGCAAGTTCTCCATCAGATCTGTGCACGTACACACACTGATCTGAGAACAATCGGGTGAAGTTCAGCCTCATGAAAACTTCATTGAGTCTCTCATTCCAGACTCGGCCGGACTGACGCAGTCCATATAGTGATCCTAGAAGCTGGCAGACTCTGCCAGTGCCATCATCGTAGTCAGGTGGCTGCTCCATGTAAATGGTTTCTTTCAATTTGCCATTGAGGTAAGCCCCGACTACATCCATGACATGAACTTCTAAATCTTGAATTGCAGCTATAGCAAGAATTAATCGGAGTGTTTCGAGCCTAACAACAGGTGCGAATGTCTCCTCAAAATCGAGTCCGGGAATCTGCGAGAATCCCTTCGCTACTAGCCGCGCCTTGTATTTGATGATTTTGCCGGTGTCATCACGTTTGATGCGATAAACCCATTTGCAGCCTATCGGATTTCGGTCGGCAGGTCTCGGCACCAACTTGTAAGTCCCAGCACCTAATTGTGCAATTTCTGCATCCATGGCTTCTCTCCATTTCGGCCAATCTGGCCTTGCTCTCACTTCTTCGAGTGTGAGAGGCTCATCTGTTGACGAAACTCCGACCATTGCATAATCCACCATGATCTCCGCATGTTCGGGGTTTTCATAGACTGGCACCATGTGTGCCCACTCTTTCGGTCCTCGAGTTGCCGGATTATTAAGCTTTCGGTAATTCGTTTGTGGCAGGGCGGCAATTCGCGAGCTTCTTTCCCTCGGAACAGTGATCTTTGATGATGCTGTAACCTTTGGCGGCAGCTCGGGTTCAGGCACACCTTCTTCAATTTCTTTTTCCTGGTCCTGAACTGTTTCCTGACTCGTAGTTTGCTCGCCATTACTCCCCCTCTCCCCCTCGAGCAAAGGAGGGTTAGGAAGTATTATTTCATTGCTGTTATCCACTGTATCATCTTCAGTGAATACAACATTTCTTGAGGTCTGAACCTGCCGTGTCTTTGGGTTGTAATACCTCCAAGACTTCGATTCATCGCCAATGCCCATAAAAAGATATGGTCTGGACTTCACATCCAGTTTGCTTTGCTTCCCATCCTGCCGAAGCACCCAGCATTCGACTCCGAACTCTTGTAGCATTGAAACATCAGGCTTCTTTTTCCAGAAGATTTCATCGGGAGTTTTATCTTTCAATGCACGAGTTGGTGATCGGTTCTTCAGATAGGTTGCATAAGCAATAGCTTCCGGCCACAGGAATAGTGACAAATCATGAGCATGAAGCATAGCTCTTCCGTGCTCCACAATTGTCCGATTTACGCGCTCGCCGATGCCATTTTGGGCTGAAGAATGTGGTGCAGTCAATTCTAGCTGAATTCCTGCATCCAAAAGGTACTTCTTGAAGACCTTATTGACGTATTCCTTCCCATTATCGGCCCTAAGCTTCTTAAGCTTATTTTTGGTCTGTGTTTCGACGAAACTCTTGTACTGTTTGAATTTCTCAAAGGCTTCGGATTTTGCCTTGATGAAATAGACCATTGTTCTTCGTGATTTTCCATCGGTAAATGCGACGAAATATCGTACGCCTCCTATTCCAGTGTGACGAGATGGTCCCCACACATCTGTGAGTGTCAAGTCTCCGATCTCGGCAATTTCGGTATGTGATTCTTTCGGAAATGGTTGAATATGCTGTTTGGCAACTATGCAGGCCTTGCATTGAGCCTTTGGCTCCTTCGATGTGTCGACATTCATGCCAGTAACCATCCCTTTTGACTTGAGCATTTTTATTGAGCCCATGTAGAGGTGTCCAAAAATCCGATGCCATTCATCCCAAGTTCGGCCGGCTTTTGCCGCATAAGCCTGGTCATGTTTGGCAACAACCTCACATATCATCCGGTACAAGCGCCCTGTTTTGATCCCTTCGGCAATCACCGTTCCGTCTGGTGCATACATCCGGGCATACTTGCCCTCAAATCGGACTTGGAAACCCGCATCTGTCACCCTTGACAGCGAGATCAAGTTATTCGGTGCGCTTGCGACGTGCACACAATCTTTCAGTGTGACTGTGGTAATTCTTGTCTGCACTGGGAACTTGAGCTTGACAACACCTCTGCCCAACCCCGCGGTCTCTCCAAATCCAATTACTTTGTGTCCTGGAGTCTCCACATAGTTTTCCATAATAGTTTTATCCTTTACTATGTGTGATGTGGCCGCGGAATCTAATAGCCATCAATGCTATGTCTGGTAGTACTTCTCGGGCCGAGAAAACATAGTCATCCTTTGCTTCATAGGCGCGTGTCTTTCCCTTGTCTTTCCAAGTGTCCTTCTGATGATCTCCTTTTTGATCATCATCACCGCCGGGCCGGGAATTCTTCTTCCCCTTGTGGTGATCTGCTTTGATGTGGCCGCGTTTGCCGCACTCAAAGCATACAACGTTCGGGTTATATTTCTTCTTCCAGCTTTTCCCTGTTAATGCCGTGTCATTTCCTCCTTTGGCCCTGAGCCTCCGATCTTCTTCCAAGATTCGGGAGCTTAATTTCAGCGGTGTGAGGCCCGTGGTATCAATCGACGAAATGAAAGTGTCCCACGACTCCGGCAAAGAGGTAAGCAACGTGATCGAGTATTCTGAATCCTCGATCTTCTGACCCAAAGTCGTCAGTTCCTGTTTGTAACCCTGCATCGTACGAAGATGCTCTTCCATGCTGGTTCCCTCCTCGCACTGGGCCCGGAAAAGTTTGCGACGCGCAAGTACAATTCCCAATGCCCCCTGAGGTTCCAACATCTCCTTCAAGTTGTTCCACGCCTCATTTGATGTCGTTGCGCTGGCAACGTAGACCAACATCTCGTCGGCTACGCGCAGTCGAATCATGGACAGGGCCTTCCGGTCCTTCCCTTCCCACACACCCTTTGAAGCAGCATCGGTGGGTTTTTCAATTGTCCCATCCGCATACTCAACTAATCCCTGGTCAGTCAAAATGTCCTTCATTTTGATGCTCCAGACAGAGTAGTTCTCAGGTCCCTTCAATGGGTCAATGCGATAGATACTCGAAGATGAACTATCCGCCATTACTGATTCGGAAGCGAACGATTATGTAAGCGAATGTATAGTGATATTACTGTCCGTGCGAACTAAGATCTAGGCACGGGGCCCAATAACCTGTTAGCAGTAATACTGAGAGTGAGTGAATATAAGAAGAGTATTAATTCTTGGATGGCCCAAAAACTCGGCCTTATATACTACAGAGAATAATGTACTAGAATATTCTACATACTACAAGTGAGTTAAAGTCCTTTCTACTTTAGTCAGCTTTTACTCAGCGGTCCTCGGGATAACCGGAGTTGCTGAGTAAGCCCGACTCACAACAGTATGTTCGAATACTACAAGGCTTTCGTATAAATCCCGCGAGTTCTGAAGGCAATCTGGTAAGAACTGAGGTGAAGCAAGTCCATTTTGCACTTGGAGAACATTTGGCACTGCAAAGTGATGAATCCATAGTTTGAACCCTTCAGCACCACTCGGCTCAAATATCCCTTGAGTGTGCTAAGGAAACTTACGCTGCTGTACGCGTCGCGTCGCGGTCACATGGCCGTGTTTATTTGGGTGTGTGACCATTGCCGATCGCTAAACACGGCAGGCGGAGTGCTCCATCCGGCGAAGTTTCCTAATCAAGAGCAAGAAGGAACCCCAATTTGGTGTTCGGCCGGCTCAAGGCTAATACATGCTTGGCGATGTGTCGGAGTTGGAAGACAATCAGACCCATGTGTCGGACTTTCTGGAATGTGTCGGACTTGATGAACGTTAGCCGCCGTGTCGCGGTGTCGGGTTTCAGGGAGCCTCCCTTTTTGTCTTCCTCTTCCCGCTGCTTTTGCAAGTCCCTTTCTGCCTGCTCCTTGGCCTTTGCCGTGTGCTCTGCTGCCTTTTTCTTCGCAAGGGTCCCCTGCCGTTGGATCTGAATCCTTTCGTTCATAAGCTTGCGCTCGGTACGGGGTGTACACATCGGGCTGGACGATGCTGGAGCAGGTGACAGTGACGAAGCGAAATATGGGAAAAGTTGCTTCGCGCTCGGGGTTTCAAACACATTGGAGGGACTGGGGGGAGCGGAGGACAAAGGTGAGGAATAAGGTTTCCCTTTTTTTGGTGTCTCATCCTCATCGTCCGAGTCGTCTTCATCTTCCGAAAGCTCGTCAACTGGGACTGTCTGGAGGGCAGGAAGTTCATCATCATCCTCGCCTTCATCGTCCATAGGAATGTCCCGCAAAATTGGCATATCCTCGTCGCCGTCATCTGACTCGCTGAAGGGATCCGAGAGAGGTAACCTATCCTGTCTGCCGACTAATTTAAATGTCTCAGTTTATTAATCTCGGTGCGCCTTTTATTCTCTCGTCGTTCCTGGCTCATTGAATCAATAGTTGTATCGCCGGATGGCCGATCGTCCGGACAATTCCGACAGTCCTGACCAGCGAAAGCTCAAGGAAGGTGAAGTCTTGAAGGCAATTATCCAATATCTTTCCGGGACGGGAGATTTCAATGATTTCGACGCCGAAGCCTGGAAAGAAATGACGGCAAGTCTTTTCATCATCGTCTCGCGTTGGTGTTCATGTTTCGTAGGGGGACACCGATCCCATCGCGGTCTGGAAAGCCTTTGCAGGCTCCAAGCACCTCGCAGAACTTGCAGAATTTGCGATCGTGATCCACTATATCATAGCGAACCAAGCGGGATGCGAGCGCACATTTTCCCGGACAAAAATAGAGCAATCTGATCATCGGAACCGGCTTGGCCTGGAGAAGATTGACATGTGCACCAAGGTTAGTTCATTGTATTTGCGACATCAATTCTACCCACACTGAGTAAATCGTTCAGGTCAAGGGCCAGATTCGTTCCGATCACCAACGGGATGGCATTTATAAGCCCCACAAGCCGCGTAAAAATCACAAGTCCACAGCTAATCTGCTAGCTGTTCCGCGCTACCGTGATCTCCTTGACGATCAGGACGACGAGGATCCAAGTGAACGTGGTCGGGCTCTCGTGTCGAGCCGCGAGGGCTGGAGGACTCAAACAGCCAAATGGATAAGTGATACTCGGGCTGCAGACCGCGACGCAGAAGACCCAGACTCAGACGAAGAAGCCGACACCACCCCTCACATTCCGTCTCGCCTGCCTACTTGGAAAAAAATAACGCTCTGCGTCTTATTCGGAGGCGCCGAGAAACCTCGTGCACGCAAACCATCGGCACGGGTGATTCAGGAGGAAGAGCTGCTGATGCAGGCACTTGCAGAGGAGTTGGAGGATGATGTTCCGGATGATGGCGCTATAGAGATAGATTCCGAGGACGAGTACCGTGCGTAATTTACCGGACGAGAATTGTCGAAATGGCTGTGCCAGACAGCGTGGGAAAATCAAATGAACCCCTTCACGCAGCCTTCAAGCTGAAGCCTTCACCCTTCCGAAGGCCTTCACGATCCTGAGAGTGAATTTTGAAGGCCTTCGGGCGAACACTGCGGCTAAGTGCTTCCAGCCGTTATAGTAAGTATTACTTTGCTTGCTCGTCAATACTCCCCCACGATAACGGCTGGACACGAGCCTAGTCCCACACACACATCCATCATTCCCACGCACGAAAGTCCCTGCTATGGTGCAGCAAAAATATAACAAGTGCATTGAGGCAGCTGGTCCAATTGGGATGACTACATTTCGGATAGACAAAGGTCGGTTCATCAATTCACTCCGCAATCTTCAATGAATGATGGATTCTTTCAGCTCCCAGCACACAGGAAATTCTGGGTGGCCAACTCCCACAACAGGTGCATCAAAGCCTGATCAATTCGCGCAAACGGCAAGACATGGTTCACACTCATTGTATGACTAAATTTCCGAATGGGACCGGTCTCCCTGGTATGCGTTCCAATTGTCAACAACTTAGATCACTGAGCCATTGCCTAGGTGTTTACCATGAATTCAGGACACTCAATAGAATGATAATGGTCAGTTTCTCAGCTCATTCAATCATAGATCACACAAATACACAGAGCCTGAGCTGTACCTATATTCTGCTTGTTCAAGTCCACTGTTCACACGCTCCGGGTGCCATGCCTCAATTACGAGGACGGTGTGCCCTCCGCCATCCAAATAATTGTTTTTAGAGCTATACAACATCCCACACAACCTTCAAATCACGACACAAGAGATGATCTCCGCAAAACATGCAAAATAATATATTATAATTACTACCGGCGGTATGGAAAGATTCTGAGGACGTCATGCCCTGCGGAATTGTCGTGTGATTCTGCTCATATAGTTTTCAGAAACGTACGCTGAGAATTGAGGTCAGAACAGCTGTTCTGGCTGAAATGATCAAAAACAGCTCAAAAAGGAAAAAAAATCGGCCGCGCCCTAAGTTCCTCAAAGAGCTGTAACACCTGTATAGAACATTCTACACAGTGGTAACAGCAGGATACAAATTTTAGCACATGTCGTATGACTTGTGTGATGAGCTGGTTGAGGAGAGAGATGGGTGTAAAATGTGAAAGATAGATGCATCTCCTCAGACCAAGGCCAGATTACCCCTTTCAACGTCGAGCGTTTCGAAAATCTCCTCGTAGATCATCCCAACCAGCTCTTTGTGCGCTCAGTGATGACCGGGTTGCGGGAGGGTTTTGGCCTTTCCACAACGGCGAGTACAAAGTCGAGCTTCAGGTCAAGGGCAAGAACTTCGCGACTGACCCGCCGATCTCGCCGCTATCCGAGCCTACCGTGACAAAGAAATTAGTGCATCCCACTGGTCCGGAGCTCTGCCCGACACGGAACTCCTGCCGGGCATGAGGAAATCTCCCATGTTCATCGTTTGGCAGAAAAGAAGCCACGAGTCATCACCGACCACAAATCATCGGGTCTCAATGACGGCATACCCAAAGCTGAAGGACATGTCCGTTACGATGACATGCACAACTTCGGCCAGGCATTGCATGACGCGTGTGTCGCTCATCCCAGCCGCAAAATTGTCTCATTTAAGTCTGATGTCCAAGGCGCGTTTCTGAATCTCCCGGCCCATCCGCTTTGGCAGCTGCATCAAGTTGTCGAAGTCGACACTGTCTTGCACATCGTGCGTCGTTTGGTATTCGGCAACCGGGCCTCTCCGCGGTGTTGGTGTGCGGTGTCTGGGCTTCTTTGCTGGATCGCCATTCGAAAATTCGACATAATCAGCTTATTTGTCTACATGGATGATTTCTTCAGGTGGGATTTCCTCGACAATCTTGTCTTTTACCACGGCCTGCTTTGGCCACGCTGCCAGGTCCTTCTCCTCATATTATGGGAATTCGTTGGATGCCCCTTCGAGGACAGAGAACAGGAGCACGGTGTCACCCTGAAAATAATTGGCTTCTGGGTTGACGCCGTTTCCTCTGAAATGAAAATTTTCTCCACTAAACTATGCTATGTTCATGCCAAAAACCGAGTCTTGAAGGGCTCCGGTCAAAATTCCGGTTTGACATGAAGTGATGTCTGCTACCATATGTATGCACGAATCACAGTTCCAGCTATCGGGATGAGTTTCAGTTGAAAGATTAATGGCGGAAGAGCATGTACGTCCCGCGCCGATGGCCTTCAGAAATAAATCCAGCTCCACCTGCGACACGATGTAACGTCGCGTCATTGTCAAATGCGAGGACTCCAGGGATGTCCAGACATTTGATTGGGAAGGGTACACCCGTACTTAAAAGAACACCGCCGCCGCTCGTGCGGCAACAGTGGAGAATATTTTTTAGACTCAACCGTGTAACCCTTCTCGATTCAATACTTTTACTACAGATCTCGGGGTGTAATCTTCGGCATGGATTGTGTCACGGAGTACACATGAACATCAGAATGAGCATCCAAGAAACCCAACTATTCTGTGTTCACTTTTGGGACCCCACCAGTATACTATTCTCAGGTGTCTCCGAGGTAGCAGATCGCTGGATATGATCAGCTAATTGAAGGAACGAGAGAAAGGACCTCTTTGTAGAGCAACTCTGGGGAGAGGGTCTATATTAGATTACGTGGTGTCCTTGATCATACGTGCCTTTCAGCTGGTCATTTGTAGGATTCTTGTCATTAACTAGACACCAGAGGGTTCAAATGCAGTCCAACCGGTTCAAACAACTGCCTACAATCGAATTGGAAGTATGAAGGATTCAGAGGGATGGCACTGGGTTCATCCTCAGGATCGTGCTGAAACACGTAGTTAGCGTGCTTCCCTTCCCATGCAATGACGACGACAATTCACGTATGCCTCAAGGTATGGGTGTTCCAGTGCATCATACACAGTAAGTCTCTTGGTCGGATCAAATGTCTAAGTTTCCCCCTGATTTTGGTGTACGTCGCTCACAACGAGGCTCACCAAAGTCTTCGAAAGAAAGTCTATGGCCTCTGAAGGTGCATGAGGAAAGAGGGCGGGGAAATATCTCCCCGGCCGTTTGGGGAGCATGAGAAGGTAGTCACGCGATCGCTTGGAGGTAATTGCGTTGACTTCGTCCAAGCCGGGCGAACCTACAGCGAGTTACCAGTGTCCGGAAAAGGAAGATAACCGATATACCCGTCATATCCAGGATTAAATTGAGCTGATGACCATAATCTCGTCCCGGAAACAGTGGAACTCCGCTGAGGAGCTCAGCCAAGATACATCCGACAGCCCAGATGTCGATTGCCTGTGAGATCAATTTTGCATTGGTAAAAGGTCACGGGAACGGATTTATCACACCTTTGTGTACATCTTGAAGCTCAGCATAATTTCCGGCGCACGGTACCATCGAGTGGCCACATATTCTGTCATGAGACCTGCTTGCTCACCACTGGTGGCACTGCTCATGACACTCCTTGCTAGACCGAAGTCAGTGACCTTCAGTTCGCAATTCGCATTGATTAAGAGATTGGCTGGTTTCAGGTCGCGGTGGATAACATCTGCGCTGTGGATCGACTTCAGAGCTCTCAAGGTCTGGTATATGAAGTACTGGGTGGAGCACAGTCAGCGCTCAGCTAGCATCCCTCTATTTAACGAGGACGAACTCGACAATGATCGTCAGTCAAGTGTTGTAACCGTATTACGTGACTCAAATCGGTCCCCATTAACTCCTGAATGACTGTTGCAAGTGTGAAAAAAGACTCTGGAAGAAGACTTCGTCATACAGTAGATTTCTGTAAATGACTCCAGACTTGCGGGTTTGATGATATCCACGATTGAGATAATCTGAGAATAATCACATGAGAGCTTCAACGGGAGAGAGAAGAAGTTGGCAAGAAGTTGGTACGTTGTCATTGAGACAGCTCTCCGAGAAAAACTTAAGAAGCTTTAATTTGCGTAGAGTCCGCAAGCAAAACAGAGTATGCCCGAAGGGGATTATTCTCTTGATTGCGACTTTGCGGCCAGTAGGTTTGTGTAGCGCAGCTGCCACTATTCCGTAGGATCCTTGGCCGATCACGTGAAGAACCTGATAATCGTCACCGTGACCTTGGCAAATCTCAGTGACAGTCGATGCTAAATAAAGATGTAAATTTATAAATACCGATTTCGAAGGTCGGAAGGGTAGCGGTGTTCCGCAAAGGCATTATGATAATTGCCAAATATTAGCAACGGATGAGGCACTGTGACGTATTTAAGACATGGCCACTTTTAAATATCACTGCTGGGTATGCAACCCGGACTACCGATCGGGTCGGGCATGTCACCTTGTCCCGTCGAGCCTTCGGCCGGGAGCAATTACAGGACGGGATGGGAGTCTTCCCGGACGACTGCAGCGTAGGGATCGGCACCGTAGCCGTATAATACGGCATACGGCATACGGCTATACGGCAGACCCGTACCGTCCCGTATGGCCGTCGGCACCCTCCTTTACGGTTACGGCTCTCAGCCGTACGTACTGCCGTAGGAAGCCGTATGAATACGGCCGTAGACGGCACCCATACGGACCGTAAATTGGGCCATCAGATCGTATCATTCCGCGGGCAAGTGCGAGGGACGTCGACATCATTATGAAGGCCGCCATCGGACAAAAATAAAATGATTGTGTTGTCCATCAGTGATCCCAGCCGATCCTCGTGCTTCCCTGCTCTTCCTCGTCGGTCATCGCGAATCCCGGCCATTCCCAAGTCGCGTCCCATATCTTAAACATCATGTTACCGCAACATCGGTGACACTAGTGCCGGGTCTGAAAGGCTGTATAAAACAATTGTATTATACAAGACGTATTATTGCTGAACCTTTAGGTTTGGCTACCCAGGGGGACTTGGGTTTCGATCACGATCTATTTTCCTAACATGCACAAGCAGGAAATTCGTAATATAAATTTGGTCATCATGCTGAACCTGTATAGGTTTTTCGCAAGTTTTCCGGTTTGTAATGTGGAATTTTAGATGTGAATCAACCCTCATCAGTACTGCATGAGTACTTGAGTTACAGGGTCCTACCCCTAAAGGTCGCTCAATATTGAATCGCTGCAGCCGAGTGTACAGCATCACTAATCAGGTCAATGACATACATACAAAGAAAAGCCAGGTATTGGAAGCTCCCTTTCTCTCACGGTTAGAAATTTTCGAGCCTCTTATCACTACCAACCAGAAGCAGAATTCGTCCATGTATCACACATACTGCAAAGCCTGTGTGGCGCATCGTCTCGACAGTGCCAGAACGACGACTGCTGACCTTGCCCAAAGCTCGGAAGAATTTAAAGAACAGAGCAGGCAGAAGCAATGGATGGTGGAGACGAGAGTGATAATGACCTCGCTTCTCGTCTGCCTAACTGTCTCCCGGTGTGGAAGCAGATGACACTGGCGGTTTTATTCAGAGGGGCGGAGAAGTCTCGTGCACGGAAGCTGGCGGCACGGGCGATGGAGCAGGAGGAGCTGTTGATGCAGGCATTGGCAGAGGCGGAGGAGAATGGGGTCCCGGATGATGGCGCCATAGAGATTGATTCAGACGATGAGTTCCAGCCGTAATGTACTGGGACTTCGGCTATGCATATGAGCGTGGGAAAATATATTCAAGGCCTTAAATTGCCCTTACGTTCAAGGTCTTACCCTTATTAAGGCCTTAAAGGTTTTTTAAACCTCGATTTAAGGCCTTATGGGTGAACACTGGAATTTAGCCTTTGTTTGGCTATGCTGTGCTCGGCCCGAACTCGAACTCGAAAACGATTTGTGTCTATCGTTTAGTAGCTGTAAATGCACGAGAATGAAATAATTATACGAGCAGGCCACTCTCTCCTTGAAATGAACGGGATGCAGGCGATCATTTATCCGGTGAACATCTCACGTATCGCATTTCCATGGCAAGGGTACAAGGTAGGTAAGCGTTACCATACGTGTGTAACAACAGTCGTCCGGTACAGAAGCATTATTTCACACCAACTCGCCTGCGCTCACACCCTTCTCGATCTGGCGGACCGTCCACTGATAACCAGTAAAGATTGCCACCGGGAGGAGAACGTTCATGCCGATGGGAATGCATATCCAGCTCAGGAACCCGAGGGCGAGGCACTTGGACACGGTCGGGGAAGAGACCGACGTCAGCACAGTGAAGCCGATTAACACAACTGGGTATGCAATATCAGTACCCTGCCGACCAGCTGCACATGTAGCTAGCTACCTGGTGCCACCCAAATGCATATCAGTAAACACCGCCACATAAATTGCGCACGGACGCGCGCCATCCGCGTCGCGGACGGGATCCTGAATCCAGTTAGTTAAGCGCTGAGATGGCAAATATTTCTGGGAGGGTACACACCTGCAACCAAAAGTGATGCCGGCGCATACAATACAGGATACGACTTGCAGTCCGCCTAGCAAATAAACATAAGGGAAAACTTAGTGGATAAGTAAGGCACGCGGTTTCTTACCGATGCTGTTGAGGCCGTTGGTGTAAAGCGCCGTCAGGCCGGAGATAATGTAAAGCAGTGAGAGCGCCCAGGCCAACCCTCCGAGCGAAGTCAGCACTGCTAATAACAGTATGTAGGAGTCGCGATGAGCATACCTCGCGTAGAGGGAGACTCGGTTTCTGAAAGTGTCTTGCCGGTCTTGTCCGAAACACGACGGTTCGCCAGCAAGCGTACATGTAGGTGGCCCTCCGCCGAGCGCTGTTTCTCTGAAACCCGCGGAGAAAGCACGGGTATGAACGTGGGGTCGATCGCCGCTCGCGCATGGTATGCCTTGGAGTCCTCGGGCCGAGTGAAAAGGCGCACACAAGTTTTAAGCATCGCGTGGTTCTCGGGGTGCAATTTGAGTGTTTCGCATGAATTGCACAAGTCAAAATCAGGGCAGTCTGGGTGCAGACACTGCGTTGATCAAATCGCCCTGTTAGATCGGCGATATGATTGCGCTTGGGACACAATACCTTGTAACGCGTCCCGGAAATATTTTTCTCGCACAAATTGCAAGAGGCAAAGTGACAGGTGCCCTTCAATAATGGGTATTGAGTTATTGAAGTTCTCCCAGGCGGTAAATAATTGTGAACTCACAGCATCGACGCGAGAACTCCATGCACCCCAGGAGGAGGCTCCGGAGGAAACAGGATCGAGGGCAGCGCAAGGGGAAGCAGAGCAGAGCTTCATGGTATGGGTCCCACGGGAGGCGCCACAAGGCGTGGGTCCGCTGGCAGGGCGACGTTCTGAAGCGTGGCAACCGATACACTACTGCAGGTTAAACTAATGAACAATGTTACAAAAGGAACAACGCACACGGAAGACGTTGCAGTTTTCGCATGAAAAATACTGAGGAGCGTTGATGATCTTGGCACAGTTGTTGCAATATTTAAGGTGACAGAAAGAGGGTGGGGGACCCATCGTGAGGAATGAAGTTAGGGAAGAGTTGAGTCCATTGACACGGGTCGCCAAAGGCAAGTTTGGGGGGCGGATTGTCTGCGTAGCCATGGTGGGATGGGATCAAGCAGGCGCAGCAGAAGGCGATACTTATTATTAATGAAGCGCCTGCAGTGTGGGAAAGGGCTCGCCAGGTGACAGTCCTGGTGACCTTGACTTCCATTTCGCGGACCGTTCGGGGCGGACGGCAATCAATCACATGATCATCTTCGGGTTAGCCGTGTATGGTTGCAGACGGGCACCTATACTGTCTCGGTAACCCAGCCGTTCCGGGTGTGATCTCCGTGATTGACGTCGGAGATTGAAAAAAGAAGTACAGAGATCACACCGGAACGTCTGGGGCATTTCGTATAGCAACACCTACCATCGCGTCACAATGTCACCCGCATCACACTTTTGACACTTTTTTTGACACCTTCCTCTCTGAGACGTCTTCGACGCGCCGCCTTCCTGGTGCTGTCCTGCTCTTCCAGAAGCCAATGGACACAGATCACGTCAAGAGAAATGAAGAATCGCAACGACTCTTACGGGAGGCGCGTGAAAAAGCGCGTAAAAAGAGCAAATACGACTGGAAGGCAACTCGACGCGACTTGACGCGTCTCTTCGAAGAGATGTTCCACAAACTGCCTTATGAATGGCAGATAGACGTCGCGGAAGCACTCATCCTTGGGCTTGACGCGGTTGTCATCGCGGGCACCGGCGCTGGGAAAACAATGCCATTCATGATGCCGCTACTGCTACATCGCGAGAAATTTGTTCTCATCATCTCGCCTCTCAAGGTCTTGCAAGAAGATCAGGTATGGACTCTGGCAATGATCTCCACGCCAATTGACGCGCGTTTATAGGCTTCCCGTTTTGAGGCGATGGGATTGGCGGCCGCGGCGGTCAATGGAGATACGTACTCCAAATCGCTGCAAAAGGTGTGTCCTTTTGGTCTCTTGTCGCGTATTACTTACTTAAATGCGCAGTTGCTCGATGGTCAGACCCTCAATGCAATTTTGACATCGCCAGAGATGTGTTTCGAGCACCCCGACTTTCGTAAATGGCTCCGGTCGGACAATCTTCCAGAACCGACCCCTGGTCACAACATATGGTTTGCTAACTTCACCGTTGATCATAATTACAGTTTTGGCATCAGTATATAAGCTTTTGATTGTCTTTGAAAATTTGGGAGGGAATCTCATATGGTCTAGAACACGGAGAAGGTAGTTATGGTTAATTCGATCATATGCCTTCTCTTGATCGAGGGTGATAAGTACCCCATCTTCTTCTGCGACTTCAGCATAGTTAAGCAGGAATTTTGCTAATTTGACTTGGTCCTCAATTTTCTGGCCTTTCATGAAGCCAGCTTGGTCAGGTCTTATCAGAGATGGGGCAACATGCATTAAGCGCATAGAATAGGCCTTTGTAATAAGCTTGTAGTCTCCCAACACCTTATGTAATCAGCTTATAAATACTTTCCCACGGCCAAATCTGAGACTCGGGGGAAAAATAAAATTCATACATGAGCGGGGAGGTTGGCAGAGAGGTAAAGTAGCTTTGAACAATCAATATATGCATTAATGGTAATGTTTGGGCCGCTTTCTCTGTGCCTCTCGAGCCTGTTCTGCCTTCTGAGCTGTAGCCTGTGCATTGAAAAGAAACTGGGAAAATTCATCCAGTTCACTTTCCTCTGTTATTTCGGGAGCCAGTACAATTTCTTCGTCAAGATCTGTTTCTTGTAGTTCCTCTGAAATATTATCACAGTCCAGATCAGGCAGCTCATTGCCAAGACTGAGTTCCCAGTTATTGTCGTTGTCAGCTGCAGAGTGTAAATGATCATGGTCGTGCGGAATATCATTTTCCGGCTCCGAGGTTGAGTGTGCAAGGTCCCCTTCATCCGGCACTTCTTCCACAGTGACTTTGAGGGAGTTTCGGGCCCTCTGGAGGTTGTTCTGTCTTGCCTTCTGTGCTTTGGATTTAGCCATGATGGGGTGAGAGGCAGAAAATGCGCAGAACCACGCTGAAGCAACGTGTATGTGGCAGTCCGGGTCCCGGCCCTGTTCCGGACCGGGTCACGTGGTGGCTGTGCTGTGGCCAAATGTTCTTACTACTTTTTCCCAAAGTTGCCGCAATGGCCGTGAAAAGCATATTGGAACATGAAAAAGTTAAAAACTTATTTTGCTTTCCACTCATTCAAATTTTTATTTTTCTTGAATCTGCTCAATAGGAACTCTTCATAATGATACTAAATATGATTCCTATTGACCAGAATACCCCTAAATATTTTCTATCCTCAAGAAGTTCAGCCGGAAGTTGAAGCTGATGGCTGCTTACATAATGGTGTTGGGATCCCACGCCCTCTATCTTAAATTAATTACAAAGGTAACGCGGGCCGGTCTTACGGCAATGGATTTCGAGGACCGGGAGGTCGAAATTCATCTACGTCATTTACCCAAGCTGTCGGCTGCCTGCATCCTGGAACGGTTCAGTATAATTCTCATGAACAGATGATGATGAAATCAATTAACGTGCTCGAGTCGCTGTAAGCGACTATGGTACACGATAAAATCCTACGTAATCGTGGGCTATATGTATGGGAAGTTCAATATGGAGGAGGCCATGGCGAGATAAAAGAGAAAATTGTGACGTCAAGTTCCGGGTTCCTCTTCGGATTCCAGTTCCTGAGGCAGGATTGGGAAGAGAGGGCCAGAGGCTGCTTGGTCGACCGCAATGCGGCGCAAAATGGACTGGCGGACTGGACACACCAGATCCATCGCTCGATGAGACTCCTTTGAACAGGTCACGACTGAAGCTAAGCTTCTTGTGAAGGACTTCGACGAAGATGCAGACTATTTCCAGAACAGAGGTCGCCGAGGTGGTATATCCAGCCTCAGAACCGGAGCTGAAGTCCCTTCTGTCAAACGAGAAGACAGAGACTATGAGCGACGAAATTTGGATATGCTAGAGTCTATAAAACAGACTGCAGTGAACATGGTTGACCGACTTGAAACTGGCCAGAAAAACCAGCGTGCAGAACTTGAACAGTTCTACAGATCACTTCCAGGTCGAGTTGCTGGAGCTCCTGATTCACAGACACTTCCACCACGCAGAGAAATTCGGCCCATGCGACCGTTGACTGCTTCGGATTTGTGTCATTATTGTGCAGAGGCAGGAACTCCCTTCATAAGCAACTGCCCTCATCGGCGTCGCCATATCGAAGAAGGAACCTTGAAGGTTGTAAATGGCCAAGATTACCTCGCCAATGGAGAAGTAATCCGGGCGTATGGGAATAAATCCCGTCCCCAAATTGTGGATGAATCCAAGGCCAGATCGGCTCAAGTGAATTATCAGCAGGTACCCTCATACCCGGCCGGAGTTTTCAAGCTCAGTGTGGATGAGAGGGCTGCGATCGAACATGACGACGGAACTGGCTATGGGTACTACGACCCAGCGAAATATGATCCGCGAAACGATGAAATACTCACGCTCATAGCAGAGCAGGCCAATTTGCGTAGGCAATTGGTCCAACACCAGCATATGCATTCAGGGAGTGTTCAACCACCCCTTACGGTTCAAAATGGTGCAGATCCCACCATTGAACAATTCCTGGCTTCTTATGCCAAGCTGCAGCCGCTCTTGAACTCTGCTGCGACCGAGGCTCAGCTGGCTGTCACGACTCGAAGCTCAAGCAATGGGAATTCCTCCCGAACGGGGACTTCCAATGCTAATGAGGGTTTCTAGATGGTTCGAGGAGAGGGGTTAGAAGCGCTAAAAAGCCTTCCAATAACGCGAGTAGTAGACCCCTGGAGGACCAGAACACAGACTCGTGGCGGAAATCTCAAACTAGGTTTCATCCACCTTGCCGTAAAACTTGGACGTCCGCACCGGGATCAAAAGTTTCGCCCCCTTGTGCCAGGGCCCCGTGCGGCTCGGCCGCGTTGTTGCTCAAACGTGACCAGATCAAAAGGCGGCCCAAGGTGGATGGTGAAGAGGACATTGGGATAGTCGGTTCCAGCTCCCAAAGCGGTCGTCGCCACAATGCCTGGGGTGAGTCCCGCAACCCAATTGGAGTACATCTTTTCGCGCTCCTCTTCCTTGATCCCTGCGTGATAGAAGGGCAGACCGAGCGCCTTGGCAGCATGTTGACCATCTTCAGTCCTCCTGACAAACACAAGAAACAGGTGCCTAGGAGCCCAGCCAGACTTCTGGGTGATGTCTGAGATGCGCTGCTTGGCAACTGTGATTTGCTGTGCAAAGTCGGAGCATGGCTTTTCAATGATGACCCACAGCTCTGCCCTTTCACTGAGGCTCGAGAGGCGTGTCGGGTTCACGAGCATGAACTGCTTCTGGAGAAACAGTTCAGCACCTGGTGGCACTCATCAGAACCATCTGGAAGGGCAACACACGGAGTGCAAAAGGGTCGACCAGAGACGTCCGGAAGTCATAGTCCGAAAAGTAGTAGGCCACCTCATCCATCACATACCGCAGGACCGGTTTTTTCCCGCTGTGGAGCTGCATGATCGCTTGTGTCCAGCGACCGTGCTTTGCCACGTCCGAGGAGACAAGGATGAGATTGTGTCTCCCATGCAAGTCTTGTGGGCCCTTTGCCCCCAGGTATCGCTCGTACAGGAGCCTTAGCTTCACGAGACGACGCTCCCAATCCGCCATCAACGAGACCAATGGCAAGATGATCACAGTATATCCGTTCTCAACCATCGAAGGCAGGATTGCAACAGGTGTCTTTCCACCACCGGTCTTGAGCGCAACAATAACATCATTCTCGAAAGCAAGCAGCTCTCTGACAGCCTTGTACTGCTTGGGATCACGCCAGTCAGCGGTTGGCCCGTACAGCTTGCGCAGAGAGTGGAGAAGATTAGGCTTGGCTGAAACCAATTTCCTTTAGCAGGCGGAGGCGTTAAGGAAATTTAAAAACACACATCCTGGTGTGTTTGGCATGGGATCAGGTGCCGATCGAAGAGGCTGATCTGGGCATTGCATTTCAGACAGCCCGTAAGAAAGAAGCAAAACTAAACACGAACTCGACCCTGCAAAGTATTCCAAGTCGGCTATTGGTGAAGATGGTTTCTTTGAACGACGAGATGGTGTCCACGGAGGAGAGGGACGTGGACCTACAGGTCGCGAAGGGGGAGGGTTGAGCTGCCAAGACCTGGGCGTCAAACGAGTGGAGGGAGTGGCCGGGTGATTGGGGGTCAGATGCGAGTCGGGTAGAGGCGAGAAGGTTTTGGGAGTGCAAGTCGCGACTCCAACGCACTCTCTTGACCCACCGCCACGTCCCCGCCATGCGCTGGGGTCTGAAGAAACTCATCTTAACCATCCTCCTGCCGTCTTTAAATCGCGTCGGGGAGAAAAGGGCGTGACGGGCTGTGACGGGTGCACGAGACAAGGCACGGGAAGTGACATGGCCCAAAACGGAACGTCCTCAAAATATCAGACTTGTGGAGCTGGGTGGGGCCGCTTCTCTCAAAAAATCCTAAGCGAGTCTCGTTGAAAAAAAAGGGATTTTTTGGCGGCTTCAGATACACACTATTGTAATACCAAGGTATTCGTGATCGCACTTGTTGATTGTTCCTGGATAATTAGTCTCGTTCCCATCCGTTTATAGGGCAGTTCCGCTCGCTGCGCTCGCGGGGCAGAAATCCAACCGGGGATGTTCAGATGTCGCTGAGGCAGATTTTGATGAAAATTTGATTGTGGTTGACTGCCCGTTAGGGCGGTGATCCCGGTTCTGTTTTCTCATCATTTTCTGCCTCAAATTTGAAAGTCCGCTTATCCCCGCACCGCCCTAACATCTGGATTCGAGATTAGATAATTCTATTGAGAAACCCGGTTTCTCATAGGTTCGGAGCAAACCTGTCTCCGGTCCGGCAAGCCAGACAATCTCGGAGAGAGGCTTGCGCCACACTGCCAAAAACGAGGTATGTGTTCTGAGATGAATTGCTCCCTTGGTATATACATAGCACCAATATATCGGTTTTGTCCCATGGAACGATCACGCGTCACGCCCCCTCGAGTTGGTCGGGTCCAGCTTCCATTCCATATTAATATGGAATGGAAGCGAAGTTCCTCCCACGTCCGAGGGAATGACAGGTATGGAATGGAAGCTCCTATGAGCCAACTACGAGGATCCCAAATATGATGGTCAATATATTCAGTCTGAAGAGAACGGTCGTAGTCTCCCGTAGTCAGACCATGAATCAAATAAGTTTTTTTTTTTTTTTAAGAGAGTGGGCAAAAAAAACTTGATTATGGTCTGATTTCAGTCGCGCCTCCCTTACTGGCGGTCGAGGTTCGGCAACGCCTGAGCTCAATTAGGCAACTGTTGCCCGATTGAGATAAGACACGTGCACGCTCAATCGGGACTTCCTGATGGCTGAAGTTCAGCCATCACTCCTCGCGACGCGTCGACACCAACACCAGTCGCGTCGTTCCGACGCGTTTTTCACGACACAGACTTTGACCACGAATACGACCCCGCCTACGCTGCATCTCCCGACGAATTCTACGAGCCTGCGGATTACCCATACGAACACCCTCACCCCACTCATTATCACGCCGACGCCGGCCCGAGCCTAGCCGCGGAATACGACCATTATGCAGGAGACTGCCTGGAGACGGCGTATGGGGAACCCGGTTACTGGGAGGAATACCAGCGTCGCAGGTACGAAATTCTTTACGGCTCGGAATCAAGCGTGGAGGAGGAGGAGGAGGCGTGGGCGGAGCCCTCGGACGAGAGCGAATACTACGCAGCCGATGCGGTTGGCGTGGAGGACCCGTATGACGCTTCCGGTGGAGACGCGTGCCCCGAGCTAGTGGGCACAGACGCCGTGGACGACGAGGCCGCTGCTTGTGAGGCTATGTGGGCCCGCAGCCCGCTCTTAGGCTCGAACGAGCTTGAATGGGCCATGGAGATGGGGGCTTGGCGCCAGCGCATCGAGGAAGAGGCGAGCATCAGCGAGGAGGCTGTTGCTGAAGCGGTCACCACCTCCATGCCCGCTTCAGGCGATAACTCGGTCCATCTCCCGCCCGCAGCGTGCGCCGAGGAGCCTTTCGATGTCACCGCACCACCGACTCTCGAGGAGCTGCAGGCTGCCTATGATCGTGGCGAGATACCTGAAGCGGATCGCGAGGAGTGTGCGAGAATCCTCGGAGAGCTCTGGGCGTGTGAGCTGGAGGACCAGCGCCTCATCGCGGCTGGGTATGTGTGGAACGAGGAGCTCGGCAACTACGTGCATCCGGCCGAAGCGGACTCATCTGTGGAATATGAGAGCGATGAGGCCGATTGTGACGCCGTGTATCCGCTCGGGTGCGCGACCTGTGATGTTCACCATCTTACAGAGCTCGCCCCTCCCATCTCAGTCCCCCATACCCCAATAACTCTCGCACCCCCGTCTTCCGCCGCTCACTATCGTTCGCCGAGGCCGGGATCTCGCCCCAAAAACTCAAAATTTAGCAAGCGGCCCTCCTTCCCTCGCGCGCAGGCACCCGTTCTCCGCCAGTCGTTTATCCCGCGAGTCACACCGCCCCTTTCAAAATCACGACCGAAGCGATGCCGTACCACATACCTGCAGGACGTTGAGGAATAAATCGATCCGGCTCCATTCATCCTCTGTCAGCTGAAGGTCGGTCAGTTTCTCTCGCTTTTCACGATCCTTTTCGTCGTATGCGATCTCAAAGATGAGGTATCCACAGACTGGTACGGTGGTGAGTCAAATGGTAAAGAATGATGAGCAATGACTTACCTCCTTCAGCTGATAGCCACGGTCGAGCATTGAATACGTTGATGACCACCGACCATATCTTCATGTCGAGAATCATCTGCCTGGCAGCCTCGGCAGGATCAGCTCGTTTGCGGAGCTGGATACTCCGGAAGAGCTCTTTTCGCTTGGCCGACGAGCGCTCCTTCACAGAAATCAGAGACCACAAGCCGAAAATAAAAAGATAGACATACCTTCACAGCAATGGCCCGTAAAATGCCAATTTTGTCCCGAAGCTCGGTGGCGGAGCGGGATGTATCGGGGATATGATCGTTGGGCTTGTGGGTATCGAAATGCGCGGCCTTGCTGTACGTTGAGATGAGCTTTTGGGTGGCAAGATTTATGACGTGGGCAAGACAGCTATGAAATTAAGTTAAACTACGCGTATAGGAAAAATAAAAACCCACTTGATACGACGCTCCATGGGATCCCACTTTACGCCGGTTTCACGCAGGAGGACGCGCGCAAGCTCGACTAGCATAGTGCCGTTGTTCTGCGCATTGTCGCAGGTCACGTAGCCCAACTGCAAATAAATTAGATGCAGCAACGACCGGGCTGGACAAGCTCACCCGTTCCTGAATCCCCAATCGCGCGATAATTTTATACAACGCTTGCCCTAAATGCACGCCGTGGTGTGCGTTGTTGAGCCGCGTAAAGCCAAGAAGTCCTTCACGCAGTTCCCAGACTCCTGGCGACGACTCCTCCATCCAGTGCCCAGTAACGGCAAGGTAGCCGTCAGTGTTGTCGGCCTGCCACGCGTCGCAGGTTATATGAATGAGTCCGGTAACAGCGTCGCTCTGGATAAGAGGAGATATTACTACCTGGCAAGAAGAACACAACCACCGACTCACGTGAAGACGAATCTTGAGCTTATTCATCTGGTCATAAAAAAGCTGCTTGATTTGGTCCCTTGTCTGTGCCCGGTTCGGGAGATTCACCCTCCGTCGCCCGAGCAGCAATATCGATCATGTTCTTGAAATAGGGATTCGTCAAGGCTTCGACGGGCTGTACAGGAATCAGTCGATGAATGCGTGCAACCAGTGTTGCGGAGGTCAGGTCAGGTACTTGACCTGACCCCTGGGTCAGGTGGTCGGGTCAGGGTCAGTCAACTCGGGCTCGGGGGGTCAGGTAGGGTCAAGGCCTAATATAGACAGTAGCACGTGCTATGATTTGCCGATCAATCAATCTTTTTACCACGTCCATGTCGGGTACCCAGAAGAAGTCTAAGAAGCCCGGAGTGGAGGACTGGCGTTGGGCAGCTTTCTGGAAAGGTGAATTGTACGGGAACAACAAAACTCACAAGGAAGCTCGATGCCGTGAGGAAGTCGCGTTGGAGCTAGCGAAGCGGAAGGAAGCACAGATGGAAAAGATTCGACAGGGGGCTATGCGGCCTGGGGAAGCTTTGCCTGATAGCAAACTTCATGAGCAAGGTGAGTCTCACGCTCGATATTTAACAATCTCATCTCAGTTTATTCAGCACTCAAGGCTGTGAAGCCAATTTGCGGCAAAATTAAAAACCTCAGCAAACATATCCGCGAGTGCGAGTCCGTCCGAGCCCAATGGAAGACAAAGCTCGCAGCCGAAGAGAATGGGGAGTCCGACTCCGACGACATCGCATCACCGGAGACATCGACGGCAGTCGGTCAGAAGAACAAACGGCAGGCGACATTCGAGTTGGTACCCGGTGCTAAACGGTTCAAAAAAGATCACCAAAAGGACTTTGAGTCCGACATCCTCAAGTTTTGGACAGCTCTCAATGCATCCTTTAATTCTGTTGAGCATCCCTTTGTACGCCATTGGTTTGAGAAGTGGGTGCCGGGCGCGGATGTCCCTGGGCGTGAAGCTCTCTCTGGGCGCATTTTGGATAAAGAGGTGTCTTTGATTGAGGCTGGTCGGAAGTCGGAAATGAAGGGCGAGCTTGCGACGGGTTTGGTTGATGGATGGAGCACGAAGCATGATGCCGTTCAGCAGGTTTCGGTCAATGTTAAAGGAAAGGTGAGTTTCCAGTTACGCAGTTCCGTTTTGCGAACTAATCCTCATTTCCACATCTATGGTGCGCATCACCTAGCTGCCACCACCACGTGCTTGAAAATTTCCGGGCTCAAAAAAACATATATTTCTTATCCGTCTAGTAGAAGTGTTCCTTTTGAGTGTAGGAAGATAACTGCTAGAGGGATTTTCGATTGGATCAAAACTGAGTGAGCTCGAAATTTCTTCCAGACCCAATTTGGCCACATTCTCGAATATATTCAAAAATCGGTCGTCAGAGTCGTAAGTAGGCTTAAAATGACGCTAAATTACAGGAGAGTTCTACTGGTCAAACTGCCATGCAGCGCGCTCGAAAACACGACGGTGGGAGGTGTATTTAGTCGAACTGAAGGCACGAACCACCCGTTGAGCCTCTTTCGGCCCCAAGTTATTGCGATAAGCTCCATCCAACGAATCATGTGATGCTCCCATTTGCGAATCACGGAGAGTTGAACGGAGGGAAGTGCAGCCGGCATGTTTGTTTTCAACCCCTCGTAACTGTAGTCACAGTGGTCACGGAGGTATTTCTTGATGGCGCCCCAGAAGAACTCGATAAAGTTCAACTCGCAGTGATATTTGGGGGTAGATGACCTGCTGCTTCGATTTTTTCTGCCACCATTGACTGTTGCTCGAGGATGTCAGGCTGCAATTCCAACAGCCTCAATCACGGGCCGCAGTGTGCAGCCCTTTCTTGCACTCCTTCACGAATCTTCCCGAGGGCCAAAGGCCACGTTCTTCTAGAATTGTGTTCATCCCCTTTGGCTCGCCTGGAAATCCTGGATGATCTGCAGCATAATCCATCTTCTAGACCTTGCGAACACTGCCATCCATCCACCAACCATTGCACATGTGTGCTTGTTTCCCTCCAGGGTTGAGATTCATGCGGCTGACAAGCAAAGCGTCGATGTTTACAGTAAGCGGAATTAATCTAATCGAGATTTGATTATCGTTTGCCGCCATCAGATCAAACGATACACGCTGTAAACACGCTGTTGCGGACCGCCGAGGGTGAATATAATGTACAAAGTAGGCTCCGGAATCCACTCAGAGGTACACTTAATTGAAATTTTTTTCTCCGGCCAATTTGGCCACTAAATTTTGGTGGCGGCAGCTAGGTGATGCGCACCATAGGAAATTCCCATTCAGATTCACATCACGTCGAAGGAAAGGAAGACATCTGCGAATCTGCTCACCCACGTCCTCGCGGACATTACGTATTTCACCACGGTGCTGGGTCTCATTCTCGTCGCTTTTTGCTGTGACTCTGGTGGCGATTCACGGGGTTTACGCCCACTCTTGCTCAATTTGATGCCCTGGATCCTCACAATTCCTTGCTGGGCTCATCAGGTACGCATCTTAGACAGCTCGGAATGCCTTTGAATTAATGATGCTGCACTGTAGATAAATCTTGTTGTCAAGGATTATATTCGCTGCCCGTTGGTTACCGCAATCCTGAACAACTGCCTCAAGATTGTCAATTGGTTCTCATCTCACAAGCGTGCTCTTCTCATGCTTCTCGAGGAGCAGCACACCATAAATGAGAGGCGACCACCCGGACAAAAGTGGGAGCGACTCAAGCGTTTTGTACGGGCAGGTATCACACGATGGGGTACCCACGCTCTGTCTGTACGCCGCCTTGCCGAACTACAGGGAGCACTTTTGGATTTGGTTAACCACCGCTCCGAGGACCTCGAGGGCGCGGGCGGTGATGACGAAGATTCACGTGCAACCACTGCAGAGGTTATAGCCCTGATTGACTCTGGGAAGACGGGTGAATTTGGACAGGCGTGCACCGGTGCGGTCTTGGTTATTCATTTATTTTGGTGTGCACTCATTCATCCTGCAGTGTATCACGGTATCTTACGCCTCTTGCCGTTGCCTCAAATGTCACTCAAGGATCTAACACCCGCCTCGACCACGTCATCATCACACTCGCCGTTCTGTATGACCGGTATTCAATGGATACGAAATCCTTCGACATAGCCACCCACAATACGGTCATCTGTGACAGCCTTGCTAAGCGCTGGAAGGCACTGAAACACGACCAGGATTTCTACATCCTAGCAGTCTTCTTCAATCCTTTTTTACGTGCCTTTTTCTTCGACGAGGAGACCCACTCTCTGAGCCGTGTTGGGCTGTATCATGTGGTGAAGCGTCTGTATGTTCGGATTTTCAAGCTCAGCGACAATTCGGCTGTCCCCTCATTGCTCTTCGAACAATACCTGGATTACTACGATGGGAAGGGAAGGTATACAAGCGAGAAAATGGCACTGAAAGAGTTTAAAAATATGTTCAAGAATGAGGTACGCTTCTGTGCCCTCTCCTTCACTATATTTTGCCTGATTTTGAGACAGGACACTGTTGCTCTCATGAACGCAATCTGGCGCGGGGTCAGGGGTGAGTTGGCGCAGATGGCATTGCACATCATTGCGATGATAGCTAACTCGGGTGGCAATGAGCGAGCATTCAGTGTCCTCGGACGCACATACAGCGACAAAACACGCAATCTCCTCAATCCGGAGCGTGCACACAAGTCTCTAATTGTTCAGCGCGACCTTATAGATAACTTCCCATCTACAAAGCGACGCCGCCGACGCCACATTCCCTTCGTGCAGCTCCGGGCCGATGTTAAATCTGGCGCCGAGAACATCATTCCGGACGATGAGGAAGAACCTGCTAATGGCAACATCACTGAGCTCACCCGCCATGTTGATGAGCTTCCAGAAGACGGCGATGCAGGGGACGATACCTTCCCCGAGCCCGAAATTGCACAGGCCATCCAACAACCATCGATTCGACTCCACTTTGGCACTGAAGAGCTGTACGAACTCCACAAGATCTTTACGGAGGATTCATTCAACAGTACCTCAACGTGGGGCGGGTCGTTGCTGAGCTACCAGGTGGATGGAACATCGGATTTGAATGACATAGCGGCGGACTTTGAGGAGGATGGCCCGGGGAACCATGGGCCCGATGAAATTATCGTAGACGACGATTAATTTGGCTCTAATGTTTATACTACATTATCCGTACAGTATTGAGTGACTTTCTATTCGGAGGAGAGCTCAACGAAGCAAAGCCACTCGTCGAGCTCTCCTCCGTGACTTTTGAGTGGCTGTGCAGACCTGACCCCTGGTGACCCCCGGGTCAGGTCGGGTCAGCTCGAGGGTGGCTGACCCTTGTCCCTTGACTCAAGGTCATGACCCGGGTCACCGCAACACTGCGTGCAACGGGGTAAAAAATACCTGGTCAGTCGCAATCAACCACTCAAGCGCAGCCTCGGTGAAGAGTTCATCAGTGTAAGGAGCGGGCCGATCCGGCCTTTTTTTGAGGTCTTTATCGAGTGTCCGTTGCGTAAGCTTTGCCTTCGCACTTGCGGCGGCGGCGGCGGCGTCTGCGCGCGATTTTACATCGTCGGGGAGCCTGGACTCAAAGCCGTTCTTGTCTGCCCAAGAGTTATATTGAGGCTGTGAAACGACGATGGTAAGTGACGGCCACAGAGGTGTAAAATTTTCAAACCTTGTGGTATTTCTGCAGATGTCGTCGAACGGTGGATGTATCCGAAACCGTCTCCTTCCTAAGCATTGTATGTGAGTGTGAGCAATAGAAAAAGATAAGAGAGTCAAACGTACTGGCAAATCTTGCACTTTCGATGAAGCTTATCTGCACCAGCCTTTCCTTTTTTGAGAAACGGCTTCCCAGTGTTGCGGCTTAAGCCCTTATTAAGGGTAATTTTTTTTCCTAAGGGCTTAGGACCCTTAAGTAGGGTTAATAAGGGTTGCCCTTGATAAGGCCTTAGATCAAAATTTCCTAAAATGGACGTTTATTATGCGGGCGCGCTAGTGGGCGAGTTTCTACGGGGTGTACTCGTCCTCTGAGCCAGGAAGTGCTCCATCATCGGGCTCCTCATCGCTCTCCTCCGCTGCAAGCAACTCCATCATCAAAACCTCCCTCGTGAATTGTGCTGGCTCTCCAACTAGAGAGCCCCATATGCCACATGTCCATCCAGCACCGTAGCCACATGATGTGACTGTAACACAAGCCCACTCGTCTGGGAATCTTATCGTAGATCAGGAATCTTTTCATAGATCGGGAATCTTATCGTAGTTTACATAATCATACGTCTTCGCATGTCGGCCACGCTCAGACTCGGGGAGCTCGCGACGTTTCACCCACTCGGCAGTCCATTTCCGCGCGAGTCGCGAGCCCCAGATGGCAGCAAAGCCATGAGTCTCGGCCGCCATTGCGGACGCCTCCATCAGACTGCGTGAATTGCGGACAACGAGATGCAGGGTGCTCTGGATGACCCGAGCGCGCTTGGCCTGCAACGGGCCCTGGTACTCAGTACGTTTGAGGCTAATGACCTTCTCGATGGCGGTAAGAGCATCATGCCGATCCTTCGCGCGCTTTTCTTTTTTGAGGCGGACCTGTTCTCGCGCCGGTACATCGAGTTTGCGCCGCTTGTTGCGAACGGGTTGTGCGCATGTCTCGCTCTCATCACCCCCTTCATCTCCAGAATCCGAATCCGACTCGGAAGACTCAACGTCAGAAAGATAGCCGTACACAGGTGCGTGGAAACCAGTATCATTAACACGAGGTACGGGATACACGGGTACAGGGGGGGCGTCGGTATGGAAGGTGGGCTCGTGGCACCGGGTGTCGCGCTCATCGGAGGATGGAGTGGAGGGGAAGGATTGGCGGGGGTCGTGGACGTCGCCGCAGATGGTGTGCGTGAACGGGCAATGGCAGGAGATGGGCGTTGGAAGAAACTTGCAAAGCCCTTAGCCTGTGGGCTGCAAGAAATATAGCATGAGTTAATGAAAGGAATGCTGCAACGCACGTTTTGGCTGCCTCAGCTGACACTGCGGCCTTTTCTCGCGCGTGCTTTGCATGCCGATATTGGGACGCCCTCGATTGCCCATTGTATCCGAGGCTCCGGTTTGCCTCCACCTTCTTCCATTCCTTTCGGGTCAGATCCATCCTGAGACTCGAGAGACGCCAGAGCTCAGCTTGACGGCTCTGCTCCTGTGTGATGCGGTCGACCACCGCTGCGTCGTCCATATCCAGCAACTCCAGGTCGTGGTCCAAGTCCGAGACTTCGTCAGAGCTGGGAGAGTTTTCCGGTGCGAGATCTGTGTCCGACTCGAGCTCGGACGACTCTGTTTCCCAGAGATTGTCAGTATCTGACAGACAGTGATTCACACCGCCTGTCCATTCTGTCTCCTCCACGTAGCGTGGATCCCGCGGGCTGTATTCGATGGTGACGGAGGCTGGATACCGTCCCTGGCGTGCTCGGGCTGCTGCGGCGCGATCTGAGGTGGCTATACACTTAGTAAGCAGCCCATCAAAATGTGATCGCTGCCCAGTCCCAGTATGGTGGCAGCCAAAACTTCATGTCACACCAGAATTTTGATCAGATTCCTTCCAGATTTGAGATTTGGAAGGAACTAGGGGGTAGTTTATAGGCAAATTCTTCATTTCAGAAGAATCGGAGGTACTCCTAATTTAGGGTTCAAAACGGCGAAATTTTGGGCAGAATATTTTTTTTTGTGTATAGGAAAGATGAGGTTGGAAGACTGCTTTTTTTGTGTGTAGGAACATGGCCTATATGATACCCATTTTCACTTTCTTCTTCCACTCTGCCTCCGCCACTTCTATCTCTCGCTTCTGCACTCCACGGTGAGACTGGTACCTTTTAACAGCAAACTCGGCGACAGGTCCTGTAACTCCATGGCGATAGACACTGGCATACCGATCTGCACGTCGAAAAAATCTTCGAATGGTGGGCAGTGGACAGGCACAGAGAGCTTCTTCAACAAGGTCTTTGGATTTTTGCCACTGACCATTTGACCGCTCACGAAAGTAGTGCTTGATCCAGGCCCAAAAATATTCGATCGGGTTCATCTCCGGATGGAATTTTGGCAGGAAATGGCAGACCATGCCTGGAGCGGCCTCAATAAGCTGTGGATTTCATGGTGAGTCGACCAATCTCAGTGTAAGAATCAAGATGCTAACCAGTTCTAGCTGAGATTTCTCCCCCGCAAAATCCGGTTGATGTGAGAGTAAACGCCTCATGCAACAATCAACCGGTCTCTCATCCTCCTCGTCGCTGTCATTACCACCATCATCACCATTGTACATTCCTAGCTCTTCGTCGGGAGAAGCGCCGTCGAGGTGTGGTTTACGTGCCTTTGCTGCCTTGCACACTTTGCATTCCCCGATCAGTGGCTTACCTTTGTTGTTGGTTGTATAGCCGCGCTCAGCCAGAATCAACTTCATGCCTTTCGGCTGCCCTTCAAACTGCTTATGTGGGTGATCATGTGGGAGATTCTCGTCGAACATCATCTTCTGTGGCTGGCCACCATAGCCATGAGGATTGTCGAGTGGAATGATGGTGTCCCGCATTGCCGGGACTGCGCTGCCAGGTTTAACATTCATCTTTGTGGCAGTTAATGCATCCTTTGCGAGACTGCCATGCGCTGATGAATTGTAGAACACCCAATGAATGATTGCCTTGGGAAATAGACGACGCACTATAAGAATAGCCTTTGCAAGCTATGTCGGTTTAATCAGATAAATTTGTCATGATAGAAATGCACAGCTCACTTGAACAATCATTTGTTCCATATTCCAATACGCATCGCCGCCTGCCTTGCCGTCGGGGTAAATGACAGTCGTGGATGCAGTGAAGGCCAGACGAAGTTCCTCGATCAATTTTTCATTTTCGGCGATGAGTTCTTCCGTTAGATCAAGGAGGCCGTATCACTGGCACAAAAAACCCGAAATCATGATCAGGCGACCACGGCCTTTCTTTTTAAGGACCTGCTGGCCTGCTTTGAGCCAATACTGGTTATTTTGGTACTCGTTCGAATGGACTGTGGACTCATCATGAACGATGATAACATGTTCGAGTTCTTCATCGCCGAGCTCAAGTAAAATTTCAGCCATATCTGGCTCCGCATATTTGGCTCGGAACGGATCAAGGGCCTCGAGCTCTGCAAGATATTCCTTGCGCCGCTTCTTTACGTCTTTGTGTTCGTGCCCATCCCAATAAACACCTTTTGTGTGGTGCTTGCGACGGTAACCAAGTTTCCAAAGCCAGCGCTGACATTGTTGGATGGAGATGGAAGTTTTCTTCAGTGAAAGCGACGGGAGCAAGGTTTCATTGACATGCTTCTGCAACAATTTTGGGTTGACCTGGTAGAACATTGTTAGAACTTGATTTCTTACATGGACTGTCGCCCACCTTCCCCACTTTGAGTGTTCGGAATCGGAGAGCTCCTCAGGCTCCTCGTCGCTGCTGGCAGATTCCCATGCCAGATCATCATCTTTGTAATGGCCAGAAGAGGATTGGTCGGATGGATGGATTTGATTTGATGTAAATGTGCCTGCAGAGCCCCTCTGAGTGTGCACTGCTTGTTTTTTACTTCTGGGCATCCTGGATGAGGCCTGTGGACGTCGGGGAGGCGCAAAATGAGGCTCGGCACAGCCATCGGCCCGCCTGATCCGCAATCAAAACGGCGAAATCGAAGTGGCAAAAACATAATTCAAGTTTTTTAATATTCTGCTCCGATAGATGTTTAGACCAGCTTCTTTTGATGCTTTTCCCACAGTTACAGAGTATTATGACTAGAACTGAGGTTGTAGTAGGGATTACCAAATCGGGACTCAAACTTGTCACAAAGTTCGGTCCGCCACCATACTAGCTTTTCAGAATCCTGGCTCACGTGGTGGGTCACGTGTAAGCCAAACAAGCACAACTTCCAGCCTTCGACCTCGCGAACAGGACTATGGCACGCCCCAAACGTTTCAACAGCTTCATTGTGACTTCAAGAACGAGCCGTATCTGCTCGAAAAGGTGCGTGGATTAGATCACAGATTGCTGAACTACCTGCTCAATCCGCCACAGTTGCGCCGCAGATTGGCTGCAGATTATCAAGGAGGTGGGCGACGAGTGTCATTTCCTCCCACCCAGAGCTCAATCCCATTGAGTATTTTGGGGGGTGGTGCAAGAATTATTTCCACGAGCAAAGCAACGGCAAGTTCGAGCATAGGAAGCGGATTCTCCAGGAAGCACTTGACATGTGCCCACTGATATCCATCTGTCGCTTCTTCCGACGAGTACATCAATATCTTGATATTTATCACCACGGCACAACAGGAGCTGTAGCTAAGTTTGCTGCCAAGATGTACAAAGAGCACCGAGGAGTTACCTCCCGGGATATTGAGCCCGCCGAGCAGCCGCATTTTTTTCTCTCGTATTTTAAACGGGCTCAAAACACATACTTGAAAATTTTTGCACCTGCTGAGATTTGGCGGGTTGGTCACGTGACTATATACCCAAAGTCCGAAACGTGAAATTTGAATAGAAACATGTTATTTTCCTGTCGTTTGCGCCTACTTTCGGCCCAAAATTTGCAAAATTGCGACTTGACATGAAGTGGCGTCCCCTACCAGCAGCTGTTCTGCCAGAGGCATTCCCTTCTAGGAATGGCCTGCAGCCACTCCCAGGTAATCCTGTTTCCACCGACTCTCGGGCGTGCCGTCTCTGCTTGGGGCGCGGCACGTTGTTCGTTCAGATGCCCCACCATGGATAACCATGGATTGTCTGGAACGTCTGCGGCCAGTTTGTAGACATTGAAGAGATCGGTCTCTGAGCCTAATATGGGTGCAGTATGGCAGCGAGAAGTCTCTGAAAGCCGCGCATGATCATGATTGGGTAGGTCGGCAGGAAAGGTGAAGCAGACGCGTTTGAGAGAGTGACGTGGGTGTGGAAACCGCCCTCCAGAGATTCGAATTATGATCGATGATGCCCCCGGCCGACACTTTTCGTGAATTTTCTTTATTTGCATTTCTACTTCACATTAGAAAAGCTTTTTTCACAGGGCAACTAATCAGGTCTAGTGCACGTAAACAATCCAGTAAAACACTAATAATAATTGTTTGCTGATATTCTGTGTACAAAAATGGACGCGACTAGATCAAGCTAAGGAACCTACTCATTGTCGCTGGAGCCGACGCCACATCTGCTGCCCCGGCCTCGATGAGATCATTAACCGTCTGCTGGAAATCATTCACAGCGTCCTCCGTAATCTTGTAGTCCTTGACACCGTGCTTGGCTTGATCCTGGGTCAGGATGTGGCGAAAGGCCCTACATAAAATTTGTTAATGCCATACACGGCGCAAGATAGCAGGTACGTACCTAGCAATCTTTTTGGCGTTGCCTTTGGCTTCCGTGCGAATCTCGGCGAGGTCGTTGTCGAGCGTGTCCCAAAATTTGAGGCTCGGATCCTTGAGATAGGTCTTGCGCTGCCAAGCATTGAGCTAAATCAAAGCCGAATATTATTCTCGTACCATTAGGGCCACACGAGCACAGGACACAGAGCACTGGGTACCCTTGACGAGGATTTGGGTGAGCTTGAAGATATTTTGCTGCTTAGGACCCGGCGCGTTCGCGTTATCTCCTTTGTGCAGATTGAGGCTGTTACGCAACTATACACGAGAACTCAAAAATCCGTCATGGAGCATGAAACATACCGCCTTTTTGAACTTTGAGCGCAGCTGGGTGAAGGCTTCCCGAACAGCGGCGATAACCTTCGCGAAATCAGCCGGATTATTCTCGATGCCGACCGGCAGGTCGAAGCGGTGTTTCTTGACGATATCCTGGGTCCTAGTGAGCAGCGACACTGTAAGTACAGCTGGTGCACGCACAAGCAAGGTGTTAGTGGGCACGGACCATTGTAAGCACTGATCTTGCTTGAAAGGAGAACGGCGGTAGCGAAATCGTGGAGGTTTTTCTTGATAGTGCATCAGTCAGACACAAGGTAGAGCAAATAAAGACATACCTCCAGGGCGGGGCTAACTGAATAGGGTGGTGCGGAGGTGACAATTTTTCCGAGCACGTTCGAGAGGTGGAGGAGATTGATGAACAGCTTGGTATCACGGACGGCATCGGTGTCCTTGAAGCAAAGGACATGAGTACCGGTGAAAAGTGAAGGAGAAATGCTTGTATTCACCTGTACGAAGTTAGTTGCCTCTGTTGTTTGTTCCCCGCGGAGCCGTTTCCGCTCCGCATAGTGTTTTACAGTATTGATGGTGTTCTGATTGGGAAGAGCCAAGGCAGGGACCCGGCCATCGTCGTTGTCGGAGTTCTCGGCACCAACCATGGCGGCATGGTCTCGCTTTTGTGCAGCGGTCAGGGAAGGGCCTGTCGGAGTTTCTTTGTTCATAGCTTGGAAAATGTCGCTGAGCTTCTTGCTCGGAGTCGAGAGAGGGGATGACGACGACATGGCGGCTTGGAGAAAGGGTGCGAGTGCACACCGTTTTATAATCCAAGTCCTTGTGGTTAATTATTCGCCCTTGATGGCCACGCTAAGATCTTGTTCGTGCTTGATGGGTACACCGACATATTGCAAATTCCAGAGATATTTGGGGGTCGGGCACGGCGACTGTGAGAGAGTGAGACCATGTCTTACTTGGTCCAGGAACAGCGCAAGAGCTTATTATTGTGGTCTTTGTCTCTTGTCGTTGTCCAAATGCCACCTAAAGGGAGCGCAAAGCTACCGAGTGAAGCAGGTGCGGACGGGATGGCCAGGCTAATTATCATGGAGGAGTTAAAAACGGCTGCATAGACTTCAGATACAACGAGGATCGTACCAAAGTGGAGTGTCGCGCATGCTCCAGTGGTGTACCGCCCGAGCGCCGAACTTGGATAGAATTGAGAAGTGCAGCAGCACATTTGCGGTATCCGACCCATTTGAAGTCAGTCGAGCAGCTGGAGGATACAAGGTGTCGACACCAGGCTCTTGAGAACGAGAGACGAGCCGAGTCTGCTGCCTCGGGACTCCAGGACTTGGTGTTTGCGGCTCAGCGGATGGAGGGACCCGTAACTGGCCACTCTTCCGATGCCCCCACTCAGGCCGAAATTGAGATGTGGGATGAATACCATGCGAATGGCGCCAGCTTTGATGCCGGAGAAGAAAAAAACGACCCAAATGTGCAGAAAACGTAGTCTCTCTAAGACAGACGCTTCAACGGATCTAACTCGTTCCTCGTTCGTTGAAGTCTGTTAGTTACCGCGTCTGATTAGCGGCATCGGATCTTATTATGTAATGATGGGAGATGCACAACCAAACAACTCATTTATTTTCACGCGTCTCGTCTCTTTCGACGCGTATCATGCCCTTCTGACGCGCTGCGATGGCCCAGAACGACTCTCCACTTGACATACTCGCCCCGGAGGTCTTTTATTCCACTCCGAAACCGGCCAGACCGCCGAAAACGGCTCAGGCCGCGAAGAAAAAGACCCCACCGCAACAACGCTCTACTTGAGGGTCAACACCCATCTTTTTTTTCTCTTCCATCTTTTCTTTCTGACTCCCAGAGCCCAACGTCCGTGAGCATTATTTTCTGCACGGTCCTCCAGTACTGACAACTGCAGCACAAGGAATAGCAACAGACATGGTTAACTTCGAGATTCTATGGCACAACATAAACCCCGAGGGATACTGGGAGCTTGCCTCAGTCGCCCCACTGACTTCCAATATCCTTTCACTCATGGCGGAGCAGGAGCAAGACGAAATGCCGGAGTTGGAGCCCGCAGGGATGCTCGCAGGCGAGATTGAAGGGGGAAATGGTCGAGATATGAAATTGAAGCTATAATATGTCATTCTGGCACGTAATTACACGAAAAGACGCGTCGTATTCCCTCCCCCAGCCCCAAACGAGTCCACTAATTAACGCCAGAGGCGTCGCTGATGGGGCACGTGCTTTCCTAAAACGGATGCTTATATAATAAGGTTGGCAGCCTACTATGATGGCGCGGTAACTAAAGGACTACAGAAAACGCTATCCCCCCAACGATGGCGCACAAACACGTGACCCGGTGATCGCGGTCCGCTCACGTGTCCTTACGCAACACACCAATAACTTCGCTAGTCCAGCGCGACTCGGTGAGTGCTAAGACAGCAGATATTCTCAAAGACGGAGCAAGTGCAGGGAATATCCATTTCCCTCTGTCTGAGGCTCGTAGTGCCAGATGGTGCCAAATTTGGCCCAAAATTAACATTTCAATACTCTACTGCACTGTACCTGTCGAAATCAATCCAGAAACAGGTGGAAGAAATTGGGAATCGGCCAAGGGAGGGGCAAATAGAGAGTTTGCACAGAAGCCATATGAGCCATCTGATGGCTTTTTCGTGTGCGCACCATGTGGCTAATGGCTCGATATACTTAGACTACTTCAACTCTACCTTCGGGCTCTTAATGCTTAAATTCAAGGCAAAAAGGCTGGAATGTGTATTTTTTGCCCCAAGTGAGCGCCTGAGCACCGAGGCTAGACCTCAAGTGGAATTTACCAGGCTAATATCCTCGGCCCCTTCTGAAGCTTCCCATTCTTTGCTTGAGCCATCAACGGTTTCAAAAACCTGACAAATATAGGAATTCTTCATATGGTAAATGACGTACTTTCTACTAATAATATACATTCAATGCAGTCTGAAATCTTGTGCCTCTCGCACTGCAGGTAGGAAACCACATGCGCAGCGCGCTGGACTTGCTTTGGGACTTGCGAAGTTGTTGGTGTGTTGCGTAAGGACACGTGAGCGGACCGCGATCACCGGGTCACGTGTTTGCGCGCCATTGTTGGGGGGATAGTGTTTTCTCAAATGTGCTTCACGAACGGTTGAGGCAAGAAGCCGAGGTCTTTGGCCTGCTGAATCCCGAAGGCATCGCCAAGAGATTAGGATTCTGGAGTGGGAATGTTGGAGAAGAAATACTGGAGGAGGAGGTGGGAGAGGATTTCCTGGGCGACATAATGCGCAGCGCAGGTGAGTGCGTTTGGATGGTTCGATTTCGTCCCGATTTGGATTTGTGTCACATGATGTGATCGGCACTTTTTAGCGCCCGGCGCTTCAGTGTCGAAATCGCGAATTGGGCTCTCTTAACTCTCCCAATTCGTCTGATTCATTATTGGGCCTCATATCAAAGACCTAGGAACTTCTTGTCTAATTTTTTGAATAGCGCTGGACCACCAGGAACCGGCCGACATCGTTGACGAACATCCAAAGGCTCAAGCTTCATCTGAACGGTTCCCATATCCCACAAAAATGGTAAGGACACCACACTGGTATTTTACTTTATAGTGGGGGCTTGAAATTCCCACTCAGATGTTTCTTCTGTACACTCTGGATAATCTACCGAGGCTGCGAATCTCTAACTCGCTCATGCGCGTATTTCTTTGGATCCTAAAAGAGGCTCAATGCACGGATGTGCCCTCCCTGAAACTAGGGAATCCAGTCAGTCTGAAAAGCGCCTTGAACTCAAAATTCCAGCTGTAATTTCATCAGTTTCTATAAAAAATTCAGTGATGTTTTTCGGGTGCACTGAATTCGTCATCGAAACTCAAAACTTGAGGAACGAATTCACCTCACCTGAAATTTCTTATTTTCCGGTGTAACATCCCTACTGTCTTTCAACCCGACTAGTGCCAGCACTTCTAAAGCCCGAGCGAAGGAGAGGGCAAAAAAGAAATGTGCAGCTGTCGGGATCACAACTGTTGGAGTGCGGTGGATTGTAAAGGCTTGGGAGGTCGTGATAAATGCTTATGTGTGACTAGCAACGTCACAGGGATGCGAAGAGAAGCAGGAGATTCGGCGCCAAAGAGGTGCTAATAATTCAATCTTTCGGATGTTTCGAGATAAGTAGAGAGATTCGAAGGAGAAAAGACCGGGTTCTGTTGCAGGGGGGGCGTCTGAATGTCCTTGGATTTGCTCTGCCAGACCGCGCTCGTAGAACATAATTCGGTGGTTGGTATGTTATGTAAGGACCGCCGGCATGTTACATGCCATATATCCTTGACATAACACTATGTTATGTCACACCTTTCTCAGTGCAATTCTGTGGTCGTCAGGCCTATCACCTTATTTGTTTGCCATGCACTGCCTTTCCTCTTACAACACCAACGCGGTCTTCCTCGTGTCGCGTTGTTCTTGCTTCCCTGGATACAATCCAGCAGGCAGGGCTGTATCTGGGTACTTGCATCTAAACAGTTTGTCATGGCCGTAGCCAGCGGCAAGGTCGAGCGAGTCGCCCAACTCATCCGCGCCTGTCTCAATAATCACGTCGGCATCCGAGGTCTTGTCGAGCGCTACCAACGGGCATTCGAGGTCGTTTACAATCCCAAGGGCTTCGACGAAGACGACATGATGCTTGGGCTGCTCATCTTGCGGCTCGGCAGTGCACGTCTCGCTGGGATTGTTCATCAGGCGAAGGGTCTCCCCGGAATTTCTACACTGCGCAGCAACACCATTATCCGACCCCTCCGCGCATCACCGGGAATGCCGACGCCGAAAGAAATCGAGGCCAACATAGACACGTGCGCTGAGGGCGAGCCAGAGTCAACGGGTCCCCCGTCATCGTTCACCGCATTCTTATGTTGGACGAAATTGCTGTCGAACAACGGCCACGATGGGACGACAAGACCAACAAGATTATCGGCGCCTGCAGGGAATGTTCACATCGCCTCGGGTAACATTGCAGGACTCTGCACGTCATTTGTATTGCATCGAGTTTTAAAAAATACAATAAGCTCCTTTGCCCCTGTCTTCACCTTGCAACTTCTCATTTGGACCTGGTCATGGTAAGAGAATATTACTGTCATGGTATAACCTTACATGTGAGCCGTCACACTTATGCCGACCTCTTGCAGACAGAAACAGCTGAGGCAGACCTGAAAAACACCAAAGCCTCTCCAGCGAGACCTTGGGGGGCGAGCTAGAGGCCACGGGTCCTGTCCACCGCATTCTTATGTTGGACGAAATTGCAGTTGAACACCGGCCACGTTGGAGCGACATCATGAACAAGATCAATGTCGCGGCCAGCAACGTCTACTCGACGCCCCATCGCGCATCCGAAAATTCGTCGAACGATGAGGACATTCCACCTCTGCTCTCGTGCATCTGTGGGGAAGCCGTCAACCCTTCCGAAAGCCTTGATGAAGGCATACTTGTTGCATGGAAGATTGCGGAACCAAATGGGTGTGTTGGAGATTCTGGATCGACTCAGACTGTACTCTTACCAATTTTTATCTCAGTTTCATTCAACTTGTGTGAAAGTGGATGCCGACGGTTCTTTCAATGCGGAGATTGCGAAACCCGCCACGCGAGCGTTGGAAACGCAGCGGGACTTCCTTCGAGGGGGTGTGGGCTGGTAAGGTGCCATCTCGCGGTATCAACCTTGATGAGGTGTGGATGGAAGAGAGAAAGAAGGCTCTAGAGACTTTCGGCGCTTAACGCGAGCACAGAACCGGCCGTAAAAAGTAGAAGTACTTTAGGGGTTGATTTATTGCTCCATGTTAGCCTGTCGTACGTTGAAATTCAGCTGTTAGGTGACCCGCAGAGGCTGTACGGTAGTCGTATAATGTGTTCAAAATATTCTATGTAATCCTATCTCTGCCGTACAGGGCCAGCAAATATTGCGAGCAGTTCGCGGAAAATGCCGTTCCAAAAAGGCAATTTCCCCGGCACGTGACCGTGTAGGTAGGTAGGTCAACCGCCCAAGGGTCTGAAAAAAAAAAATTGTAGGTGATATCATTTTTTCTTATCTTTGTTCCCCCTTGGCTAAGTACTTATGAAGCAGCACATCATCTTTCCACGCAGGACTATCTGGTCTTTCCTCATGCTGTCTGTGCTGCCTGCCAGGCAGCACAGACAAGCAGTGCCTGCTGCTTGCCTTGCTTGCGTCGGGACCAGCTCGGGCAATAGCACCCCTGCAAAATGCAGATCACGTGGGGTGTCCGCAACGTTTGTGCTACCATACTATGGCTCCTACACATTGTGTGTCTGGTTTAGTAGGGTTGTTATGATGCGTGAATCATACTTCGCACTTTTGCACTGCGCCGCCGTTCGAACCCCGCAGTGTGTTACTTTTTTTCCACGAGATGAGTAATCAAAGTCGTAGAGTTGTTCGTACTTTGGCCTTCTGCCACCACAGCAGATATTCTTACAGCTCTTTGCGGAACTTAGGGCGCGGCCGATTTTTTTTTCCTTTTTGAGCTGTTTGTGATCATTTCAGCCAGAACAGCTGTTCTGACCTCAATTCTCAGCGTACATTTCTGAAAACTATATGAGCAGAATTACACGACAATTCCGCAGGGCATGACGTCCTCAGAATCTTTCCATACCGCCGGTAGTAATTATAATATATTATTTTGCATGTTTTGCGGAGATCATCTCTTGTGTCGTGATTTGAAGGTTGTGTGGGATGTTGTATAGCTCTAAAAACAATTATTTGGATGGCGGAGGGCACACCGTCCTCGTAATTGAGGCATGGCACCCGGAGCGTGTGAACAGTGGACTTGAACAAGCAGAATATAGGTACAGCTCAGGCTCTGTGTATTTGTGTGATCTATGATTGAATGAGCTGAGAAACTGACCATTATCATTCTATTGAGTGTCCTGGAGGAGTCCCACGGCTCGGATTTGCTCTTGTACTCCCTGTACAGCACCGCGAGACAACTCGATCACAACGATTCCGGGCACGTGACCGCGCTTGTGATCACATTGGGACATGTCGCGTCGCCGGACGGGGATGCACAGAGTTGATCTGAGGCGTGTAATCTCTCGAAAACACTTCAAAGTCAGAATATTGACAATTGGTTCACTCGCTGGAGGATAGAGCACACAGATATATAAGGCCTAGACTGTAGGAATATTTCACAGCTTCAAGTCCACTGTTCACACGCTCCGGGTGCCATACCTCAATTAAGAGGGCGATGTGCCCTCCACCATCCAAATAAGTGTTTTTAGAGCCATACAACATCCCACACAACCTTCAAATCACGACACAAGAGATGATCTCCGCAAAACATGCAAAATAATATATTATAATTACTACCGGCGGTATGGAAAGATTCTGAGGACATCATGCCCTGCGGAATTGTCATGTGATTCTGCTCATATAGGTTTCAGAAACGTACGCTGAGAATTGAGGTCAGAACAGCTGTTCTGGCTGAAATGATCAAAAACAGCTCAAAAAGGAAAAAAAAACGGCCGCACCCTAAGTTCCGCAAAGAGCTGTAATAAGCACTAGCCCAGGATCAACACCACATTTTTTCTGCCTGAGTTTCAAACACAAGTCCAGAAAAATGTGGCATAAGGGCTTGAAAGGCATAGATGGTGTACATGCTCAACATCCTCGGTGCGGAAAAATTAAGGCAGTAATGAAATGATGTCATTTGACGATGGCATGGATTTGAAACCGGGGAACACCAGAGAACATGATCATATGCCCGGAAAAAATACACACTCGTTGAATCCTGACGCGTCGTCTACACGTGATGGGAAAGTAGCACGTGCATTGCATTTTGCAGGGGTGCGATTGCAGGTGTCGTCGGGACCCCCCTTATCGACTCTCGTGTCAATCTCGGATCTTGGGTCACATGGTTGATGGGACACGTCACCATCCGGTTCTCGGGCCTGTAGTAGCCGGCACATGACTCTCTTGATCCGGGTCTCGAAGCCGACAATCCACTGTGAAGAGTCATCGTCTCATGATCAGGGCATGGAATGCTTGCAAAATAGCGGATCCGATGCCCCGTGCATGGTTTACCTGGCCATCTGGTATGGAAAGCTTGACAGGTATGGAAAGCCTGAAAAATGGTGGACCCGATGTCTCAAATAGTGGACCCGCTGCCTGGCTATGGTGGACCACTTGCATTATCCATAATGGAGTCCCCTCTGGCTCATATCTAGGGGAGCAATGTTGGTCTGTGCCACGCTCCACGTCCGGAAAGACACTTAAACTATGCTTTGACTGCCCGAGCAGAGCACGTCCCAAGTATGACGTAAAAACTGCTGTTAGCCAATTCCCGGCAGGGTCCCCTTGTGGGATAGGCGAAAATAAGTCGGGGGACTGCTTATCAAAACCATCCAAATGGACCGGCAGGTCTCAGGACACCCTGCGCCCGGCACTTTGTGCAAGGTGGTTAGTCGCATGGCAGTAGCGCGTGCGGCGAGACAGAGAGTCTTCATGGATGTGGATCCGTACGAGGTGCCAGTCCTCAAACGAAGCAACCAGGAAGGCAATGGGAAACTGCCCTAGAGTCGGTGGGTGGCGGGCCGTGGCATGTGATGGTTAGTAGCCCCACATGGCTGGAGAGTACTCTGTCGATCTGCATTTCTGAAATGCGATGCAGGCTTAAGTTGATTCCTGCTGACCCTTCCGGACTGTAAAGCCCAGGCATATATAAAAAAAAAGGTTTACAGCCCCATGGGTGCCGTTAAGGCTATGGGGAAGGGGTGGGCCTCGAAAGAGAACCCTTTACGGTGGCCATAAAAATCAACTTCAGATCAGGGATATTGGGGGCTACCCTCACAGTGCTGCAGAAAATCCCATGCAATGCCCCCTTACTACTGGGACTGCTGGCTGACGAGGAGTATCATCATCGGAGATTGAGCGTTCACGTTTACCGACAGATACTGATGTCTGGAAATGCATTCAACTTCAACGTCGAGTTCATAGTAATGCAGATCGTCTTACCCCGGAATGCTCGACCAATATTTCCAGACAACAATTGGCGGGGACTTTAAGCTGCGCAGGAGAGGTTGAAGCGTTCCGGAGCATTTCAGACCCAGATATTTTGACAAAGTATCGCTTCCATCCCAGATGTAGAGGGTCGTTGAAGGCTAGCTTGACTGGTCCTGAAATAGGTGAGTATCATTTGTTTTCAATATTTACGCTGCAATTGTCATGTGATTCTGCTCATATAGTTTTCAGAAACGTACGCCGAGAATTGAGGTCAGAACAGCTGTTCTGGCTGAAATGATCAAAACAGCTCAAAAGGAAAAAAAAAATTGGCCGCGCCCTAAGTTCCGCAAAGAGCTGTAATGACATGGTGGCAAGAAGAAAGGAGGACCCAACTTAAAGGTTCTTCGATGCAGGCTGAAGATGGGTCCATTGACCATTACAGCTCTTTGCGGAACTTAGGGCGCGGCCGATTTTTTTTTCCTTTTTGAGCTGTTTTTGATCATTTCAGCCAGAACAGCTGTTCTGACCTCAATTCTCAACGTACGTTTCTGAAAGCTATATGAGCAGAATTACACGACAATTCCGCAGGGCATGACGTCCTCAGGATCTTTCCATACCGCCGGTAGTAATTATAGTATATTATTTTGCGTGTTTTGCGGAGATCATCTCTTGTGTCGTGATTTGAAGGTTGTGTGGGATGTTGTATGGCTCTAAAAACACTTATTTGGATGGCGGAGGGCAAATCGTCCTCGTAATTGAGGTATGGCACCCGGAGCGTGTGAACAGTGGACTTGAAGCTGTGAAATATTCCTACAGTCTAGGCCTTATATATCTGTGTGCTCTATCCTCCAGCGAGTGAACCAATTGTCAATATTATGACTTTGAAGTGTTTTCGAGAGATTACACGCCTCAGATCAGCTCTGTGCATCCCCGTCCGGCGACGCGACATGTCCCAATGTGATCACAAGCGTGGTCACGTGCCCGGAATCGTTGTGATCGAGTTGTCTCGCGGTGCTGTACAGGGAGTACAAGAGCAAATCAGAGCCGTGGGACTCCTCCAGGACACTCAATAGAATGATAATGGGTAGTTTCTTAGCTCATTCAATCATAGATCACACAAATACACAGAGCCTGAGCTGTACCTATATTCTGGTTGTTCAAGTCCACTATTCACGCGCTCCGGGTGCCATGCCTCAATTACGAGGACGGTGTGCCCTCCGCGATCCAAACAATTGCTTTTAGCAACATCCCACACAACCTTCAAATCACGACACTAGAGATGATCTGCGCAAAACACACAAAATAATATATTATAATTACTACCGGCGGTATGAAAAGATTCTGAGGACGTCATGCCCTGCGAAATTGTCGTGTGATTCTGCTCGTATAGTTTTCAAAAACGTACGCTGAGAATTGAGGTCAGAACAGCTGTTCTGGCTGAAATGATCAAAATCAGCTCAAAAAGGAAAAAAAAAATCGGCCGCGCCCTAAGTTCCGCAAAGAGCTGTAAGGGCTTTGGGCCGCGACTGGTGGAACAGATTGGTCGTCTTGCTCTTAACATGGTATTTACAGTTGGCACAGCATGGCAGAAACCGCATTACAGCTCTTTGCGGAACTTAGGGCGCGGCCGATTTTTTTTTCCTTTTTGAGCTGTTTTTGATCATTTCAGCCAGAACAGCTGTTCTGACCTCAATTCTTGGCGTACGTTTTTGAAAACTATATGAGCAGAATTACATGACAATTCCGCAGGGCATGATGTCCTCAGAATCTTTCCATACCGCCGGTAGTAATTATAATATATTATTTTGCATGTTTTGCGGAGATCATCTCTTGTGTTGTGATTTGAAGGTTGTGTGGGATGTTGTATGGCTCTAAAAACACTTATTTGGATGGTGGAGGGCAAATCGTTCTCGTAATTGAGGTATGGCACCCGGAGCGTGTGAACAGTGGACTTGAAGCTGTGAAATATTCCTACAGTCTAGGCCTTATATATCTGTGTGCTCTATCCTCCAGCGAGTGAACCAATTGTCAATATTCTGACTTTGAAGTGTTTTCGAGAGATTACACGCCTCAGATCAACTCTGTGCATCCCCGTCCGGCGACGCGACATGTCCCAATGTGATCACAAGCGCGGTCACGTGCCCGGAATCGTTGTGATCGAGTTGTCTCGCGGTGCTGTACAGGAAGTACAAGAGCAAATCCGAGCCGTGGGATTCCTCCAGGACACTCAATAGAATGATAATGGGTAGTTTCTCAGCTCATTCAATCATAGATCACACAAATACACAGAGCCTGAGCTGTACCTATATTCTGCTTGTTCAAGTCCACTATTCAAGCGCTCCGGGTGCCATGCCTCAATTACGAGGACGGTGTGCCCTCCGCCATCCAAACAATTGTTTTTAGAGCCATACAACATCCCACACAACCTTCAAATCACGACACTAGAGATGATCTCCGCAAAACACACAAAATAATATTATAATTACTACCGGCGGTATGGAAAGATTCTGAGGACGTCATGCCCTGCGGAATTGCCGTGTGATTCTGCTCATATAGTTTTCAGAAACGTACGCTGAGAATTGAGGTCAGAACAGCTGTTCTGGCTGAAATGATCAAAACAGCTCAAAAAGGAAAAAAAAAAATCGGCCGCGCCCTAAGTTCCGCAAAGAGCTGTAACAAAGGGGGCGGCATATGTAAAGTCGTTCCTGTATAAGTATATATTCCACTACTCGTTCTGCAGTTCGAGGAACTTGCTTTGACAGCGATACACTGGTGGGAGTCCTGACCCTCCTTGGCAGCTTATAACTGACACAATGTACTCATGTTAGCGCAAGTCGCAGACAAAACAAACACCGTCGCAGGAAACGCCATGGATGAAAGCAGAGGTACAGAGCTAAGGCAGGATGCAAGGAAATCTCGGCAGACGTTCCGAGAAATATCACGGAGGACTCTTACTTTAGCGAAGTGCTACAGCCCAACAGCCCCTCCACCAACGGCAGGCCAATACCTACTCATGGTTATCATGGTCACTCATCTCAAGCCCTGGACTATCTGAGACACTTCTGGTCCATACGTGAGCGAAGGTGGAAGGGGGGAAGTGCTAGGATCGAGGATGAGCTAGAAGATCTATTGCAATATTACATGTATGTATCTTGAGCCGGGTGACCAACCTTTGCAAAAGCATGTGAACTCCATTCAGCGCTATTTCGCTCATGATAAAATTTTGGGATGTAAATACGATACCTGGACTATGCTAGATAACTCCGTCTTTGAGTACGCACGCGTGCACAGCGGCTGATGACTCAGAGAAGCGTCGCTTTTCCCGTGGTGGAGATGCCAGAGCCGCAGCCTCAAAGAGCGGACATGGCGGTAGCGGACGGAGGTGGGATGGAATAACCTAAGCTACTCTATGGTAGCTTCCTGGGCTTGTATGGGTGGCCTTGGTTATCGATATGGGGGCATTGGGGATACGTAAAGTTTCTGATGCGATGGAAAGATGAGGTGCCCAACAGGAAGCAGAATGAGATCTTTTTGACAACTCCCTTGGCGCCATGACTAACCGCGAATATAGAACCTTAGACTGAGATATTGTTCAATCTGAAGAGAGAGAGAGAGAAAACATACCTTAAGCGCTGCCTTGATCGTTCTTGTGTCCGTCTGAGTATTATTTCCTACAGTTATGTGTCGCTTTCTTTCTCTTCTTCTTCCCAATGTCCGCTTCCTCTTCCGAGTCTACCTCCAACCCTCCTTCCCCAGGCCAATAAATGTTGATACAAAACCTTCCACCGTTTCTTCGGCATTATCCGGGCCTTCCTCGCTCCGGTCCGGGTGCGTCGACTGGAGCCGTCCACCGTCCAGGGTGTCCCGCGTGGGATTTCAATTTCTGGGCTCGCAGAATCAGACCACTTGTCAGAAAGAGCCTGATGATACACTTGTGATGCATAGTGGCATACCGGCGTTCGAGTCAAAGGCCCGACCTCGAGGTATAACAATGTTCCTATTCCTGGGAACCCTGATATTCGCAGATTTGTTTGGGAGTATGCGCAGAACCTCGACGATTTTCTTGGTACCTTGATAATGGCCGGAATCACTGCATCAGGTGCGAAGACTATCTTAGCAGCTATTGACCTCCACATTGTAGGGTCTGTCGTCTCGTATGAGGGTTGGAAAGTCTCTTCGAGTCTCGTCCAGCGCATCCTCGACTGGCCTGTTCCGACCTCCATCACCGAAGTCCGCAGTTTCCTGGGACTCGCGGGGGGAGCACGTCGGTGGACTTTCGGGTTTGCGATCATAGCTAAGCCACTCACAATCCTTTGCGCGTTGTTACTGTTGAATTTCGCATCACAGAGGAGGCGGTTGAGGCACAGAATATTCTAAAGCTGAAAATAGCCTCAGCGCCGGTTCTTGTGCGATTGGATTACACAGCAGCTAAGTTGATTTCACGCCAGCCTCGAAAATCTGATGAAGGCCTTATGGTTGTAGGAGTCGATTCATCTTGGATGGGTGCCGGATGGGTCGTATACCAGATTGTCGAGTCCGAGAAACGCCCCGCGCTCTATGGTTCTTGCACGTTCAACTCGACGGAGCAAAATTACGGTCAGCCGAAGACAGAAGTGTACGGAGTCTTCCGCGCATTCAAGGAATTGCGCCATCGTATCTGGGGAGTACATTTCCGGTTAGATCATGATGCAAAGTCGCTCGCTAAAATGCTTCGAGAGCCAGATGATGTTCCCAATGCACCGCTCCTGCGATGGGTAGCGTGGATTCGGCTATTTGATTTTGAACCGAACCATGTTCGGGCAGAGTCTTTCAAAGCTGAAGACGCGCTCTCGCGTAGACCCCCGGCACCAACCGACTCGAATTACGACGATCAAGACCCGGAAGAATCCTCGATGCTTATTTGGACTTGGTTTACGCTGGATCACATAACGCCCCGCCGGGCGCCTCGTTTGCTTCTGCCGCTAAGTTCTTATTTGACTCCACATACTTCCGATTGTCTACTCCTTACTTGCAGACGTACACTTCGAGAAATGCGCAGATGCCGATATATCGAATCACCTCAGCGTTTCGAGACATCCCGCGGTTCAATCCTGATGATTTCACGGAGGAACATGTCGATCCAGCTACGCCCTATTCATACCTTGCTCACTCTGCTCTTCGCTATGTTCGCGCTCACAATACCCGCTTACTTCCAGAGTTTACGAGACGCAAGGCATTCAAGGCTATTACCGGCGAATTCTTGCTCGGAGATGAGTTGTTATCCTTTGAATATGAATTCCCGGAGGCTCACATTCAAAGTATCCCCCTCGCCGAAATTGCAGTAGCCAGCGTGGGCCACAGGCATAAGATCCGAGACCAAGACTCGTTAGAGCTCTGGCAGGAGATCCACGAGTTCCTTGCAAGCGGGGTATATCCTCGACGGCTGAAATCTGACCGAGAAAAGCTGAGTTTTCTTAAACGGGCTCGGAGATACTTACTTCACCAGGATCGCTTGTGGCTGGCGCCGCGGAAAGGGTCAAATCGACTCCCTGCTCTCGTCATCGAAGACGTGTCCAAACGAGGATCCCTCATGGCGCAAGCACATAACGAGTGCGGCCACCGTGGACATGATGCGGTTTATATCCAGCTACGTGACCGTTTTCATTGGCCAAATATGTACGACGATATTAGCTATTTTATTAGGTCCTGCATCGAGTGTCAGAAGGCGATCAAACGCATTCCAGTCCTGCCGTATAATGAATCCTGGCAAGCTCCCCTTCTCCGTCATTTTAATATTGACTCTATTCACATGTCCGAGGGCGTCGGAGGGATGAAGTACATCATTCATGCCGTCGAACCTACCATCCTATGGCCTGAAGCTCGTGCCGTGAAGGTCTTGGACGCCAAAAAGGAGGTTCAACATTTATTGCGCACACTCTACAATTTGCACCGTGATTATTTCCACAGCTTACCACCCGGAGGGGAACGCACCTGTCGAGCGCAATCACGAACCCTGGTGAACGCGATTTATAAGTGCACTGGTGACGCCAAAGGCAACTGGCCCAAATTTCTCAAAGCCGTCTTGTTCGCAATGCGTGTGACCACGAGCCGAGCGACAGGCTTTTCTCCATATTACCTCCTCTACGGTGTGCACCCGGTATTCTCATATGACATAGCTGAAATCACTTGGCAGACTCTCGATTGGCACAAGGTTCGCACTCACGAAGAATTACTGGCTATCCGTGCTCTCCAATTGAGCCGCCGCGACCCCAAGCTCGAAGAGGCTAGCAAGAAACTCCGTGAGACGCGCAAACGAGCTATCGAGGATTTCCACAAGCGCCATCACTTCATGTTCGATTTCTCCGACTATGTAGAGGGAATGTGGGTCTGGTTGCGCGAGTCGAAGTTGGACGAGACTAAGGGGATAAAGAGAAGTGGACTTATTCTGGACCATATATTATTCACCAGAAGCGCGACAGGGATTCTTTCGTGCTGCGCGAGCTCAGTGGAGCAATCCTCAAAGGCCATGTCAATATACGACGACTCCGACTCTTTTACTATCGCCCGGATCACCAGACACTCCGCACTTCACTCAATCTTCCTCCCGCGCAAGCACAATTGTCCAACGTGGAGTACCGGCTTGACATGGCCTTGCAGGCGCTGCTTCCTTGACACGCTGAGTCGTTCCGTTTCTCATTCATTTCGCATGTCATTCTACCCCTCTCCGTCTACTCAACACGAGAGCTCAGCCGCGTTCGCTGGCATCCTCGTCATCCTGGTCCTCAAGAAGATCGCGGTAACGGGGAACACTGAGCAGTGTCGCTATAGACTTGTGGTTTTTTCGTCCCTTACGCTCCTTGTAAATGCCTAGTTTTTTATGGTCGGAGCAGATGTCGGCTTTGATCTGGATGGACGAGAACTGTTATTGAGAGTTTTATGGGGAAGATATTAGATACCTTAGTCCTCTTGTCGATTTTTTCGAGCCCCTATCTGTGACGATGGTCGGATTGCTCGGTGTTGTAGTTTAGGACCTCGCGTCCGCTACACAGCTTCCATCATACGGTCCAGTCATCCTTCCACACAGCCTCTAGCGGGTCCGGGGGCTCGGTAGCGCAGAGTCAATGAGTCATGCGTACACACATATATATATAGGGCACTCCTGTAGTCCGTCTCCTCAGTCTGAAGAGAACGGTCTACAGGTGCGTAGTACAATATGCTAATACAACTCAGTCTGAAGAGAACGGTCTACAGTGTGACCCTGAACTCTTGACCTACAACAGGTTATGGGAACCCGAGACGTTTCCAGCGCTACGCGCTATCCTTTCAATCAGCTCGATGGCAAGAACTGGGACAGTTGGGCATTCAAAGCCCAGGCCAAATTCGAGGATGAAGAGAGATGGGGGTACATTGCCAATCCCGAGCAGGAGCCTCTCCCGACGATGATTGTCCAGCAGCCGGCTGTTTCTCCTGCCACCGGTACCGTCGACGTGGAAGTTGCGAATCCAGCATACGCGGTATGGCGCAAGGGTGACGACAAAACCAAACGCCGCATCATCGAGATGGTTAGTGATGACCAGGTCGCCTACATTCGAGATGCACGGACGGCAGCAGAGATGTGGAGCAATCTTCGCGCCATCTATCAGCGCCAGGGCATGCAGTCGATGATCGCAATTCACCAGAAGATTTCGACCATCAAGTACGCAGGCATTGAGAGCGGACCTCTGCAAGCCCACCTCGACCTTCTCATCGGGTATGCCAACGACTTGAAACGGGGAAACGACCCGCTGTCCGACTACAAGCTGCTCCAGTACACACTCCAGAGTCTGCCGGCTGACTTCACTCCCCTCGTCCAGGCCATCTCCTTGACCAACCACAGGAGCATCCTCACAGTCACACCGGTGCTCTTGGAAGACGAGGTTCGGCAGCGCGAGTTACTGGCTGTGCGGCAGCGTGAAGAGCACGCCCTGAAGGCATACACCGAGAAGGCGGCCTTGGCGAAGGCACACGAGGAAGAGATAGCCGCGAATGCGGTCAAGGCATATGTTGCCCAGACACAGCGTGGTGGACGCGGCGGCGGACGAGGCGGACGAGGAGGTGGGCGTGGTGGTGCTCGCGGTGGTGCCGGCGGCAGTGATTGGAAGAGCGGGGTGACGTGTTACGGGTGCGGAAACAAGGGCCACATCGCTCGTGACTGCAAGTTCAGTGAGAAGGAGCAGTTGAAGGAGAAGCTCCGTCTTGCGCAAGTCGCGTACGATGCCAGTGGGGACGATGATCAGCCCAAGGTCCTCCTTACCAAGAAGGCGACGAAGGCCCTCCGTACCGACGCGCTCTTCGTCGACTCAGGCTCTTCGCGCAGCCTTACCTCCGAGCGTGATTCTTTCATCACATACACCACCCTCGACAAGCCTATCCCCATCCAGCTCGGCGACAACAGCGAGATCTACGCCATTGGGACTGGAACGAGTGCGCGGCGCATCAAGAGTCCGACCGGAGTTCAGATGGTCCACTTCACGCGCACACTCCACGTTCCGAAGCTCGCGGGCTCGCTTCTCTCCGTTGGACAGCTAACGGCGATTCCGGGCGTCAAGCTGGAGTTCGAGGGCAAAGTCTGCTTCATCAAGCTGCGCGGTGTTACGCTCTGTGAGGCTGTCTTCAAAGACGGCCTCTACACTTTAGAACTGGCCGATGCACCTGTATCCACTGCGATCCCGACCGGCGGTGCATCCCTCCTGAAGGCGAAAACCCCCGCGCCCGCTGGTAAGCGCCTCGACATCCTCACATTACATCGCCGCCTCGGCCATCTGAACTTCTCCGACCTCAGGAAACTTGTTGCGTCGGGGATGGTCGATGGTGCAGAGATGGGTCAGTGGGACGATAATGTGTCATGTGAGGCGTGCCTACGAGGGAAAGCGTCGCGCAAGCCGTTCCCAAGAGATGGGAGACGACGTGCTACTCGTGTTCTAGAGTTAGTGCACTCTGATATGGTTGGCCCGCTCCCGAATTCCATTGGCGGAAATCGCTATTTCATTACATTCACCGATGACTACACTGCGCACCTTGACGTCGACTTCATGAAGCACAAGAGCAGTGCGCTCCAACGATTCCGTGTGTGGAAGGCCCGCGTTGAGAAGGAGACCGGCGAGAAGATAGGCAAGATCCGCACAGACAATGCGGGTGAGCTCACTTCGGACGAATTCGAGGCGTATCTCGAATCCGAAGGTATAATTCATCAGACGACGGCTCCGCACACCTCGCAGCAGAACGGTGTGGCTGAACGCGCGAACCGCACGCTCGAAGATAGCGCAAGAGCGAATTTGATCGAGGCCGACCTTCCCATTGGATTCTGGCCAGACGCCGTGCTGTACGGTGCGATGACACGGAACTTCTGTCCAACACGTGCGTCACTGGATGGACGCATCCCAGAAGAGGCCTGGACTGGGCATCGTCAAGACATTAGCCATCTACGGCCTTTTGGGTGCGAGTGTTACGTCCAGGTGTTGCCGGAGAAAAGTCGTGCGACGTTGGCAGATAAGGCGGTCAAATGCATTTTTATTGGCTACTACGCGCTCCCTGGGACACAGTCCAAGGCGTACAAGTGCTACGACAGAACGACACGCAAAGTGTACAAGTCTAGGGACGTGACATTCGTTGAGCGCGGAACGAGTTCTGGGTGGACTGAGGTGATAACGGACCTTCGCAACCTTCCACCAATTACCCCCGATTCTCCTGTCCCTGGGTCACCATCTATTACCACCAAGGATGCGATGCCATTGCCCGCGGATGTTGTGGATGTGGTGAACGAACCCGAGATGGAGAAGCGAGACGAGCCCGAGGATGCAGGTGCGGGTGCGGGTGCGGGTGCGGAGGACCTGGCCGATGTCGTTGTCGAGGCGCCACCAGTGCCGAGGACGCGCAGGCTGCCCCTGCGTTTCGAGGGGATGACAGACGAGCGCGCGAAGCTACCAAAAGGTCGATATCAGCACAAGACAGCACCAGAAATTGTCGACGCACCTGAGCTTGAGGAGGAGGAGGAGTTCCAAGCTCAGGCTCGCGCTGCTCGAGTCCCAGAGTCCGCGATCCCCGTCCCGTTGACGTTCCGGCAGGCAATGGCAAGTGCAGAGTCCGAGGAATGGGCGAACGCGATGGCAGCTGAATTTGGGTCGCTTGTGGACACTGGGACCTTCGATTATGTCGACGCGCCAGAGGGCCGGAGGGTAATTACGTGCAAGTGGGTGTTCAGCGTGAAGACGAACCAGTGGGGCGAGTTTGAGCGCTTCAAAGCGCGCCTCGTTGCACGTGGATTCACGCAGATTCACGGCATTGATTACAAAGAAACATTCGCCCCTGTCGTCAAGTTCACCTCCCTCCGTGTCATGTTTGCCCTCGCCGCTCACCATGGTCTCACCATCTACCAAATGGACGTCGTCACCGCCTTCCTCAATGCCGACCTTGACGAGGAAATTTACATGTCCCAGCCGCCCGGTCTTCCGCCGAAACTCAATGAGAACGGTGAAGAGATGGTTTTGAAGCTTCATAAATCTATCTACGGCCTCAAGCAAGCGTCTCGTCAGTGGTACCGACTCATCAACTCGATATTTCAATCCCTTGGCTTCACGCGACTGCAATCCGATCACAGCATTTACCTCTGCCGCCGGGGCGATATCATTGTCGTCATTGCGTTATACGTCGATGATCTTCAGGGAGCTACGAACGACGAGGCGACCTGGAACACTCTAAAGGCAGAGCTGTCGGCACGCCTGAAGATGAAAGATCTGGGTGTCGCGTCGTATTGCTTGGGCCTGGAAATCACGCAGGACCTGGAGGCTCAGACGGTGCATATTTCCCAAAAGAAATACTTTGAAGGTGTGCTAGAGCGGTTTGGGATGACGGACTGTCGGCCTGTGTCCACCCCGTTCCCTGTTGGCACCAAGTTGACGAAGGATATGTCGCCGAAGACATCCGAGGAACGTCAGCTCATGCACGGCAAGGATTACCTCGGTGGTTTGGGCTCGGTCATGTATGGGATGCTTGGGTCGCGCCCCGACTTGGCCTTTGCTGTCGGAATGCTGAGCCGTTTCAGCTCTAACCCGGGCATTGAGCACTGGAACGCGCTGATGCATCTCCTCCGCTACATTAAAGGGACGCTTGACCTGGGCATTACCTACCGCGGTCCGGGACACCTTGCCACACCATTCGCGGAAACCTTGCGTTGTTATACCGACGCCGACTGGGCAGGTGAAAAGGACAAGTTGCGCTCGACCTCAGGTACTCTTGTTCTCCTCGCAGGTGGCGCCGTCTCCTGGATCAGCCGTTTGCAGAGTGTGGCAGCTCAGTCTACAATGGAAGCCGAATATATTGCTGGAAGTCATTCAAGCCGTGAACTCATGTTCGTCCGAAATGTGCTTGGTGAACTCATGGGGCAGCCACTTGACCACCCCTCACCCATGCACTGCGACAACCAGTCCACAATAACTGTCGCCGAGAATCCAGCGATGCATGACAAGGCGAAACACATTGCGTTGAAATACCACAATCTTCGGGACTACATTGAGGACGGTGATGTGACCATTCATTATTGCGCATCAAATGCGAACCCGGCGGACCTCCTCACAAAGATTCTTCCACGCGACACGACGCTCCGCTGCCGTCGTATGATTGGATTGGAGTAGCTGGGCTGGACAGCGAGGTCAGGGGGAGTGTTGTAGTTTAGGACCTCGCGTCCGCTACACAGCTTCCATCATACGGTCCAGTCATCCTTCCACACAGCCTCTAGCGGGTCCGGGGGCTCGGTAGCGCAGAGTCAATGAGTCATGCGTACACACATATATATATAGGGCACTCCTGTAGTCCATCTCCTCAGTCTGAAGAGAACGGTCTACAGGTGCGTAGTACAATATGCTAATACAACTCAGTCTGAAGAGAACGGTCTACAGTGTGACCCTGAACTCTTGACCTACAACACTCGGTTTTGCTTCTCTCCCTTGTGGAAGTATGCCCACAGAGAAGTGGACATGGCGCGGGATGTGGGCGCAGCGAGATGGAGCGAAAAAATGAAAATTACATAATACACACACGTGATAAATAAAGGCCTTCCGAAGGCCCAAGTCTCGGCCGAAAATCCTGAAGGCCTTCATGAAGGCCCCCCGAAGGCCTTCAGCTTCCGAAGGCCTTTACCCTTTGGGCGAACACTGCCATCACCCGTCACCTGAACTTATGGTCGAAATGGTACAGTAACCCCATCCCACTCGCACTGATGAAGCCCCGAGTAATTCAATAGGAATCGGCTGACGACAACTCCGCGTAGGCGCCCAGAGCAGGCGTCGCAAGATATTCCCCGAGGACGTCTTGAGATTACTTCAAGTTCCAGTCAAGATCAAACTTCAAATAAGGTTCAGATCACGGCGCGGCTGCTCGCGTGACGTGATGATGATGAATCGCTGATGTCAGTGATGATGACGACACCCAGACAACCCCCAAATCGGGAATGCCGAGGTTGCCGACCGACTTTCATCGGTCTCAACTTTGCCCCCCATCAACTCGTCTTCCAAGCTCGCCAGTCTTCCTCGCCTCGCTGAGTGCTGAGCGCTGAGGCCTGAGGAATTGAACCGAGTTCGCCAATCTCCTCATCACACTACATACCACGCCATGGTGCGAACGCAAACGATATCTTCGGTGTGTTTCTAGACTTCCTGTGTTAGATTTCCAGGTTTACACCAAAACTCAAAAGACTGAAATTTCTAGGGATATCCACGGACTTCCATGTCTCGCTTGGCCACCGAGCAGTACAGAAAAGATCTTACGCGTCGTTTGAAGGTCGGAGACGGCTGTATCTTGAGTTGGAGAGGTCTGTCTAGTGAACAACATATGGGGACAGGCGGGTGTCGAGCATATTCTCTTGAGCCAAGTGCATGCTGACAAGTTTCGCAATGTAGTCATCCGCAAGGAATTTGCTTCTTACCGTAGCCCTATGATGCGGAATCCAACAGTTTCAAGCGCTATCCAGAAAGTCTCTAATTATTCGCGATCGGTGTGTCCGACAGAGTGAAGACCAAAAATTTCAATTAACTTTATGGTCGCTAGTCTGCCTCTCAGAATCCTAGATCGCCCGCTGAGTTTCAGGGGCCCATAATGACTTCAAAATCCCCCCCGAATAATCTGCGTGTTGGAAATGGGTGTATTTTGCGGTGGAGAGGCCTGGAAAGTGAGGAAATTATGATGGCAGGTAGGCCTTTCGATGCCATCTTGGAATTTCTCCGCCTCAGCCTCCCTAGGAACATCAACAACTTCTGTTGCTGATGGACCTCGCCCGGGAACTCCCTGCCCTTGGAAACGATATGAGTAGTTCAAATGGAATCACCGAAGAAAAGAACGTCAATCACCCCAGACAACATGAATAATGAAATATTGATCTTACAATACGTTTCTGGGATAATACTTGTAGTCAGAGTTTATAAATACGTTTATAAATGACAGCCTGTTTGCAAAACAAAATTGACAACCGTTTTCTAATCCCTTGGGAATAGAAAACAGCACCGTAGGATAAGCGCTCTAGCCATGCCACCATATAAGCTCGGTCATTTTCCGTCGTAGAATAATAATTAATAATGGCAAACTCGCGTCTGGGTGCCCTGCCACGCTGAATGATAGGTCGAACCATTCAACGGCGCCGCTGTGGAACCTGTCGGTCCAAGAACCAAAAATCGGTATTCTTCCTTCCTTGCAACAAAGAAGTTGATGAATTAGGGGTGCTCAATTATTCGGCCCATCTGCCCATAAATTCATGCCTCGGGACGATGGTCCATACGAGGTGGTGAAAGCCTTCCCAGAACGCTCTGAATACACCTTGAAACTGCCCAACAACCCCCAACTCTTTCCTGGATTTCATGCGCACCTCCTGAAGCGTTTCGTTCCCAATGATCCCACACCCTTCCCGACTCGAGAGCCAGGACGTCCTGCCCCAGTCATTACCCCAGACGGTGCGGTTGAATGGACAGTAGAGATTGTGGATGAACGTAAACGGGGACGGGGTAAACAATACCTGGTACGTTGGGAGGGATATGGTCCCGAATTCGATGAGTGGGTTGCTGGCCAGGAAATGGAAGACATCATCGCTGGGAGGGATATGGTCCCGAATTCGATGAGTGGGTTGCTGGCCAGGAAATGGAAGACATCATCGCGCTGGCTGTGTGGGAACAAGTGGAAGAGTCCTAACCCATTCAAATTTTTTGAAGGGGGGAGGGTGTAAGTCTGGCGCTTACAGCAGTTCTCTACCCATCATTTTCCAGTGTTCGCCCGAAGGGCTAAGGCCTTAAATTTTTAAGGCCTTAAGGAAGCCTTAATTAAGGCCTTAAGGATTTTCCGCGGAACGTTAAGCCCTTCCCAAGGCCTTAAATTATCACGTGTATCACATTATGTAATCTTTTCACCCATCTTTTACGTGTTTCGACGCGTCAGTCAGCCATGGCACCGCAGGGCCTAAAGGACTATGTCCACCACGGGGCGCTGTAGAACAGCACCCAATATCACACATACTGCAAAGCTTGTGTTAACCGCCAATTGGAGAGTCTCGGAGCAACGACGGCCGACCTCCTTGTCACTTAAAGGCTCGCAGGCATTTGAAGCTGGTGAGATATCTTCTAGTGAAACCCCGTGCTCGGAAACCGTCAGTGCAAGTAATGGAGGACGAGGAGATATTGATGCAGGCGCTGGCCGATGCAGCTGAGGACGATGTCCCTGACGATGGTGCAATCAAGATTGAGTGGGACGACAAGTATCGCGGGTAGTTTACAGGAATTCATTGGTCGTTTACGGTTGTGCCAGATGGCGTGGGAAAATCATTTTAAGACCTTAAAAATGCCCTTAAATTAAGGCCTTGCCCTTATCAAGGCCTTAGCCTAAGGCCCTGCTCGGGTCACAGGGCTAGTCAAGCCGTCTGGCTAGGCTTCAATTCCGTCACATCAGTCACGCAGTTCCGAAGAAGATCCGAGCTAGTATAACCGGCGGATGAAGTGGCAACGCCAACGAGCCTCTGCTCATCGTCTCCGACCCCGACGAATTTGTCGGCTTTTCAAAAATGCACTAAACTGGAGCGCATTTGTTGAGGATACATATCATGTACTACAAAATGGCTTTCCACATGTTTATGATCTGAGAGACGTCCCAGATGATGGGTTATTGAATATTTAAAGAATGACGGGGTGTTGGGCGATGGGCGGGAAAGAGCGGGAAAAGATGAGACGGAGCGGCTGACGGTGGCGACGGTAGGTAGGTAGTAGGAATGATGGGTCCAGACCAGAGTGACAGGGCCGAATCACGCTGAAACCGGAGCACAGCCTCAACAAGCCGTCTGGCTATTTTTTGGCAGAGCCGGGTTGACAAGCCCTGTGACCCGAGCAGGGCCTTAAGGGTTCACAAAACCCGATTTAAGGCCTTAAGGACGAAGACTGTTGACATTTTCTGACTGAGCATTCCGGGTCCTCGGACGCCTTAAGCATTGCGGGTCCTCGGACGCCTTAAGCATTGCGGGTCCTCGGATGCCGGCTTCACATAATCTCACTTTATTTTCTCTTCCCTATCTTGACACTTACATTACGACAATCTAGGTTCTTACTATTTCCTTTCTCCTCTGTATTGCGACCTTGTCTTACACTTACATTACGACAATCTAGGTTCTTACTATTTCCTTTCTGCTCTGTATTGCGATCTTGTCTTACACTTACATTACGACAATCTAGATCACTGTTCCTGTCAACAAAAAAAGTGAAAGGATGGTGTTGACTACATTAACAAACGCATGGGATGCTTGTATAGTCCAAATCCTGCATAAACCATATGCTGTATGTGTCCGAAATAGGAAACATATCAGACCACGAGCTCTACCTATTACGGAAGTCCAGAAGGGTGTCTCCGCACTGTCAAATCATCCGCACCCGCCTATGAACCCGACCCGTGGCGAGGGTGCGGGTCACCCGCCAATTGACCCGCGGGCGTACAGGTACCCGCGACCCGCCAGACCCGTACCGATAGTTCGCTCATTACGCCCCAAAATAAAGTGCATTAATTAAGAAATGATGTTACAGCTCTTTGCGGAACTTAGGGCGCGGCCGATTTTTTTTTCCTTTTTGAGCTGTTTTTGATCATTTCAGCCAGAACAGCTGTTCTGACCTCAATTCCCAGCGTACGTTTCTGAAAACTATATGAGCAGAATCACACGACAATTCCGCAGGGCATGACGTCCTCAGAATCTTTCCATACCGCCGGTAGTATTATAATATATTATTTTGTGTGTTTGCGCAGATCATCTCTAGTGTCGTGATTTGAAGGTTGTGTGGGATGTTGTATCGCTCTAAAAGCAATTGTTTGGATTGCAAAGGGCACACCATCCTCGTAATTGAGGCATGGCACCCGGAGCGCGTGAATAGTGGACTTGAACAAGCAGAATATAGGTACAGCTCAGGCTCTGTGTATTTGTGTGATCTATGATTGAATGAGCTAAGAAAATACCCATTATCATTCTATTGAGTGTCCTGGAGGAGTCCCATGGCTCGTATTTGCTCTTGTACTCCCTGTACAGCACCGCGAGACAACTAGGGATCGCCACCGTACCCGTATACGGGTACGGCCGTACACTTTACGGTGCTTTACGGTCAATAACCGGCCGTAACCGTAACCGTAAACCAGTGTCCCAGGCCTCGTACGGTACGGTACGGGTGTATTTTACGGGTTTTTACGGTCATTACGGCCGTATATATTGATGGAAAATACGAAAATAATGACTATGCTATGCATCTAGGGTTCGGTGGATTTAAGGGCATCTTCCAGGCTCTTACGCTTCAGACGAAGGTGATGCTTAAGCAACATCAAAGTCCGGATCGTCTCTGGTTGCAACCGTGCTCGCCGCAAAGAGATGGTGTCCCTCCCACCTGAGAACACCCGTTCGACAGCTACTGCAGAGCCTGATAAGGTCTGTAAGAACTAGTTTACGCATGCAACGAGTGAGCGTACCTGGAATTGACATGATGTCACGTGCCAATCTATAGAGGCGCGGAAACTCGGTTTTCCTCGCGTACCACCACTGAACAGGGTCGGTCTGTGAGGATGCGCGAGGGGCGTCGAAGTAACGCTCAAGCTCATCACTCTCTTCCTCCTCATCCGAGCCTTGGTCATAGGCTGCAAAATTTATAACTCCCGGGCGAGCCTTCGAAGCATTTTTTGCGCTAGAGGTCGAGGGGGTTGAAGGAACAGCAGTCGAAGAGGAGGCTGCATATTCATCATCGAAGTACGTACGAAGCGCCGCCTTCTGCTTCTCAAGATATGCCGAGAGGTCCTCATCGCCAGCATAATCTTTGCGGAGCTTCTTATAGTTGAACCGAGGATCGAGAACTGCCAATATGTGAGTCGCTGAATCCAATACTCATTTGAACACCTACGAGCAGCCCAAATATAGAATGGTGATTGATCATACTTGTAGTAATAATCACTGAGTTTCCGATGAGCCTTCGTTAACCCCTCGACGAGTTCTGGTGGCGCGTCTTTAGGAAGTGCGCAGAGCTTGTCCTTCAACGTTTTCTGAAGACCGCGGAAGGTGGAGTGTGTAGACGAGAGCATGGGACGCGAAGTCGTGGACATTTGGCTTGTAGCAGAGCGAAAATGGAGGAGCCAGTCCGAGACCATGGTGATTGCGTCCCAGTCTTGGACACTCAGCTCCGCACCGTGGAGATCACGGTTGTCGGCAACGAACTGGGTAATTGCAGACCGGTATTTAATAGCCCGATCTTCAGCAGAAATATCAGCATCTACCTGTAACATCTTCAAGACAGGACATACTCATCATTTGGTGCGTGGATGACCATCGAGTCTTGACGTCCAGTATCAGCATGTGAACGCCATCAAGGATCTTAACTGGCGAAATGATTTTGTACCACTGCTGACGGCGTTGAGGACTCGAACGAACCGCGCGAATAACCTTCCGAAGCTTTGATAACATGTTAGTGATATTATCGGGGTGGTACATCGCGAGCCAACCTTTCGTACAGACGCTTTAATCCCCATGGGCATCGGCCCATCGAACTCTTCATCTTCGTCGCCAAGAAATACCGCCTCCTCCTCAAACTCGTTGTCGTCGGGTGAAACGGTGACTGAGTCTTGATATGGTGAGGGCCGTGCATTCTTCTTCTTTGCGCTCTTCTCGACAGCACCAATCGCCTCGAGGAGCTACAAAGAGATGGTATGAGGGAAGAGCAGGTAACCGACAAGAAACACGCACTTGGAGCACAGCAAGATGAACCGTGTGGGGCATGCATCGCAGGCGTGAATTCTTTGCGGAAAATTTAATATTTTTCTCTCTGCATTTTATTTCGATGGCCGACACAAGTGTGTCGTTGTTGGTAGCATTATCCATCATGAAAGAGATAACCTGAAAGTCGCAATGCGTTACTTGCATAATGATCATCGAGTACTGCCCGACTTACGCGCCCTGTCAACCCGTAGCACTCCAGGGTTTTCCATACGACATCGGCCATATTTTTCCCAGAATGCTCCCCAATGAGCTCTTTGAAGTCGATTAGAAGCTCCTCTATAGCAAGACAGGTCGTTAGAACGAAGCTCTAATGTATAAAGTGAATGTACCCACCGAGCTTTCCGTCATTCGTAACATAATGGGCGACAATTGCGATGAATGCGTACCCATTTGAAGAGGACCACGCGTCCAAAGAAATCGAAACCATTCCCTCCAGAGACTTCAGAGTGGATTCAGTACAGACAAGCGATACACGCGCTACAGGCATACCGCGAAGAATGCACATAGCTCTTTTTTCAGTTCGTCTCCCATGTCTGTCACACGGCGCTGAACAGTCTTCGACCCGGGAATGGCCAATCCTGGAGATCGATGGTGGACATACTCGAGTAGGCGACGAAACTCCGGTCGTTCAACCTCCTGGAAAGGCTGGTCACAAACAACTAACCACTCGACGAGCAGCTTTTCAAAGTGCGCTTGATCCCAGTTACCCTGAACAGGCCGTTAATGAAGGCATACATGGGTAAACCCGGCACTTACAAGGCTCTTTTCACCGGCACGAGTGAAGGACTCTCGGAGGGTCTGCTGACGCGTATCCGTAGACACGTATGCAGCGAGAAACGCGGCCAGATCTTGAGGATCTGCGAACGTCTTCCGGCCTGCTGCGACGTCAATCTCCTCGCTCGTGAGAGGTTTTTTGCGATTATTTAAAATGTCCCAGAAACGGTACATCTCGGGCGCATGGCTCTTGAGGTGTCTCGTTAAGCCTCGAGTACTTTGTTAGCAGCGCGATGAGGCCACGGCCATGAAATACCTCACCATTAAGACTGGAGCGCATGGCCTTCGTCATCTTGAGAGGCTTCTTGGATTCGCCATGGAAGCAACGGTAGAATTTGTCGCCTGGTCCCGATGGTTGGTGGTGATCAGTGTCGGTGATATTCTCGAAGAAGTGGTAAATCGGATTTCGGGTGTTTCCGGTCGGCTTCAGACATCAAGTGGAATCTTCAACGTTGAAGATATGCAGACATACCTCAGTTGGTGTTTCAGGGTTGGCCGAATTAGAAGAGGCAGCGGGATTCGAAGTGGCAGCGGAATTGGAGGTGTCCTGCGCAGCCTGTGTCTTTTTCTTTTTGCGCGGCCTTTTCCCGCCATCGTTCTCCTTCGGGCGGCGCGATGTACCAACGGGAACCGTCTTGCTAGGAAGGTTCTCCGCAAGCTAAATGATATCGTTCGTAAGATACAGCGGGCTAGCATGGATAACGTGAAGGCGATCTCGTACCTCCTCGTGCATCATTGCGGCCTCGCGTTCGCTGTCAGACTCGCTGTCTCCCGAATCATCACCCGAATACTCGTCATCTTCAGCATCGGACCCCGCATCCTTCTCTTTCTCCTTTCCCTTGGCGGTTGTCCTCGCAGCTCGACCTTTTGGCTTCCGCTTCCTCCCGCGAGGTTTGCCGTCATCCTCCGAGTCCTCTTGTTGAGCGATCAGGGCAGCCATCATGAGCTTATTCTTGCCGCGCTTCGGACGAGAGGATGAATCTTGAAAGAGCATCACCATGAGCACAATAGTGGATGCGAGTTCAAACATACCTGATGTAGATGCTTTAGGATTCGCACCAGGATCCGGCCCAAAATCAATATCCTCTGCATTTTTTAGGCTGCCATCTGTGTTTAGCGCACCCTGCTCCCAGCCATTCTTGTCGAGGACGGGGACATCAGACTCTGTGGAATTGTCATTCATATATTTCGGGTGACGAGAAGAAAACGAAAACCTACCATTCCCTCCGCCCAACAAACGAGTCCGTATCAGGAAATGACAAAGACCGTCGATACCAAGGTCGGACATCGTCTCGTAACCGTTAAGCGGGCGCCAGAGACCCAGGAGGTACATCGGGCCTTGTTCACAATATTTCATGTGCACTCGGCGAGAGACGGCCTCACGGATGTCGGAGACGGTCGTCATGGGCATTACCGCTGGAATGCGAACTGTTAGCACCTGAATACTCTGCAAATAAAATAAAAACAGAACTGACGGATTGCGATGGTGCCGGCCGTTGCAAGGTTAACGAAGACTGTTATCACGTCCGGAGGAGTCTCTGCAGCATCTGGCGGAGATTCTGCCTAATTTTAAAGAATGTACATCTGAGCAAGGGAAAATACTCACCACTTTTGGGGGTGCCTCCCGATGGTGATTCCTGGTGGCATGCTCGCCGTAGACGGTCAAGGCGCATATGTGAAACGTGGTCCCGTCGATACCTCCACGGAGAATGGAATGTTTGGTGCTTGACAGCATTCAGAGCATGTGGGCGCGTACGATATACTGGAAAGATTCGGAATCAGCTCCCGAACTCTGTGAATGTGAAACACCCACCGAAGAAAATACAGACAAGAGTCCAGTAGGCATAGATGGAGCAGAGGAGACCAGCAGTGTGCGGATTGCCCAGGGCAAGCACGGCCGATGACCACCGCAGCGAGGACCGATAAGATGCGACAATGATGGCCAGTAGACTGGTAACGAGTGGGAGGAACAACAGCACGGCAGACTTCAGAAAGAATCGAACAATTGTCCATGTCGAAGCGCCAACGGTATGGGCTGTAGAATCGACCAAGACACGGCGCGTTTCGCGGCCCTTGTGAGCTGATACAAAGATCAATTCCACGGAAGAGCACAGCGGGGCCTTGAACATACCTTTTTTAATCCACTCGCGGGCTGAGGACATGGGCACTGAGAATTATACTGTGCGCGAGTTAACTGACCGCTGTGCACCACCATGCTTTATATGTGGCTCGGCAAGACCATCGAATTTTCTAGTGCCTTCGGCGCATCATGCCGATGCCCAGTGGGGCGCATGAAATTGTTGATCGCAAAGGCCCGGGATATGCATATTCCGCTCATTGCTCGAGCTCTCAATGGACTCGGAGACGACACTGTCCTCCAGATTATGAGAATATACAAGGCTAAAGAAGTTTATTGGGGGTTGGAGGAAGGTTTGGCGCGGCGTGCTTCAACGCGCACTGACGGAGCGCCAAGATGGTGGTGCAATCACAGGCGGGCTTGCCGCGACGCGTCAGCACCTCTTCGGCCGGGTGTCCGAAATTCTTCGAAATCGTCCCACTTTAGGTATATTTACGGTCCGTATGGTCCCGTATACGGCCGTATTCATACGGCTTCGTACGGTACCGGTGACGGTGGTACCCGTAACCGTACGAGGCATCCCAGAGGGCCATACGGGACGGTTACGGGTACCCGTACGACCGTACCCGTACGCCGTATTATACGGGTACGGTGGCGATCCCTAGAGACAACTCGATCACAACGATTCCGGGCACGTGACCACGCTTGTGATCACATTGGGACGTGTCGCGTCGCCGGACGGGGATGCACAGAGCTGATCTGAGGCGTGTAATCTCTCGAAAACACTTCAAAGTCAGAATATTGACAATTGGTTCACTCGCTGGAGGATAGAGCACACAGATATATAAGGCCTAGACTGTAGGAATATTTCACAGCTTCAAGTCCACTGTTCACACGCTCCGGGTGCCATGCCTCAATTACGAGGACGGTGTGCCCTCCGCCATCCAAACAATTGTTTTTAGGGCCATACAACATCCCACACAACCTTCAAATCACGACACTAGAGATGATCTCCGCAAAACACGCAAAATAATATATTATAATTACTACCGGTGGTATGGAAAGATTCTGAGGACGTCATGCCCTGCGGAATTGTTGTGTGATTCTGCTCATAGTTTTCAGAAACGTACGTTGAGAATTAAGGTCAGAACAGCTGTTCTGGCTGAAATGATCAAAAACAGCTCAAAAAGGAAAAAAAATCGGCCGCGCCCTAAGTTCCGCAAAGAGCTGTAACATCATTTCTTAATTACAGCTCTTTGCGGAACTTAGGGCGCGGCCGATTTTTTTTCCTTTTTGAGCTGTTTTTGATCATTTCAGCCAGAACAGCTGTTCTGACCTCAATTCTCAGCGTACGTTTCTGAAAACTATATGAGCAGAATCACACGACAATTCCGCAGGGCATGACGTCCTCAGAATCTTTTCATACCGTCTATTCACTTTCGAAATTACAAAATGAAGCGCGATGAAAACTAACTCACTAGCAAAAGATTTGGACGTCGGCCGACGGCAGTTCTGAACGAAACAGTTCAGGTTAAAAGACAACAACAGGCCTAATCACGACACTTGCCAGGGAGAGTAGCCAATTGGCCTTTGCCGCGCGCCTCCATCCCAACGCGGGTCCAGTATCCGTATAGTGCGTATTCGGGCTCTATCGCGAGGTGGGTTGATTTTACTGTAGAAACCCTACACGGCGTCAGGAGCCAAAGAGAGGATATGAGATAGATGTTGCGCACCACATTAACTTCACCATATTTGGCTCGGCAGCTGAAGTGTTCGATGGACCATAACGACAGAGTGAAGCCTAATTGCCGTGCTGCTGACACTTGCTCCGGAGTTGGATACAAATTGCCGACGCGTACTGATTGTGAAATTGCCTTCAATAATTGGACAATCCGCTCCAACACTTGCTGGTAAGTGTCATATACCGGCATGCCAGTTTGAAGGTAGTCAATGTTCGCTAAACGGCGCATATTAGTTATGGTATTCAAATCATGTGTGGCCTTACATACCTTCACGTGAAACTAAATACTCGACGCGAGCCCAACTGTTGATGAGAGCTCCTTCTGGATCCATGTTTAATTTCCTTATATACGACCACCTGGAGCAGATGCTCTCCAGCGCTGGCCGCGCTCGAGACCAGTACCAACCGCAACATCTTGTTCTTCCTTGAGGACAAGGTGGAATTTCCGAATGAGTTGTTGCCGGACAGACAGCTCCCTGGCCTTCTCGACGTCGACGGCTCCAGTCACTCGTGTGCGCACACCCCGAGCCGCCTGCATCGCTTGGTGTTGACGACGCAGCCCAACGAGGAAGTCGAAGTTGATGTCTGACGCGCCGGTGGTGCCTAGACGTAGGGGCTTGGACAGCTCTGTAGAGGATAGGTCCCGCACCTCGGGAACAAACTGGGTCATATTATGGAACTCCTGGGCAGTATGCGGTGGAAGGTGGTACAAGTCCGTTTCGCCGGGGCTCGGGCTTGGGGGTGGCACCTTGCAATGCAACTACCTCGCCATGCCGCAGTCCTACCGTTTCTCCTCGCCGTGTGCGGGGGAATGGGAACACGAAGCAAACTAAGGAGGGCGAGAAGAATGACACCGACTGGGAGGGCGAGGGTGAGGACTACGCGTCCCACGGGCCCCCAAGCCCGCCGAATTTGACGCCGAGTTCGCTGATGCCACGGCGAGCTGCGCGCTCCGTAAAAAATCAGTGGCGCGGAAAAATCATAAGAATAACAAGTGGAAGAGATGCACGCGCAGGCGACGCTGCCAGCGCCGCGCGCATCCCTGCGAGGACGAGGACTACGTATCCCACGTGTCCCCAAGCCCACCGAATTCGACGCCGAGTTCGCTGACGCCACGGCGCGCTGCGCGCTCTGTGAAAAGTCAGTGGCGCGCAAAAATCATAAGAATAACAAGTGGAAAAGACACACGCACAGGGGACGCTGCCCAGCGCCGCACGCATCTCCTTAGGTGGGTCCACAAACCGAAAGCCCTTCCCGTGGATCTCCAGCTCGCTCTCGTCCCCCAGCGCGATCGTCTTCTTGCTTCCCCCAGTGCCACTCCCTCCCCCCTCATTCGAGTCAGGATTCGGATACACCGGACACCCGTCCACGAGACGCGGACATCGGAGGCAGCGGGGTCTTTGCTCAGGAGTTAGATTGTGCCGAATCGCCCAGGCGAGTCCATGGTGGTGAGCCAAGATCAAGTTGCTGTGCCTTGTTGACGCGTCGCGCACGTGGTTGGTGATGGGTTCCCACGCCGGGGTATGTTGATTCAGTGATTTCGGGCGACGGTTGCAAGGTTGCGTTAAAACACTGCATCGAAAATTGAGCGACTGGAACTTAAATTGACCCAAATTAACCGGCAACATCACTGTTCTTGCTCGAACGGTATCGTCCGAGACGATAGGGTGTTTAAACGGGGTGTTTAAACGGCCCCTCACCGCTTTAAGTACTGTACGTTCGCGACAGGATTGAACACCGTTTGAACGGCTGCTTGAACAGTGTTCAAACGTACATTTTTGTTGACATCAATATGTAGGCCTTGACAGCAGCTCTTATGTGTGGAAAATTCGATAGACATGTTCTCCCATTCAGCGTTCAAACTCCTGTTCAAACAATATGGTTCAAACAGTGTTCAAACAGTTGTTCGAGCACAAAACATTCGTGCATCGATAGGTGTATATTTCGACTATTGTTCAGTAAACAAAAAAACCCCGAGACCACTTCAGTGTTCAAACAGTGACAACTGTTCAAACGGCACCGGTGTTTGAATAGAGATTCAACCGCTCAAGTGGATGATCGACCTGTACACACAGGTTCCAACATTTATAAATTAGCCTCTAGCTACTCTGACTCGTCCACAGCTTCGTAATAATAGCTCGGACGTGCCAGATGCCTCCCGGGCCCCGCTCGACATCAGCTCGGACTCTTCAGACGACGACATACCCGACGTCCCGACCCTCGCAGGCACCAAACGGCAGGCTCCTGCCACTACCTCCAAGCCGGAAACCAAGCCTCCCAAGAAGAAGATGAAGCCTGCACCGGCTATGTCCATCCCGGCCGCAGCTGCAGCTGTGCTCCCGACGAAGAACAAGAGCTCCAAGGACCGCTTTTCGGCGACTATTGTGGCCGAGGAGGAGACGCACCAGCGGGCGTTGGCGGTGAAGAAAGACAAGAACGATGCGCGGAAGGAAGTAGCGTTAAAGAAGATCGAGGTGGATGGGGAAGTGCGCTTGGCAAAGGCACGGCGGAAGCCGGTGGAAAAAGGGCGAAAGCTGGACTTGGCCTGCTTGAAGATGGAGCAAGAGCACCAATTTCGCATGGCGCAGCTTCAGACTCATGCAGGGCCGAGCTCCATGTCATTCTCCGGTGGCGGCGGCAGCGGTGGCGGCGGTACCTCGCAGGATGATGACTTGTATCATCCTGGACTCTATAGTAGTCTGTCTGATGGTCGTTTCTGACTTCCAAATAGTTACTTTCGTATACTAGTATTCCCGACTATGTATCACGTCAATCTAAAGTTCTCTTTCCCGCGCGCGTCTCGCTCTCTTCCTTTCCTTTGCGCGGAACAGCTTCCCCTTCAAAACCTCCCGAAAGTGTTTCCCAGCGGTGTTGCGGCCGCGTACTATAGGGCCTACGGGGATATTACCCCCATCATCGAGCGAGTCCGAGTCGGACAATCCTTCCGCAATAAAAGGATCCGGATTGTCGGAGTCGGTGTCTCCCTCACGCTCCTCTTCCTCACAATCCATCGCAAACGAATGAATTCCCACACACGCAGAAACCCAGTAGGTTGCAATCTTGTGAGATTTTTCATCTGGGATGTTGACGCGGAGGTGCTTCAAAGAGTGGAATCGGCCCTTGAGAAAGCCGATTGCATGCTCGGAGCGGATGCGAAGCATAGAGACATGGTTATTGAATTCTTCTTTCTCAGGCTCGAGGGCCTCAGGCCTTTTGTACGGTGCTGTAACCCAATCTCCGAGCTGATGAGGTGTAAGGATAGCATGAAACAAATGATTAGAGACGTGCCGTATATGCTGAGTCTGCCCAAATCTATTCGCCATCGGGGAAGAGCTCCGCGCGCCTCTGGTAGATGGCTGTATCTTTGAAGGCGACCGAGTCGTGGGTGCTTCCAGTACGCCCATAGGCTCCGCGGTTGCTGTCGAACGAGTCTTCTCGGGCGGCAGAGACACTATCTCGTTACGACGTTCCCGATTAAACCCGGAGACGATCCGTACCTTGCTCAAACACCAGCTCCTTTTGCGCCGGAAAAAACTAGAGGATGCCCTCCGCATCATCGAGATAGACTAGATCATATAGCTGCATTATTACGTCCATTTTATAATTTTATTCCAATCCGTACAACCGTAATCTGACCGTAAATACCGTAATAAGCGACCGTACCGTCCGTATGAGCTGCTGGAGAGAGGCTTACGGTTACGGTTACGGACGGTACCGACCCGTAAAGGGCATCAGTAAAACTACACGTTTGACTTTGACAACTTTGTCTTTGCAACGTGTCTTTCCGAGTCTTTGTCTTTGGCCGAACATCTTTGGTCTTTGGCTCGAGGTCTTGGGAGTACTTTGTCTTTGCGGGGATATGCTTTGTCTTTGCGCGAAAGTCTTTCGGTTTACGAGATATTCCACATAACCAAAGACGTTTAAGATCACAAAGCATCCAAAGACAGTTTTGGATCCATTTAGTATTAACAGGAGAATACAATAAGGTAACTAGAAAGCTATTTCATGTGCGTGATGGTCTGCGTACTTGTTAATATAGAAAGCTTTAAAACGGTCTAAGGAATCAGAATATTTGAAGTGCCGTGGAAGGAATTTCTGGCCATAAATACCAATGAGATGCGCCCCACGCAGAATTGTATCTACATGAATAATGTCCATGACACGCCGGCCACGGTGGTCCACGTCCGGCTGCACCATCCACATGCCAACGTCGGGGCAGGGTTCATCCCCGATCGTGGAAAACCAAGTCACAAGCGCGCACGGATAGGTGACGCCACGGTATTTGAAAGCCATGAACAGTAGAACACGGGCAGCGATGAGGCCACGAAAGCCAGGGAGCTCGGGGTCACCCTCGACGAAGACGCAGTCGTACCGAGGGGTGCCGCCACGCCAAGAACGCACTGCCCGAATACGCTCGCAAAGCATACCAGCGATACCCGATTGATCGCTTGGCGGATAGAATTTTGCTACGGCTGAAGGGAACACCTTGACGCGACTCGGAGCATCTGGGCAGTCATCGAGTGGAATGGTTGCAAGCAGGATGTCGAAATCGCGGTCGGGATTGTCCTGCGCGTAAAGGAACCGACGGATGAGAGGGACGAGGTGCGGGAGATCGAGGTACTGGGCCAGAACATCGGGATTCCGGGGGGAACGACGCACTGCTGACAGCGTAAGTACATGTGCGGCATATAGAAGAGAAATCGTACGCGGAGTTTTGGCTAAAATTACTTCCCCAAGGATCTTTCTCTCGTCACTGGCCCCACCATCGTCATCGTCATCCGCGTTGCCAGCGGCGGGGGCAGCTGCGGGCAGAGGGCAAGCAGCGGGATCGGCCATCATTCCACGATCTACGAAGTCCACGCGAGCCGCCGCCAGTTTGTCGAGCCGGTCGTTGATGGTCAGCATTTGAGAGAGGGCTTCGTAGCGGCTGGACCGTCGCCACGGCTGTTTGACGGCCTTGATGTGTTTCGACTCCGTAATAGAGGAACAAAGTCCGTTGGGGGCGCCGAATTCCTGGATTAAGTATCGGTAGTGGGTTAGGGAATGTTGGCGGGGTAGACAGAAGCCGTTCGGGCAAACACCGGATTCGATGAAGATTGTGCGTTCGTGGTGATAACAAGCAAGCGCAACGTCGATGGCAGTGAGGGTGGCTTCGTCGACGACGTTACGACGGACAAGGTAACAGAAGTCCAGGAACGCGCTGAAGGCGCGCAGCATCTGGGCTGGGACGTGACCCTCGATGGCAGGCAGATAGACCTGGAATTAATGTTAGTGTACTAGGGCACAAAAGAGGATATATGTATACTGACCTTCATCAACGCTTTGGAATCGTCCCCAGTCCACTGTTTAAAGCCCCTACCCTCCGGGAATCTGCGAAGCCCGGAACGGAGGGACGGCCGCAATGCTGAGAAGAAATTCACGGTGAGTTAACAAAACAATACGGACGTCACAACACTTACCGTCGGTCAATGTCTGCCATAATTTTCTTTGCCTTGGTCTTGCCGTGCTCGTTCTCGAGATATTCGCCCACCCACGCGACGAGGTGGTCCTTGAAAGTCCCCTTGATGACTTGGTGCAGAAGATCGGGCGACAAAAGTTCGTAGATATCCGCCCGCGGAAAATCCCAGGTAAAAGGCTACACAGCGGGTCAGTAAAGAATGGGAGAAGGCAGTAGATACACACGAGAACGTCAGGAACGACGCCGTACTGATCCCACATCGTACCATGGTCGAGTACGTCAAATAATGGAGTTGAGTTCTCCGGCCACTCGGGCCGTCGAGATCTTCTCGCGATGCGGTACACCTACAAAAATGAGCAAACAGAGGTATGCGATACATGCAGGGACTTACTTTGCACACCAGCCTTGCACAACACAGGCGAGGAGGACCTGCTCCGGGTAGTCGGCGATATACGGACCGAGGCCGTAGATGGCGCGTCGGTAATGTCCATCCGCGAAAAGCGTTACTTCAGGGACGGTCATCCCAGGCTTGAGAGATTGGAGGATATGCGCGAGGGATCCATGGAAAAGATTCCGGCGGAATGTGCGAAATTCGGTGGAGTCTTGATTCTCGCGATCAGCTTCAAAAAATGAATCAGTATAGTGGCAGAAGGAGAAGGACTGAGGACGCACTTTTGGGAATGGCGAGAAAGCCAATAAGGGTTACTGCATTTCTGTGTGCACGTCGGACACCGTTGTGGACGAGTCCATTTGACATATAGAGCGGGTAGTACTCATTCTGGCCCGTGGCAACGGAGACGGTGGTCTTGTCGCTGCCGAGAATGATAGGAACGAATGTCGATCCATGTGTGGCAGGGTCTTCGACAATAATATCCTGCACGGCGTCACAATATTAAGCTATCAAACGAAATGAATACAGAGACGTGGACACGCACCGCCTGGCGCCAGGCCCAATTGCCCGACATGAAGTCCTGATATTCCCGACTGTCGCCCTCGCCGAAGACTTGTTTTGGCGCGAAATCCATTTCCCCCTTGAAGTCGGGATTCGCAAGTTGCTGATGAAGAACTTGGCGAGGATCTCGGAAGTGGACGACGTATTCTTGCGTTTTCCACGGCGTGACATCCCCGGGACATGGGTTTGTTGTACGAGACGGTGAATGATTCCCAGGGTACGTACCCAATTTCTGTGGCATCGATCGTGTTGTAAAGGTCGTCGTGATCAGCAAATGGTGGATCCCAGCGGACTGTGGCCTGGCAGCCCAATTTTGCATGAGCTCGTCAATCGCGCCGGCGGACATTTGCACACGCCGATAGAGAAGATCGGCAAGCACAAAGTCCTCGCGTCCGGCATATGGACTGAAGTCGTCGGCGGGCGGCGTTCCCTCGGGGGGGAGGTGTGTTGGGGAGCAGGAAATTGCCCTCGCGATCGCACGGTCGGCCTGGATTTTAGCGTTAGATATATGAATGTATGCGAGAGAATTTTGATGCTACGCCTCACCGTTTAAGATCGGGTGGTATCGAATTGGAGGTGGCGGAGGAGTGACTGCCCGCCGGCATCTCCACCACCTAGCACTGAAGATGCACGACTTCCAGTGGGAGTGACCATCGGGTCATCTCTGTCGGCGCTGGGGGTGCGTATATCGAATTGAGCATGTGATCTGAGGTGGTTGGAGCGACCCGCTGTATTCAGAAAAAAACGGTTGCATCCCGGGAATGTGCAGGGTACATTGCGCGGCTTGAATTTCTTGACCTTGAGCATGGTCGAGAGAGAGAGACAAAAAAATGGTGCACACCAGATGAGGTATGCTGAGCGCGCAAAGCGGGCGACCTCCGTTTCACGCGGAAGATCGTTGCGACGTTTTCGTGTGCAGCAGCGTAGCAACGCCTTACGAATCGCAATACCAAGCATGTTTGTAAGGCAGCGTAATTGCACGTGACTTTTGGGGCGAATGTTTGTAGCGGTGTCGTGGACTTGTCATTTTTTATTTCTCTTCACCCCACCACGATGGAGGCCCCAGGCCTGAAGACCCGAACACAGAACAAGAACATCCATCCTGCCGTCAAGGCGGGACTCAAGAAGGGGAACCGGCGCACTCCAGCTCAGGTAGCCCAAGCGCGCGACGACCAGACCACCGCCATGGCTCTGGCGGCACTCAACAAGAAAAAAGAGCTCAAGCGGCTCGCTGCTCTCGAGGATGAGCAGCACCGCGACGACATAGCTTACACTGCTACTGCAAACCACCCTGCCGACAACCCGGTCAAGGCGCGGCATCCTAGCGGAGCTCGTTCAGGTACGTCTTGTTCTGACCCGGCGCACTATGATTTATTATTCTGTTGTCGTAGGCGCGAAGGTCCTACCCACTGGTGCCGAGTCAGGCTCAGATGCAGGCTCCCCGGGATATCAGCAACCCGAGCAAGAATATCAAGAGTCCGACGATGAGGACGAGGAGGACGACGCCGATGGCGAGGACGGCGAGGCCGATGAAGCCACAAAGAAGAAGAAAAACAAAACCACTCGAGCCGACGTTCTGGCTTCCCGTACCACTCAAGATTCGACAGGCACACCGGCCATGGACGTCACCAATCCAAGGAAGCGTAAAGCCCCAGACAAGTTTGTGTATTTCAATCTATCCAAAGGGCTCTTGATAATGTTTTCACAGACCCACGACCGGCGCCAGCAAGAAAGTCAAGAAGACCGTGCCCAAGAAGAAGAGTGGACTCGACGATCACGTGTCCACTACCAAAGCGAAAGGTGCCGTATCCGATCCAGAGGACGATTCGATGGTCGCGCCGGGTGGGCCAGCGCTGGATGACGATGTGGACGAGCATGTCGAGCGGCCGACGACGGGGAAGCAGAAGAAGGGAAAGCCCGCAGCCGTAAGCGCACCGTGACTGTTCCGATCGAATCGGATCGCTGACGACCTTCCCTCTGCAGCGTTCTATCGCTATCAAGAACGTCGCCCCCAAGGAGCTCACTGGAAAGGCCATACGCGGCGGCAGTGCCAAGTGGACGCTCAGGCATCTCCCTGCCGGTACCGGGGAGGAGTTTACTAACGAAGTCGTCCCATTGGCTTGCGAGCAAGCGGGGCTGCTTGGCCCTTGGATGGGACTGACCGTTAAGCAGATCCAAGTCATCGTTGATAAGGTCTACGGCGCAGGTGTGCACAAGGTGGCCCCCAAGGACGTGTGGGTCGGTCTGGTACGTCTGTTTTCACTTCTTATGGAACGCCGGTGACGATGCACCCAGATCGGGTACCGCTTGCATAACTGGCGCAATGGTTTCGCCACACAAGGTGAGAAGGCTCTCCAGATGCTCATCGACAACGACGAGGCCCAAGGCGAGGGCGAGGAGGGCGAGCACGAAAACGAGGAGCAAATGGGTGGTGAGTCTATATATTCATTGGCTACATTTACTGACTGCCGCATTCCATGCCCTACAGCGACTCCACCCATCGATGGCACCAACCGCGATCCTACTCTCCCTGTCAGCACCACCTCGACCGTTCGCAAGTTCACTTTCAAAACCCCCGAGGGAATCGCGGAATTTGTCGCGTGGGCACTCGAGCCGCACAACGACGGCATGCTGGCCTTCCACTGGAAGCAGTGGGGTAATGGTGTAGATAAAAAGGTGCGGTGTGCCTGCACTGGCGTCATTCTCTTCTAATGCCTCATTCCAGGGATTCTTACAGTCGGAGCTCATCATGTACACGTACGCGTACCACCTATCATGCTTGAACACTATCCCCGGCAGCTACACCCGGCTTACCGACCCCCGATTGGTGCCCTGCTCATCGCCGTTCAGGCCGTAAGTACTAGATATATTTGTTTGCCATCATTCTGATTATTTCTGCGCTTGGGACACAATACCTTGTAACGCGTCCCGGAAATATTTTTCTCGCACAAATTGCAAGAGGCAAAGTGACAGGTGCCCTTCAATAATGGGTATTGAGTTATTGAAGTTCTCCCAGGCGGTAAATAATTGTGAACTCACAGCATCGACGCGAGAACTCCATGCACCCCAGGAGGAGGCTCCGGAGGAAACAGGATCGAGGGCAGCGCAAGGGGAAGCAGAGCAGAGCTTCATGGTATGGGTCCCACGGGAGGCGCCACAAGGCGTGGGTCCGCTGGCAGGGCGACGTTCTGAAGCGTGGCAACCGATACACTACTGCAGGTTAAACTAATGAACAATGTTACAAAAGGAACAACGCACACGGAAGACGTTGCAGTTTTCGCATGAAAAATACTGAGGAGCGTTGATGATCTTGGCACAGTTGTTGCAATATTTAAGGTGACAGAAAGAGGGTGGGGGACCCATCGTGAGGAATGAAGTTAGGGAAGAGTTGAGTCCATTGACACGGGTCGCCAAAGGCAAGTTTGGGGGGCGGATTGTCTGCGTAGCCATGGTGGGATGGGATCAAGCAGGCGCAGCAGAAGGCGATACTTATTATTAATGAAGCGCCTGCAGTGTGGGAAAGGGCTCGCCAGGTGACAGTCCTGGTGACCTTGACTTCCATTTCGCGGACCGTTCGGGGCGGACGGCAATCAATCACATGATCATCTTCGGGTTAGCCGTGTATGGTTGCAGACGGGCACCTATACTGTCTCGGTAACCCAGCCGTTCCGGGTGTGATCTCCGTGATTGACGTCGGAGATTGAAAAAAGAAGTACAGAGATCACACCGGAACGTCTGGGGCATTTCGTATAGCAACACCTACCATCGCGTCACAATGTCACCCGCATCACACTTTTGACACTTTTTTTGACACCTTCCTCTCTGAGACGTCTTCGACGCGCCGCCTTCCTGGTGCTGTCCTGCTCTTCCAGAAGCCAATGGACACAGATCACGTCAAGAGAAATGAAGAATCGCAACGACTCTTACGGGAGGCGCGTGAAAAAGCGCGTAAAAAAGAGCAAATACGACTGGAAGGCAACTCGACGCGACTTGACGCGTCTCTTCGAAGAGATGTTCCACAAACTGCCTTATGAATGGCAGATAGACGTCGCGGAAGCACTCATCCTTGGGCTTGACGCGGTTGTCATCGCGGGCACCGGCGCTGGGAAAACAATGCCATTCATGATGCCGCTACTGCTACATCGCGAGAAATTTGTTCTCATCATCTCGCCTCTCAAGGTCTTGCAAGAAGATCAGGTATGGACTCTGGCAATGATCTCCACGCCAATTGACGCGCGTTTATAGGCTTCCCGTTTTGAGGCGATGGGATTGGCGGCCGCGGCGGTCAATGGAGATACGTACTCCAAATCGCTGCAAAAGGTGTGTCCTTTTGGTCTCTTGTCGCGTATTACTTACTTAAATGCGCAGTTGCTCGATGGTCAGACCCTCAATGCAATTTTGACATCGCCAGAGATGTGTTTCGAGCACCCCGACTTTCGTAAATGGCTCCGGTCGGACAATCTTCCAGAACCGACCCCTGGTCACAACATATGGTTTGCTAACTTCACCGTTGATCATAATTACAGTTTTGGCATCAGTATATAAGCTTTTGATTGTCTTTGAAAATTTGGGAGGGAATCTCATATGGTCTAGAACACGGAGAAGGTAGTTATGGTTAATTCGATCATATGCCTTCTCTTGATCGAGGGTGATAAGTACCCCATCTTCTTCTGCGACTTCAGCATAGTTAAGCAGGAATTTTGCTAATTTGACTTGGTCCTCAATTTTCTGGCCTTTCATGAAGCCAGCTTGGTCAGGTCTTATCAGAGATGGGGCAACATGCATTAAGCGCATAGAATAGGCCTTTGTAATAAGCTTGTAGTCTCCCAACACCTTATGTAATCAGCTTATAAATACTTTCCCACGGCCAAATCTGAGACTCGGGGGAAAAATAAAATTCATACATGAGCGGGGAGGTTGGCAGAGAGGTAAAGTAGCTTTGAACAATCAATATATGGTGTTTATCTTCATTTCAAAAGGCATTCGGATCCTTCTGTCGCCACTGGCATGGCTCGGCATCTTAATAGTTTATTGATATTCCATTGACGATATTTCAGCGAGGACTTGCCAGAGACGAATCCACAAGGTTTTGCCGAGATCCAGAAGGACATAGCTCTTGCCATGGCTACTCAGTAGGCTCGTGTCCAGCCGTTATCGTGGGGAGTATTGACGAGCAAGCAAAGTAATACTTACTATAACGGTGAGCCTAGGGAATAGGCTGGTGTCTTGAACTGATACCTTACCCTCAACGCGACGCGACGCGACACGGCGTTCTGGACGATGATAGCTTCTAATAGCTCTTCTGACTCACACACACGCTAACAGTGACAGGGATTAGCTAATCAGCCGAGAAGCCGCAAAGTTAAACTCCGCTAGGTATCCGCGGAGCTATCGCACACTGCCATTGTAGAAGTTGGGTTAGTCCCGGGTATGGAACTGAGCGGAGCTGCTACATCACAGTGATAATGCACCCATTTAAATACGGGCAACAGGTCTCGTTGAGTCAGCCAGAGTCTGCCAAGAACTACAGAATTAGGCTTGTGATTTTGTCCACTGTAAGGTGACTAACGTCCGCAGCAATTTTAGTAAGTCAACTCTGCAAAGCTGAGTAACCAGAATATCACAGGCTTCAATGCTAACCTCTTCAAAGCACAAGTTGCGCAACTCAGTTACCTAAAAAAGTAAAATCTAGCGAGGCAAATCTTGGTCCGCAGCACTTTTAGTCAGGGCAATTCATGCAAAGCTGAGTAACTGGAATATCATATGGTTGAATATGCATTGCGATGCTGGAGTGATTACTTGAGATAGATGACGAACATGCAGGGACACAGTAATATTGCTTGCAAAGCGTGGCTGGGAGCTACTCCAGGTGCAACAAACATGTAGCGAAATGAATAATATTGCTTGCGCAACGGGCCCGTGGGCTACTCCGGGTGCAACACTTTAAAGGCAAGACAATTATACCAGTTTTTTTCACCCAATATCCATGTCGAGTCGTCTTCGTCGAAAGCTTTCTGCAACTTCCACCAGAGGCTCATCCCCGGACCCGTCAGCACCTTCCGAGACTCCACCCCCAACCACTGGTGAGCCTCTCTCAAAGCGGGCAAGGTTCGATCAGAAATATGAGACGGCCACAAAGTCGGATGCTGAGGTCCTTGGTGCGAATTCTATTATCTTGCTGTTAATTCTAGTCTTCGACGCGCCGCCGTCGTGGGACGCTCCTTCTCCATCCAATGCCAGCTGTCGATGAACACGTCAAGAGAACGGCCGAATCCCAGCGCGTTCTGCAGGCAGCACGTGAAAAAGCGCGTCGCAAGAACAATTACGACTCGGAGTCGGAGCAGACGCGACGCGACTTGACGCGTCTCTTCGAGGAAGAATTCAAGAAGCCGCCATATGAATGGCAAATCGACGATTCCGAGGCTATCGTACTCGGACTGGATGCCGTCGTGATTGCTGGCACCGGCGCGGGCAAAACAATAAATACCTTTTATGATGCCCTTATTACTGGATCGCAAGAAGTTCGTGCTGGTCATATCCCCACTCAAGATTTTGCAGGAAGATCAGGTTAATAATAACTGATTCTTATCGTTTACCTCTCATCCAAATTCGCAGGCCAAGCGCTTCCGAAAGATGGGACTAAAGGCCGCGGCGGTCAATGGAGATACATACTCACGGGAGCTTCAAAAAGTGCGTTGATTACGCGACGCGTCTCGCGTTTCTAGCTAATATTGTTTAGGATCTACGCACCCAGACTCATAACGCGATTCTAACATCCCGGAAATGTGTTTCGAGCATCAAGACTTCCGTAAATGGCTTCGCGATGAAGACACGGTGCAGCTGCGGAGCAGCGCAGAGGCGACGAGACAGGATCAGTGGCTGTGCAGGGTGTTGTTAGTGTTTGGCTACATCAGTAGATTGCCGGCAGAGGCCGAGTCAGCAGAACAAAGAGATCGCATCCACCAGCGCTTCGTGCCTAGTGAGCGTCTCCACCGTGGTGATCAGAGTGGGATTCGAGTGCTACGTGCCTCAGTCTACCTAACCCTCTCCGTCTGGTATCTCTTAGCCGGCGGCCCATCTCCACGGCCGCGACAGTTGGAACGTGTAAATTGGGCTTGTGATATCATATGCAGAACAACCTGAGGTTATGGTGTCAAGGGATCTGTATTCAATCTCTCTGAGTGAAACACGTACCATGTCAGGATTTTTAGATGTGTTGCGCGCCGCCTGCACAGGAGTGTATGCAGCCTGCTGCAGAATTCTCCACAAGACAGATATCCCGAAAAGCCAATCGATTTTTTCTTCCTTCGCCTCTCGTTCTCTCTCATCTCTTTCTCTGGCCTATCACAACCACAAAATCCATAAAATACCTCCTCGCACATCCGCCAACTCCGCCAGGGCCGGCCTAGACAGCTATCGCCCACTCTACGCGCACTCACCCAATACCCGCTCGCTCGCACACGAGTCACCCGAGCTTGTCCGCCTCCCTCCTTCACCTTCATCACCGTTGACCCCTATCCCTCCGACCCCTCCCCCTCGTACACCTTCGGCTTCAATGGCAGGTGTCGATCTGTCAAAATTAGCTTTCTCAGCCCCATTTGTTGAAGTGTAGGACTTCCAGCATTCTCATTTGTCTTGTTGTGTTTCATGGACACTTAGTTTAGACATGTGAAACACCAGTATCCTGATGGATCTGATGGTTTCCATGGTGTCTGATTGTAGTATCCATCAGTATCCTGATGGACCTGATGGTTTCCATGGTGTCTGATTGTTGCTATGCTATTGTGTATATAAGTAGCCTAGTGTAGAGCCTGAGTCCCCAGTTTCTCACTGTTGACTCAGGTTAGTTGTCTTGTCTCTCTCTTCAATCAGAGTTTCTCACTGTTGACTCAGACCACTGTGCTTGCCTGATTCTAACACCATTCTACGGTGACGACAGGGATGCCGAAAGCGGCTTCCACTTCGCCCGCGAGCTCCAGACGGCGGCCATCGTCTACGATGCTACTGCCCACCCTAAAATCGTTCAGATCTGGGCGCTTACGCTCCAAGGGGAAGCAAAGGCCTGGTGGAAGGATGCCGCAATTTGGGCGGGGAAAAACAAGAACGACATTGATGTCGTTGCCGAAGAGTTTGAGAAGAAGTGGCCGGCACCAGGCGCTACATCCAAGAAGCAGCACGAGAAGATGTCGGAGTTTGTTGGGCTCACGCTGACGGATGAGGAAGTGGGAAGGAAGCATATTGACAGCCTGGGAGCTGAGTCGATGCGTCACGTCTGGTTTGTCAAGGAGCTGATGAAGAAGGCATTCGCCGCCGGCGACACGAATACTAAGAACCTGATGCTCCCACAGGCCCTGGCGAAGCTTCCCCCACGGCTTTCCAAGGCGATCGGAGACACCTGCGTCGACATTCAATCCTGGGACGAGCTTTTGGCCAAGGTCGAGGCCGTCTCTCGGGCAAAAATTGACCAGGTGGTGGCGGAGGAAAAGAAGCAGAAAGCGCTCGAAGATCGGCTTCAGAAAGTCGAAGGGAAGGCGCCAGAGACCGCGGCACCGGCCGCGAGCGTCGTTGATACCCCCGAACGTGATTCTTCTCCGTACCAGCGGCCATACCCAAACAACTTCACAGCTTCGCCGGCACGTACCTTTCCTCGTGTTCAAGCGGCAAGGCTCCCTGCTCCTGCCCCATCTGCGCCCATTGATCCTCTCGCCGACGTCCCACCCCTCACCAACAAAGTCATCAAATTGGTGCACGAAAATTCGATCCAAGGCTGGAAGGAATTCCAACAGGCACAGCGCGACTGGGACGAGAAATGGGGTGCTAATATGCTGCCCACGCTCGCACGTCCTTACCCTTTGCAGCCTGGCGGCGCCGAGCTCGGCGGCCCGAGTTGCTGGACCTGCGGTCACGACGGTCACCTTAGTCGTGATTGTACAGCGCCGGAGGTGGACTAGTCTCCCTAGTCAGCCCAAATGATCAGAGTAGTTTTTCTGGAAAAAAAAAAAAAAGACAAAAAATACCTGATATATGGTCTGATTTTACTCGCGCTATGAAAGCCGTAGGTGGGCCTTCCGGATTCGGTCAACCCAAAGCGGACGTTCCCACGATCCTTTTGACAGCTCCATTACGGCGCGTCAAGGCACTCTGGCGCGTCGCGTCCACCCCGCGCATTACAAACCCCCTCATGGCCCAGACCTCTTGGAATATCAATTGGGATGTCCCAAACACGCCTGCTCCTCGCCGAAATCCCCTCTCATCCGCTACAAACCGCACGTCGGCACTCCCCCATCCACGACATCCATCCCTCAAACCTGGATCTCCTCATGGCGCGACACTTCAGCCGACCCATTTCTACTCAACTCCTATTCAATTTGGCTCCGTAGGAACCCCGGAAACTCCATTCAACTATTCTCCGCCACGTAAACGGAAGTGTGTCGAAGTCGACGAAAATACTCCTGCTTCTTTGGCTTCGGAAATCTCCGGCCCATCTGCAAAGCATCAAAAGAGAGCATCCCCGCGTACGACTTCCCAAAAAATTGAAGCAGTTCTTCATGCCATAAAGGAGCAAAACTGGACCTTCCCTTCTTTTTGTATCACATATTCCAAACCAAAGACGGCAAGGGGCTCGAAATTGGGAAGGACATCAAGCAAGATTTTACGGGCCAAATCAAAGCCTTCGGGGGAGTAAAAATGAAAGACAAGAGTTGTGTGACATAGCAGATAGAATTCCCGTGCTGATGCCAAGCCATCAAATTCACGAAGCCCCACCTACGGTATGACAGGCGCGAGTAAGACTAGACTAAAGGTGGACCGCATTTCTCCGAAGGAAACCTTCTAGGTAAATGAGACAAACTTTTTTTCGGGGTCACATGAAGTGCTTGACGTCGTTCGCGCACGGACCAGTAGACAACATCGAGCACCTTCCACCCAGCCAGAAAAACATGTTGGGCTCATTCATCTTAGAATTAAAAAATACAGAACTTTCCCTATATGACTTTTATACTTTTTCTGAAGATTCACAGCTCTCAGATTCTAAGTACAAAATCAAATTTGGCAGGCTCAGCCAAAACGGCGCCCAGTCATCCCAGCCGCTTCGCAACGTGATAGCGCAGCCACGTGAAGAAGCGGTTGGTCACGAGCCTAGCCACTTTCACATGCTTAGAAAAGCGTGACTTGATATGGAGAGCCAATTGCCTGCTGCAAATTGACAGGTGATAATACACAGCCAAATTCAAACTCCGACACATGCTCGCATGATGGTCAGAGGAAATTGCGGGCTATCTATGCATCATTGCTATGGTGGGGATCCCTACCAAGTTGAAAACATATTCATTGAAGTTAATGAAAGTTGCTCCATCCCTTGTACATCCCAACCAGGCTGGATTCATGAAAGGGAGAAAGATTGAGGATCAGGTGAAACTTGCAAAATTCCTCCTTAACTATGCAGAAGCCGCCGAGGAGGATGGAATAATAGTCGCTCTAGATCAGGAAAAAGCTTATGAAAGAATAAATCATAATTACCTGCTGAGGGTTCTTCAACACATGGGATTTCCCCCAAAATTCTGCAACACAATCAAATCATTTTAGACAAATGCTGAGACAATCGTGATGATAAATGGAGACATGAGTGAACCATTCTTAGTTACTCGTGGTGTCAGACAGGGAGACCCACTCTCGTGCCTATTATTTACAGCTCTTTGCGGAACTTAGGGCGCGGCCGTTTTTTTTTTCCTTTTTGAGCTGTTTTTGATCATTTCAGCCAGAACAGCTGTTCTGACCTCAATTCTCAACGTACATTTCTGAAAACTATATGAGCAGAATCACACGACAATTCCGCAGGGCATGATGTCCTCAGAATCTTTCCATACCGCCGGTAGTAATTATAATATATTATTTTGCAGTTCACACGCTCCGGGTGCCATGCCTCAATTACGAGGACGGTGTGCCCTCTGCCATACAAATAATGTTTTTAGAGCCATACAACATCCCACACAACCTTTAAATCACGACACAAGAGATGATCTCCGCAAAACATGCAAAATAATATATTATAATTACTACCGGCGGTATGGAAAGATTCTGAGGACATCATGCCCTGCGGAATTGTCGTGTGATTCTGCTCATATAGTTTTTAGAAACGTACGCTGACAATTCCATTAATTCATGGCCAACTCAACTCATACCATGCTCGTGGTGTACCAGATCTGTTGGCCAACACCAGATATGCACGGTAACCAGAAAAATTGGCGGCCCTCAGAACAGCCTACAGGTGGTACCAGCTGAATGGAAACTCTAATCCATCACCTAGTGCACCTAGGGATGTTCCAGCATTAGTCCCGGCAATCATAGAGGAGTGGGAGGTTGAAGAGGATGTCGAAATGGAAGAATAAATTTAATGTGTCCATATAAAATTAATTATTAGTACTTTCTATATGTCTTTACAATGAAACAATATTGGAACTTAAATGGATCGATCTTGCGCATTAAATGCAGCCAGGCAACATAAAAGAAGTAGGAAATAAGGGAGCGGCGCGATTTTGAGGTGGCTGTACGCTGGAGTCCAGCCGGGCCAATCAAAAAAGTCCATCGCTGTCCTCAGTGGACTGGGACTGGGCCCCAGTCCCACAGTAACGCGACACGTCTTGGGCGTCACGCTTGGGGACACGTGGCTGACCGGGTCCGGATACGGGATCAAACACGGGTGCAGACCCATGTCCTTATATAGACATGGGTCTCCACAGACATGGGACATGCGCCCATTCTTCTCGTCGATATGGTGGCGGACGGAACTTCGTGACAAGTTTCAGTCCCGATTTGGTAATTGTAACTACTCTTTGAGGTTTCAACCCAGCATTCCGCAAACGTGGAATTAGGGCCGCAATAGACCCCCCTATCATCCTGTCGGAGTAGAACTTGAGAAAGTACATTTCATGTTTTTCTCGGGGCGATTTCGCGTTTTTGATTGCGGATCACCGGTCCGGTGGCTGTGCTGCACTACGCGCCGCCTCGGCGCGACGGGACCAGTGGCCGAGTTTGCAGTGAAGAAGTACCGCTCGCACCGTGGGGTTCAGCGGCGCGAATTGGATGTGGCGATTGCAGAGTGGAAGAAAAAGTCGAAGTTGGGAACTCTATAGTGTACGAACATCCCTGTTTCGACTGTAATTTCTTTCGTTTTCTGGCCGAAGATTTCGCGTTTTTTTTCCCACGCTCAGTCCCCCTCCGTTTCCTCTGAAACGAAAATTTTACCACTAGAGTAGATCATTCTGATGCTGAATCTGCAATCTAGAAGCAATTCGGTGGGAACTCCGGCTTGTCATGAAGTTCCGTCCGCCACCATACTCGTCGTCTGCTTGGTCGTCTGTTTCATGAACGAGCTAAAAACCGTGTGTAAATTGACCGCTCGCTGTCAGCCTGTAGACTTCTGTAGGCGTCACTGACCTCATTGAAATGAAATCGAGCGCTCGCTGTCAGGCCACCTGCTTTTACTCTCAGCCTCTCGCTGATCGAAACAGAGCGCCGGCATATTCAGCGCTCGCTGTCAGCCTCTTCCACGGGCTTCTTCTCTCACTGTCCTGCTTCTGATTATGTCTCCAAAAATGGCCTCATTCTTATGTGGAACGAAAATGGCATTGGTAGGTAGCACCGTACATAATTATACATTGGCGCTATCTTCTCACCGTTTTTGCGGATCCCTGAAGACCGATCTAATCGTCCTGACTTTGCCGTCGTTAAGGAGCAGGGAGAAATATGAGAAAACCCCGCCGACACTACCACCCCCAGGAAATGCACTTACGCACGTACGTCCGACCTCACTGGGTAGTAATGGGCCAGTTTACCGGACGCGTTGTGTGGGGCTGCAGGATTGAGACTCAGGGCTGCGTAGGCCAGCCCGTCCTCATCTCTTACCCGACACCCACTAAAACCTGGGGCTCCCCTGTCCAGTCAACGGGGAGTGTGTCTTCGTGTTGAATTACTTTGCTCCAGGTCTTAAGCACTAGTGGTTTTGGTACCGCTTTTTTTCCATATTTATTTTTGTTCGTCGACTCGCGGTCTATTGCTAATCTGATGTTTAGCTGCCTGGTCCACCTTTGTGTTATTTCCCGTAGAGACGCTGGTTCCCGGCCCTGGATTCTCCGCTCGTTGCGGAGTCGCCAGATGAGGTGGGCCGACTCTGAGACGACTATGCGGTAAAGTCGTGACGTTCCTTTGTCCGTCGAGCCTGGTTTTGACCCGCGTTTAATACTCCACAGGCCATAATTTCCCCGACCAGGGGGCGAAGCTCCGAGCCGGTTCTTCTGTACCAGAGTGCACTGGCAAGGTCCCAGACTTGTTTCTGGCCGTTCTCTTCGCACTCTGTGAGTATGTGGGTCATTGACTCTTCAACTTGGCATTTCTCGCAGACAGCCTTGTCTTCATGGCCAGGAATGTAGTCCAGTGTTTCCCTACTTTGTAGCCGTTATGGATGAGCATCCAAGAAGAATCGGATGCTTCTTGAGATGTCCTTGTGTTTTGTTCCATGCCAGATTTGTTTTATTGACGGTACTTCCCCTTTGCAGTCACGGCTGCTTCCTGGGTATAACAAGGTTCCGCGCTGTATCTTTCCGGTCGAGGGCCTCCTGGTAGTTTGGCTCGTCAATTTTTGCTGTTCTGATTATCTTGTAGGCTTTAGCCTGTGTCATGCTGGAGAGTTTCGCACCCGGAAGCAGGAGTTTCTGGGGTATTTGCATATCGATGAGAGTCGAGGTCGGTTTGAGGGCACCTGCACCGGCGAGTTTATCTGCTTCCTCGTTCCCTCGATACCGGAGTGGCCTTTGACCCATTTGAAGATGGTAGGAGCTGTTCGTTCCCGCAGTCTCGCCGCCGTAACTTGCATCAGTTGCCCGTTGCAGGCTGTGCGGAATCCTTCGTCCTCCCATCGTTGGAGGTTCTTGGTTAGCCCATCAATCGTGTATTTTGAGTCACTGATTATTTTTAGTGGGATGTCCTTAGGGTTCATTTCTACTGTCTCTTTTACAGCCAGGATTTCCCCGACTTGGTTGGATGGCCCTAGCTCGGGGGGGACTCGGATCGCGCGGTTCCGGCAATCTCCGGGGCATAGTATATTCCTGCGCCGGCTTGCGCATCCTCTCTCCCATTGTTGAGTGCTGACCCGTCAGTATACACGATGATCTCCTCCTCGTCGGGCTCGGGGTCGATATGGGTATTCGGTGCAGCATGGGCACTTTTTAGACCATCGCAAATATACGGACCGTGTCCGCCAGGAGTCCGCGCCATCTTCGTCATTCGTTACTTCGCTTAGCTTCGCTTAACTTCGCTAGCGTTGTGAAAGTTGTGAGTTTGATCGCTTTCCGTGAAAGTTCGTGACTTCAGCCGGATTTAGTGAAACTTTGTCACTTCCTCTGGATACGTGAAAACTCGTTATTGGGCTGCCGACAGTGAACTGTGACGTGTCCACCAGTGAAGAGTGCGTCGTCAGTTGCAGGTGTATTGTTCAGATCGACAAACCCGGGAGATATATTTATTTGATTGCAGAGACATTTGTTACAGTGCATGATACATTCCCCAGGCTAATACATAAAATCTCCACATGTCTTGAGCTTTGCTTGGAACACGAACATTTTTAGGAATTTGCTGATGAGTTCCAGAGCTGTCGAAGATGGTTGGTGGCTCGGGGGACTCGGCTGGGACCGAGGGCAAAACAGGCCGATGTTCATTGTAAACCCCTGCCGAATATATCGAGGTTGGGTGGGAAAAGAGGCTAAACACTGCAATTCATGTGGAACGGGGTAGAGAACAGCCCAATAGTCATTACTACAGAATATCAAGATTTTTGAGCCGTATTTTCTACTGTATGTAAGCTGCTATTAGGCTATTATACTCTGCCTACGATAGGGTGATTGAAAAATCTGAACTGCTCCAAAATACAGATAATGCACAAAAACATTTTAAGCAGTCAAATCAATGCTTACCGTTTTGAGTGGACGGAGCACATCTTGTTAAATGGCGCAGTAGCTCGGGAATTCATGATGTTGCTGTCGGGGGCTAAAAATGATTTACATTGTCCTGTATGTTCAAAACAAACAATGAAAAACTTACCATCGCTCTATTTGTTCGGATCTCCGCTGTCTTCGAATGGCTCTGCGGGTCAAGTCGTTGATTACGAGCCGAATGTGGGATGGGCGGCGGTGACGCAGGGGGAAGTACACCGGAGATGCCGTGGCTGCGGGATACATTCCTTTGGCAGCTCGATATGCTCACATTTGAAGTGAATGGGTGTTGAGCGCTGGTGTGGATGCTCTGCTGAGCACGGAAAGCTCTAGGTTAGTGCATGGATAGAAATAAATAAACAAATTAGGTAATACCACCGCCGGGACAACAGGCTTACACTGCTGCCTGCGATGAGTTCTGGTTTAACGACCGTGCCCTAGGTGCTGTTTTCCCTACAAACAGTCACTCACTGGGTCGGGAGCGCGTCGGGAACGTCGCGGGGGTTGATGGTGGTGGTGGTAGAAGAGAGGAATGTTTGTTCGTGTCGTTCCGTAATTCCGGTGATCAAACAATGCGCTTCCCACACGGCACCCGGAAGTGACGAGCTTTCTCAAAAATTTAGCCGAGGTACGAGCTTTCTCAGATATTTGATGAAATGACAAACTTTCACAGTTTTCCATCAAAGTGACGAACTTTCCATTCCTAAGCGAAGTAACGAAGTGACGAAGATGGGTATACCTCCGCCAGCGATCTCCAGTGGTGATCTTCGGGTCGAAGAGCACTTCGTTCCCCAAGGGGTACTTCGGTTTCTGCGTCCACGGACTCGTAGTCCTCCGGGTGGAACCTGAGAGGGTTCCATTTATCCTGCAGAGAGTTCAGTAGCTCTCTCGCCTTTGTGTGGCAATTGTGCGGTGACCGGCAGGCATTGCATTCCACCCTGGTCTGCACACAGGTGCACAGGTGCAGTCTCGTCTATTCCGATGGCCGGCTGCCTCCAGGCGGCGTGCCAGGATTTCGGTTTCGCCAACTGTTATTACTTTATGCCCTGTCTTTAGGCATTTTATTTCAGCGCCACGGTTGAAGAGGCCTCGTTTTGCATGCGATTTTATGTGGTACATATCGTGAGTTCTCGCTGGATTTCCCGCTTTATTGCGAGTCCCTCGAGTTTCACGTCTCTGTTTATTGCGACCTTCATCATATCATTTAGGTCTTTCGGGAGTTCTGTGCGTGCACTGTTCCAGGATTGTAGGAAGACATGCAGGCGTAATTCTTTGTCAATCACTGAGTCATCTTTGGCTAATATGTTTAGTGATTGGAGTTCATCAGCGACAACGCCCAGAGTGGCCTGTCAGGGCCAAATTTCAGGTATGATTTCAGCCATGTGACAGTGATGGCTTCATTTCTCGCGACAATGTCCAGGAGATTCCGCCCGCCAACCTCGGTCGGGGCGTATACTGTCTCTTTATTTACTGTGGGCCGTGTTTTTCTCCCCATAGGAACGAGCGTATGCGGCGTTCCAGTCTTTCTCCACTCACGCGGCATACCCTGGACTTTTGCCAGGTATTGGGTCATACCCGACGACCATTAGGATTATTAGGCGGCGCCCTTCATGGTCGGGTGGCCTCGTTCCCACTGGTCTAGAGCTGTATCTATTTTTCTAAGGTGCGTGTCCATGTACTTACTTGGTGTACTTCATTACCGACCCACGCGCCGAGGGTGCGTATTGGTTGCCTTCTTTCGCAATTTAATGTGGTCCGGGATTTTAGTCCCATCCACCCCGTTTATGCATCGCGTTTCCCGCAACCGGTTCCTGCGATCAAGTTTGCCTATCGGTATGATTTCCGTCTTATTGATGTTGAATTTCGCCCCCGAGGCGGTGCACCATTCATCAAGCAGATCGACAAGGTCCCCGAAGTCGTCTTTAGAGGAGAGGTAAACTAATGTGTCATCGGCAAATAGTGTTGCAATAAGGCGCTCTCCGGTGCCACGGATTTTGAAGCCCTGGAGGTCAGACTGCCTCAGGGATTCTGCGAGAGGTTCTATGGCGAGGTCGAAAAGGAGGCACGAAAGGGGGTCCCTTGTCTTACTCCTCGTGTCACCTTGAATGGGTGTTCACTGAAGACACCATTGATCACCACTGAGGTATAGGCGTCACTGTACAGTGTCTTCACGGTGTTGATAAATTCCTCAGGGATTTCGAAACTGCGGAGTGCCCTCCAGAGGTAATCGTGCTCGACCTTGTCGTATGCTTTCTCCTGGTCAAGAGCAACAATTACGCCGTGTATTTCCGTTGCCTCACCAAGGTCTAGGATTCTCTTCGTGAGCCATATCTGGTCATATATGTGTCTTCCAGGGACAATCCTGCTTGTGTCGGATGTATGAGGTCTGGTGCAATGTGGGCCAGCTTAATCGTGAGTGCCTTAGTGAAAATTTTATAATCTGTGTTAAGAGGGAGATTGGGCGGTAGTTCGCTATGTCGGCGGGATCATTCTTTTTGTACATTGGGGCCATCCAGCTTCTGCAGAAGCTGTTCCCTGGACCACACATCCACTTCTATATCATTGTACACGGTTTGAAGTGCCCGACAATATCGAGGCTGGCCTTCCTTGCGAGCTAAATGTGTGGTAGCGTGAGTCTAATATTTTCCAGATCTCGTATGCAACCCCATCATCCCGGGAGCTCGATCGTTCGCCGAGGCTTTAAGCGAGTTTATGACGTCTTCCTTGTCAGCAATCTCTTCAAGGCCGAGATCTGTTCTGCTGTGGCTTTCCGTGCCGTGCGTGCTAGCACTCTGTTTATGACTTCGTCTCTGATGTTTGTGTTCACATTTTGCGATCTTTCTGGATATTGTTGTGATAATTTCGTGCTATGTTGCCATTTGTCGTGAGTCGGTCTCGTAGACGGGTGGCCTTCCGCCTTCGGGCTCCTCAGCCGTCTTCCTCAGCCGGTGTATAACATCACGCGGTTTTTTAGGTTTGTTTATCGCGGACCAATATTTGCTGATTATCTCGCCCTCCAGTCTATTGCGGATCTGGGCGTCTGTTCTGGCCTTCTTGTGCTTTTGAACATGCATTTGTGTAAGTCTTTCAGTCAGCACCGCAGCGGAGAGAATTTTCTCATCCTCGGATAACTCGCTGTCTCCCAGGATCGTTTCGAGTTGGAGTTCGACTTTTTTGATCTCTCGTGTCGCTCTTGGGATTACTATTTCGCCCGTGTTCTAGCTCTGAGGATGATATCCCTTTTGAAGTCTGCCCAGAGTGTCTGGGGATTGTAACTCGGGTCTCGCACCGGCCATCGTAGCACCTTCTCCAGCTCTTTCTGGAGCACGATTCCCGTTCCTGGATAAATTCAGCAAGTTGTTTATCCTTCATTATGTGCTTTGGCCATACCCATCTTCCGGGCCCCGTTGAAGGTGCGTTTGCCGTTGTCAGTCTCACTGAGACCATACGATGGTCGGTCTGAACCCGACCGTTTGTATGTCCCACTCATATGCGTTGTCCATCAGTTCGTGCCTCACACAGATTCTATCAATGCGGGACTGTGACCCGGTGGCTTTCTGGTGGTAGGTGTACGCAAGTGTTGTGGGATACGTGGCTCTCCAACCGTCCACCATTCCGAGGTACGATTTGAGGTCGTCCAGTGCTGATACCGCTATGTCCGCATCAGTGTGCTTCGCTCCATGCCACTTTGAAAGCACGACCGCATGAACATAAATAGATTCTCCGAAATTGCACTCCGATGGGTTAGCAGAGCCGGGAATCGCACGGCAAGCCGACGTGGGAGGACACCGAGGATACGTGAATCCCAGCTTCGAAATGTTATAGTTTTTTTGCCAGACTGCGGATTGCGACAGTTTGAGCAGCGGTAGTGATATCCAATGATCCAGAATGTGCGGTCGAGATCAACACATCACCGAGGCCGGGGAACTGGACAGTGTCAGTTAAGTGAATGCCCACAGGTAGGGCACGAGGATACGTGAATCCCAGCTTCGAAATGTTATATTTTTTTTTGCCAGACTGCGGATTGCGACAGTTTGAGCAGCGGTAGCGATATCCAATGATCCAGAATGTGCGGTCGAGATCAACACATCGCCGAGGCTGGGGAACCGGACAGTGTCAGTTAAGTGAATGCCCACAGGTACCTGATGGAATTTCTTGCCCTACCTGTGCAGCAGCCCTCGTACCGTACGAGGGCTGGCGGATCCCAAAGAAAAAATGTCGGGGAAAAAGACGGTCCGGAGAGAGAGACTCCACATTGTTCAGGGAAAAGTACGGGTCCGGTGTCGGAAACCAGAAGGTTTTATGGTCACGGTAAAGGCCAGGTAGCTTGTCTTTCCTGCGGATATAGGACGCAGCTACGTGGGCATCAAATTGGCTCATAAACCACGTCGGAAGTGGGTGTGCCGGACCACCAGAGCGTCGCGGCGGCGTAGGACCTTCATCATCTCCATCAGCCACACCTGGATTAGGCTGGTCTGTGTCCTCCTCATCATCTTCTCCGTGGTCGCGGTCTCATTCCATCGCAATCATCGCTGACACCATCATTAAGAAGCCCTGTGTAGTCATCACCCTCGTCCTCGGGGAAAATTATGTCAGAAGATTCTGGCTCAGGAATAACCTCCACAGCAACCGCGGCAGCAGGTGATGAATGGACAGCATCTGATTCGGAGGAAGGTATCGCGGGATTGCGAACAAATTGGCCGCCGCTCATGCATAAATATTTGGATCGTCAATGGGCTGATTTAATCGCAGTGAAGGGGTGCTACCAGGTATATGCTGAGAAATATAAGACTCGTGTAATTTATAAAGCTCTTGTTTACTCACCACACGGCCTAAGCGGACAGCCGTAGCACGCGGTGGAGAGTGTATTCAGGGCCGACCAACCGGGCGCTTGGGATCTTCAGGGGGAGCCGTTCCAGCTGCACGAGCACGCTGCAGGTGGCCGGAGCCTTGTGGATGACCCAGGTGTTTGAGACTCCATGTACGGCGTCGCGGGGGCTTTCTTTCTTTTTACCCGAGCCTTTGGGCCGTCCCAGTTTGCGCTTGATCGGGACGGTCGCATCATTGGTTACGTTGTCAAGCGAGGCAGAACGAGCTCTACAGATATTATTCAGACCTTCGACAGTATTTTATGAACAGTTGCCAAGTACCACCGGGCAGACCAATGCAAACACCATCATTATTGAACTTGGCAATTCTTGGTTCATGTTCTTCAATCCATCTTTTCACAAATGCCATGCAATATTTAACAACATCATCGCGCTCATGGCCATCCACATACATTCCATTTTTCCTTCTGCCAAATCTGTAGTCAAGAGTTTTCAACCAGCGACGTGCAGTCCAGACAGAAATTATGCGCTCTCGGAGAGGAACACCTTTCTCTTTCAATGTTGCTTGCATTTCTGTAGAAGCCACATAATCAACAATTGTGTTCGCTCGAAAGTGACCATCTTTTTCAGCCACAGCCTGTAGATGCAATTTAATAGCCAAGGAAAAGTCTTCATCATCAAGAAGCGAAGATGCATAACGACCAATTTTATGCAAGGGAAGTTGGCCAGTAGAAAGGTATGTGTGTAGCCAGTCTCGAATCCGGAGGGCAAGATGGCTCCATGCCTTGAGATTCTGCCACAATCATTGAAGCTTGTCTCCAGGTGTATGAAAGCAGAGGATTGAGATACAATTTCAATGTCCCCATCATCCCATGAATTCGCCCTCTGAAAACAGGATCGTGCTCTTTTTTCTTTGTTTCAAGCTCGAGCCGATCCGCTGCACGCTGTAAAGCAGGGAAGTTGTGAAAATTGAGCTGATTCAGTGCATTCTCCAGGACTGTTGTCAGTTGGAGGAGAATTGTTAGAAATTGCTTCAAGCAATTCCTTGAGATGAACATGAGCCAAATTAACAGGATCCATGAAGGTTTCCACAGCAGGGGAAGAATCAATGATCACAGGAGAAGGTGACTATAAAAACATGAGTGTCATTAGAGAATGGAAAATTTTACAACTGACTGCGATATTTGCAGAATCTTCGACAACTACATCTGTGCTTGAATCCCTCTCAGAGTCTGAGGAAATCTCTGTGATTTCATTGCTGGTTGAGGGTTCTGAAAGTTTCTTTCCTGCACCTCCAAAGAGAGTTCGTATGTCTGAGTAGCCCTGATTCCTCAACTTGAGCTCAGCCTGTTTCTGGCGCCAAAGAGTTTGCTTAGAATGTCCTGTGTAAATTCCTCTCTTTCTTTTTCTCCCAGTTTCCTGCTCAAGCAAAAGTTCTGTTTTCTCAGCAGGCTGCTGAGAAAGCAGAACTTTTGCTTGAGCAGCTTTCTGAGCATTGACCAGAAATTCCCCAAAAGAATCCAAAGCAGCGGCAGAATTGAGTTCCATATCCTCTTCATCTGCATTATTTTCCTGCAGTCTGTGCATTCCACATCAGGAATTTCATCTCCAAGCAAAAGATCCATGAGCTAAGAGTGTCATCTAGAGAGGCTACATCCAATTCTGAGGAGGTTTGAGCTGGGGAGTCCAATTCCGAAGAGATCTGAGCCAGGTCATCTGGAATAGGGGTACTAGTCTGTGATCTCTTCAGAGTGAGAGCTGCTGTGGCCTTGGAAAGGTTGTCCTGCCTAGCTTTCTTGCTTTTACTGGCTTTGGGCATGGTGCAGATGGAGGGAGAGGAGAGGGCCAAAAATGCGACTTGAACGAGGCTGCAACGAGGCTCGGGTGAGGCGCCGGGATGTCCGGACCGATCATGAGATTGATTATATAATCGTTCCAAATGTTCGGGGTTGAAAAGGCCATAGGAACACATTTTCCTAAAAAGGAAAAAAGTGCTTATAACTCTGGAATAGATGTCTTTTTGAAGATTCTGCTTCCTAGGAAGTGATAACATGGTCAATTAGCACATTTCCTAGCAGCCATAATATTTTTTGAAAGTTCCTGATATAGTTATAAGAGCGTGACAGATGGTTATGTAAGGGTGCTGGTTCCCACGCTCTCACCTTACTAGCATGTGTGTGTCTTGCCAATTCAGCTGGCATCAGAGCTGCAGCTTGGTCAGAAGCAGAAGAGCATAACAGGGCGAGGGACACACCATTCCGCCAAACTCGGCATAGCGCGTCGTGGGCGAAACATCATGTATTGATAAAGGTCAAAATCTGTGCTGCTTGTCGTATCGTCGGGAATAGGCTGCTCCAGGAGTTTGCTGACACCATTAGTGGGCAATCTGCACCAGCGAAGCAGCTGTGCTGTTTGATAGGGCAGATGTGCTAGGCCAGGATCGGTCAGGTAATTTGAGAGGAGCATTCAGGAGTGCGTACATCGGGCCAACGACTAGGATTCTGCTCGGGGTCCCTCGTGTGTCGATGTCCGTGTCTAAAAACCTTTCAAAAAAGTCATCTGAATAGTAATGAGCACGGCATTGAATATAGGAGAAGAAAGAAGGTTACTTCGATTCGGCCATCGCCTGCAGGGAGTAACTGCGTCCCCGTCAGGAACATGAGAAACATGAGTGATCGGGCGAGAGGGTCATTGTCAGGGATGTTTTTCTCATGCTCTGTGAGCTGCTCGTCAGGTAGCAACGGATGGGAAACTCGGCCGCATCCGCTGAGAAACCGAATGAAAGCAGTTTCATAACAAGACTCAGTATCTTGAAAGTCTGGATTGCCGCACGACTGCCAGTCCAGGCGCTGTATCACTTCGGCTGGAGAGGTGACCCTGTTGGCTGCCAATCTGAGCAAGAGGCCCTTTAGCGACGCGCCGAAGGTCTTAAAAGAGAAGACATGAGGTCTCAAACAATTGAAGTCTAAAGTATGCTTACCTCGCCCAAAGTCAACTCTGAAGACGAGCTCAGTGGGCGTTAAATGTGTCGCAAAAGCACTATATATCCTGAGAGTCCCGGAACGGGGTGGGACATCCAAACACGACCTGTCACATGAAGTTGAGGCTGTACGAGAAGAACATGTCATCAGAGAACGATGCAATGTCTTCAGGCTGGGGGGAAAATAAGTATACGCAATGGAAAGTCGGATGAGAAATGGTCCTCACCATTAGGTTGAAGTATTGGATCGTTAGTCCTTGGACTTTGACATCGTTTTTCTTTGCACGAAAGTCCGCTTGAGACAGCCAACGGTTCAGCACTTCAACTCTCTTCGGTGCATACAGTTCAACGAGTGGGAAGTCATGTATAACATCGGAATCTCGTGCAGGTGCAAGGAGTGCATAGGCTAAGATCAAGGAGAGGGAAGGAGGGAGCGCTTCTTGGAGGATCACATAGAGCCGGCAGGCATATCCATAGGCCTTGAGCCGACGGAGGTGCTCAAAGCTGGGTATGATGCCTGGCGGGGCCAGGTTGAGGACAAGGTCGCCGTCATGATCCTTCCAGACCGTCCGATCCGCAAAGACTGTACTCATGAGCTCAGCCATGATGGTCCTGCCAACACCCTCCCCGATAGACCCCCCACTGATTCATGCCAATGTCAGAAGATCGTTCGGGGCTTGAGGTGTAGCGCACCTTTTCCAAGATCCATCTTTGGCAAATAGCCCAAACTGCCCAACGGCTCAATAATCACCTTTGGGTCTCGTTCTCCGGCACATAGAGGGGGCCACCAAAGAAGCTCTCGAAATGCTGTAGGAGGGCGTGGACAGCATCATCGACAGTGGGTGCTGTGACCGCAAAGTGTGTCCAACTGAGGTTAGTCCTCATGTCTATAATCCAGGACATTAAAGAGCCATATACAACAGGCACCACCCCACGTCCAGCCTGTTACAGTATATGAAGCAACGAGGTAAGGATGACTGTGCACATACCGGCGGAGGGCTGGCGGTCAAATCAATCGGGTTCAAGCGACGTCGCTGTGGAAGTGCCTATCGGCACGCTCGTCGCATATACCTCACAAGGAGATGTGAATGAGCTCCTCCTCGGGCATTAACAGCCATCCATTTCCTAACTCATCTCTACATTGTGAACGTCTCACCTTTCCTCTCTCTCTTTCTTTTCTTACAGATTATCCGCTCCTCGGCCAAATACCACGCGACGCGCACAAAGCTCACGCGCTCACGACGATCACGTGTCCGTGACGACAAACTTACTCGGACGCTCATCCACGCGATTATACCAAGCTGAAAGATCGGACGGCGCGTTGTCTCTTTTATCACATCTCCCCCGATCACATACACGCATTTTCTTGATCGATACTTATTTCTTCATCCATCAGTTTCCTCTTTTACTTACCGCTCGTGTTGTACAACTTTCTGGTTGCGACACCATCTGGACAACCCAGTCAACTCGGAGTGCACTTGGGATCGACACGCTGGAGGCTTGGTCAACCAACAGCAGACGTTTAGTGGCGAACATTGTCTCCCTATACCGTCTTTGTGCATTACCCGGTTGGCTTAGGTTCTCTGAGGTGGTTAGCTTCTGGTATGGTTATTTTATTTTTCCATGGACTCTTACATAGCAGACCATTTGTATTTCGTCTCCATGGGCTCTGGTGACGCAGGAGAACGCGTTTCAGCCACCCCGATCGTAGTATATAAAGCCTTACCAATTGAAACAGGGGAATCTTCCTCTTCCCTTCCCCCATCATCTCTGTTCGAATCTGAGCTTACCTTGTCTATCTTATCGAGCACGAGTGGTCTAGAGACGGGCCAGAGAGTCACTGAGTTATCGTTCCAGAGCTGAGTCGCTTCCCAGGGTCATAAATCTCGTCTATTGTTTCAAGTCTGCAGCCTAGGGTATATACACGACCTTCACACTTAGGTCTACCCCCCAGACCAACCCTACTTCTACAGTGGAGCCCACCGCGAGGGTGAAGGTTTTCCGCTGCTATATACCAGCTGCGTTCCCACTTTCTCCTATCTAGACCCCTATTTTCATTCCATCTTCGTAGCGGCTCACCATGGCAACGACTACTGCTCCTAATGTTCTCCTGACTCCCATGCCTTCCGCTCGTTCTTCCAGCGCACCTCGCTTCGAAGGAAAGGAGGTTACTACCTTCCTCACCAGCATAGTGCAACATGGAGCGAACGCTGGTATCGCGGACAAGGACCAGCTTGTTTCCTTCATCTTGGATTATTCCACCGAGGACGTTCGGAAACTTATTCGCTTCATGCCCGAGTTCGACCCCGAGGTTACAGGTAAGACATGGGATCAAGCTAAAAAGCAGCTAGAGCTATTGTACGGCCACGCCGATCGAGTCCCCGACTACACCGAGGCGATGCTCAAGGATTTTTGCTCCAAGACATATGATGCGTCCCCTTTCGTTAATATGACCGATGTCACCATGTACTACCGTGCGTTCTCACAGATCGCGGTACCCCTCATCAAGAAATCGCGAATTACCGAGAAAGAACGCGACTTCTACTTCGTTGCGGGAATCCCAAAATCCGTAAAGACCTGGTTCCTTGAGCAAGTTCCAGAAGCGAATCGTAAGCGTTCATATCCACCTTCAATTGAACAGTCCATTGGGTTCCTCCAGAAACGTTTCGACGAAGATTCTCTCGACTTCAATCCCTGGAACGAGGCGACGGATTCCACCCAGCTGAGTACTCCTACAGGCCCTAGTAACTTTACACTACCCTCTATTACTCCTCAGGCTCCTCCCACGCAGATGGATGAATTATCTCGACAAATGGAACGTATGACCATCCAGATGGAGGCTCTTAGGGCTCAGACAGGTGTGAATCCACCTAACTTCGTAACTAATCCTGTTGGACAGGTTCCCAATCAACAAACGCGCTTCGACCGTGGACCCCCTCGCTGCTTCATGTGTGGCAAAACCAACGACCACGACTTGGGACTTCGCAACTGCCCTGAGACTCCGTTGATGATCCAGGCTGAATTTATACGGTACGATACTAACTCGTCTAGATATTTTCTACAAGATGGAAGCGACCTTCCACGGATCCCTCCTGGTTTCGTGGGCGGCGTGGCGGAGTACCTTCGAGCTCTCGCTCGGGACCGTGCTGCGGCCGCAGCTCCTGCTGCCCGCACGAACGCTATGGGATTATCCTACGGCTCTACCCAGGTGCTCACTGGAAATCACTTTGCGGTATCTTCCCTTGATTTTCTGAACCGAGACGCTAACTCTGTGACGCGTTCAGGAAAAGATACTGAGAAGCAAGTTAGATTCGATCCAATCCAACGTCCAGATGGCAAAGGTAAAACGCGTGAGGTGCCGCCCCATATGGTTCAGGCGCCTCCGCCAGCACTTAAGCCATCTCCTCCTACTACCCAGTCGCAACCCTCGATTCCTCCTCCTACTCATCCTATCAACAGAGCCGACGGTTGGAAGGATTCTCGCCCATCGAATTCTAAATCCGACGATATTGTGATGCGCGATGCCAAGAAACCATCGGGAGATAAGTACATCATTACCTCTGAGATCCAAGAACGAGCTGACGCAAAAGCCGTTTTCGAGAACGTGATGAATACACAAATCACTCTTCCCTTGCTGGAAGTGGTTGGTCTCAGCCCTCAGCTCCAGAAGCTATTTACGGAAGCCACGCGTTCAAAACGGGAGTACGTTACGAAAACAGCTGAGTATTCTTCCGATACCTTCGAGAATAATTTACCTGTTGAAAGACTCAATGCAGATTCGTACCCCAATCGCGTTTACACCGAGGCCTCTACCGACGAGATCCGGGAGTTTCTAGTAAACTACGGGAGTGCGATTGCGAAAGTTCCTGAAGGCAGGTATTTTGCGATGAGCACTGGATCCGTTACCCTTCAAATCGGAGATATCGAGCTGAGTGCAATGTTGGATACTGGATCCGAGCTGAATCTTGCTAGTCGTTCCGTTCCCACTCGTTGCAACCTACCAGTCGATTTCGAGGGCATGAAATGGGCGCTGAAAGGCATCCATGGAGGCCCCGAACAGCTGAGAGGTTGCGCGACGGACGTTCCGATGCGTCTAGGTGGTCATACTTTCCCACATCACCTTTTCATCTCGCACCAAGAAATTGGACATCATGACCTTATCCTTGGCCAACCTTTCCTTCAATGGTTCGCCGCGCGACTCGACTACGAGCGCACTGGAGCGGTAAGCATGTACTTGTGGAAAGGAGGTGATAGGCGCATCAATCCTACACTTGTTGTCACCATTACTGACCCAGAGGATCCCCGCAACGCGTCTACCATTACGTGGAACCATCGAGCAACGATTGAAGAAGTCGATGACGAAGACGACTACACCGAGGATTTTCAATACGGGGGAGTGCAAGCGCTATCTCCTACCCCTCCCCCACAAATACCCTTGGGAGATCTCTTGAAGCGTTAATGGGCAAAGCTGAGTATTCTGATTTCGATTCCCTACTGGACTTGTCTCCTCCATCTTCCTTTGATTCGTTTCTGTATGATTACTATTGTTCCTCACGTCCTGATTCTGATACCATTCCCCATACCCTATGGACTGAACGTCTCCTCACTAATATTTCTTCTCCCAGTGACGTCCGAAGATACAGTCGAGTCGATTCCGCGGAACGTTGGATTTCTGCTACTACGACCAACAAAACGCCGGTGAAAACTAAGCGTTACAAACCTGTCGATCGCAAAGTCAAACCGGTCCCAACTACTCAACCGGATTTAGAAGCCAACACGTTCCTTCCCATACCGCGCACCACCTTTACTGACCTACCTACTCATCCCACAGATTATCTTACACTCAAGTTCGGTTCTCGAGTTACGCTTCCACGCCTCGAATTTATGCTCGGCAAAATACAACCAGGAATACTTTCAGAAGACGAAACAAACTTGTTGGCTTTTATCGCTGTCACCCGTGAGTCAGCTTTTGCCTTTGAATATGCAGAGAAAGGCTCGTTTTCCAGAGAGTATTATCCCGACTACGTGTTTCCCACAATCGAGCACATTCCTTGGCAGAGCCGACCGATCCCCATTCCCCTGGCCCTCATGGATGACGTCCGCAAAGTTATTCTCGACGACGAAAAATCCGGAAGGTTCGAAACCACGGTCTCCAGCTATCGATGTGCTATGTTCCCTGTCATGAAGAAACCAGGATCTGTTCCTCCGGTGCGTATCATCCTAACCTCGAACCACTCAACGCGATTAGCATTCAAGACGCTGCTATGATTACTAACGTCAATGAATTTGCTGAGTCATTTGTCGGTTATTCAATGTACGGGCTAGCAGATTTATTTTCAGGGTTTGACGCCATCTGGATACACCCCAAGTCGCGACCAATGCAAGCTTTTCATTCACCGGTCGGTCCGAAACAACAGGCGACTATGGCCCACGGTTACACCAATGCGATGCAACAATTCAGCCTTCGAACGGCACATGCTCTCAAACCCATCATGCCGGAAATTGCAAACCCGTTCGTCGACGATTGTGGCGTCAAGGGGCCGCCTACTAGGTACGATAATGTTTCCATCCCCGAGAACCCTAACATCCGCCGCTTCGTATGGGAGTACGCCCAAAACCTTGATGATTTCCTAGGCACTCTGATTATGGCCGGAATTACTGCTTCTGGTGCGAAGACTACGCTCGCTGCTTTTGATCTTCATATTGTAGGCTCGGTCGTCTCGTACGAAGGATGGAAAATTTCGCCAAGCCTGGTGCAACGTATCCTGGACTGGCCTATTCCGACATCGGTTACAGAAGTTCGCAGTTTCCTCGGGGTCGCTGGTGGCAGTCGCAGATGGATCAAGGGCTTCTCTATCATTGTTAAGCCTCTCACTGAACTTACCCGATCTGTCACTGTCGTCTTCCACATTACAGAAGAGGCCATTCACGCTCAAGAAGTCATCAAACAGCTCGTTACCTCTGCTCCGATACTGCTCCGCTTGGACTACAAAGCTGCTAAGTCGATCACTCATCACCCACGAGCTTCTGACGAAGGCTTGATGATAGTTGGAGTCGATTCTTCCTGGAAAGGCGCTGGCTGGGTGGTCTACCAGATATGCAAGTCCGAGAAACGTCCTACCCTCTATGGTTCATGCACCTTCAGTGCAACGGAACAGAACTATGGGCAGCCAAAGACCGAGGTGTACGGTGTGTTCCGCGCATTTAAAGAACTTCGTCACCGCATCTGGGGAGTCCCATTTCCGTCTCGATCACGATGCCCTCTAGCTAGCTAAAATGCTTAGAGAACCAGACGATGTGCCAAATGCTCCGCTGCTTCGCTGGGTTGCATGGATTCGCCTGTTCGATTTTGAACCTCATCACGTGCGCGCCGAGGCATTCAAGATGGAGGACGCTCTCTCCCGTCGACCACCAGCTCCTACCGATACGAACTACGACGATCAAGACCCCGAGGAATTTCTCGACGCCTATCTCGACCTGGTCTATTCTGGAGCTCGTAATGCACCTCCAGGCGCAACTACCACATCCGCAGTGAAGTTCTTGATTGATTCCGCATATACTCGACTATCTTCTCCCTTCATCAGCAGTTTCTCGCCACCGGATTCGATCCTTCCAATCTACTGCCTCAGCAGAGCCTTCCACGACGAGCCAAAATTCGAACCAGACGACTTCTCTGAGGATCAACTAGACCCCTCGCTTCCAAACTCGTATCTTGCCTACTCCTCTCTTCGCTATGTTCTACCCCATTACGTGCGTTCCCTCCCGGAGTTCTTCCTTCGCAAGACGCCGGCAGGGATCACCTCGGAATTTTTACTTGGTGACGAATGTATTTCTCTCGAGTTCTTTGAGACCGGAACTTACATGCAAAGTATCCCCCTCGACGAGTTGGCTACCACATTTACAGGTCATTCCCATGGCAAGCGCGACGAGGAAAGTCCAGAGATGTGGAACGAGTTACGTGACTTCCTGTCTACTGGGAATTATCCGGCACGTCTTCTTTCCGACAGAGATAAGTTACAGTTCTCAAAGCGTGCTCGTCGATACTTACTTCATCAAGATCGCCTTTGGATGGCACCGAAGAAAGGAACAGAACGTTTACCTCGACTCGTCATTGAGGACATCCACAAACGAGGTACCTTGATGGCGGAGGCTCATAACGAGTGTGGACATCGTGGGCGAGACGCCGTTTACTCCCAGCTACGTGACCGATTTTACTGGCCCAATATGTACGAAGATATTACTTACTTTGTCAGGTCTTGCATCGAGTGCCAGAAAGCGATCAAGCGCGTCCCTATGCTTCCCTACGACGTCTCTTGGCAGGCTCCTCTCCTTCGGCACTTCAATCTCGACAGCATTCATATGAGCGCTGGAGTCGGCAACTTGAACTATATCATCCACGCGGTCGAACCTAACATCCTCTGGCCGGAAGCCAAGGCGCTACGGACTCTCGACGCCAAATCGGTCGCCAAGTTCATCTACGAGAACATCATCTGCAGATTTGCGTGTGTTCCCTTCATAACGATGGACGGCGGCCCGGAGTTCAAAAAGGAAGTCCTGTTTCTGCTCTCCTCTCTGTATAATTGTACTGTTATAATTTCCACAGCGTATCATCCAGAAGGCAACGCCCCAGGGGAGCGAGGACATCAACCCATCGTCGACGCTCTTTACAAATGCACCGGGGACGCCAAAGCGAATTGGCCGAAGTATCTTCATGCTGTACTGTTTGCGGTCCGTGTCACGGTCAGCCGAGCGACTGGGTTTTCTCCTTATTATCTCCTTTACGGTGTGCACCCGGTATTTTGTTTCGACATGGCTGAAATCACTTGGCAGACGCTTGATTGGGACAAGGTTCGCACTCACGAGGAATTACTGACTATCCGCACGATCCAGATCAGTCGTCGAGACCCGAAATTACGCGAAGCTAGCGAGAAATTACGCCGAACGCGAGAACGAGCCATCGAGGACCTACACAAACGAAACCATTTCGCCTTCGACTTTGCTGATTACGAGGTGGGGATGTACGTGTGGTTGCGCGAGTCGAAACTAGATGAGACCAAAGGAGATAAAGAGAAGTGGACTTATTCTGGTCCATATATTATTCACCAGAAGCGCGGACAGGGATCTTTTATTCTGCGGGAGCTCAGTGGCGCGGTGCTCAAAGGTCACGTCAATATTCGCCGCTTACGCCTGTTTTACTTCCGTCCCAACAACCAAACACTCAAGACTTCGCTTGGTCCCGGATCTTCCGCTCCACCTACCTCTAACCCTCAACATCGCCTCGATTTGGCTGTTCGAGGCTTGTTTTGACGAGCTGAGTACTCCTTTATCATCGATGAGACTCGGTTTCGGCTGCGTCTGGTTTCATTTTGCTTCCGGTGTCATCCATGTTTCAGCTGTCATCCGCGCTTCCACTGTCAATCACTGCAGATCGCGGATCAAGAGCCCGATCAGTCTCGCTTCTCTTTTCATTCCGCCTTCCATAGACTGCTTTTGTTTTCCATTTTTTTTTACTCTCCCTTCCATTTTCCCTCTTTCGCCTCATCCTATCCGTCCTACACTCTTGCTTCCTTAATTTTCGGGGATTCCGAGGGCAAAATCCCAAGTACCCCCCTCTGTGGAAGTGCCTATCGGCACGCTCGTCGCATATACCTCACAAGGAGATGCGAATGAGCTCCTCCTCGGGCATTAACAGCCATCCATTTCCTAACTCATCTCTACATTGTGAACGTCTCACCTTTCCTCTCTCTCTTTCTTTTCTTACAGATTATCCGCTCCTCGGCCAAATACCACGCGACGCGCACAAAGCTCACGCGCTCACGACGATCACGTGTCCGTGACGACAAACTTACTCGGACGCTCATCCACGCGATTATACCAAGCTGAAAGATCGGACGGCGCGTTGTCTCTTTTATCACATCTCCCCCGATCACATACACGCATTTTCTTGATCGATACTTATTTCTTCATCCATCAGTTTCCTCTTTTACTTACCGCTCGTGTTGTACAACTTTCTGGTTGCGACACCATCTTGGACAACCCAGTCAACTCGGAGTGCACTTGGGATCGACACGCTGGAGGCTTGGTCAACCAACAGCAGACGTTTAGTGGCGAACGTTGTCTCCCTATACCGTCTTTGTGCATTACCCGGTTGGCTTAGGTTCTCTGAGGTGGTTAGCTTCTGGTATGGTTATTTTATTTTTCCATGGACTCTTACATAGCAGACCATTTGTATTTTGTCTCCATGGGCTCTGGTGACGCAGGAGAACGTGTTTCAGCCACCCCGATCGTAGTATATAAAGCCTTACCAATTGAAACAGGGGAATCTTCCTCTTCCCTTCCCCATCATCTCTGTTCGAATCTGAGCTTACCTTGTCTATCTTATCGAGCACGAGTGGTCTAGAGACAGGCCAGAGAGTCACTGAGTTATCGTTCCAGAGCTGAGTCGCTTCCCAGGGTCATAAATCTCGTCTATTGTTTCAAGTCTGCAGCCTAGGGTATATACACGACCTTCACACTTAGGTCTACCCCCCAGACCAACCCTACTTCTACATCGCATTGATGGAGGTGGCTGCATAAGTACACGTGAAAAAAAAAAGTATAATATTTTATTGCGCCACATATGGTAAGACTGAGGGAGCGTGGGCGAATGCCTGCCATTGGCGGTGGGGGCTGCCACAGAGTTGCATGAGAACGACGTCAAAGCAAAGGATCTTTCTTACCAGTGGACGGCTAGGACGGGATGGACCAGCTCCAGGAGTAGAAGACAACCCCGACGCTGCATCAGCAATAGAACGTGCAACCGCTTGTTGGACCTGATCCTCCTCTTGGTCTGACTACGAGCGAATGTCAACAGCGGAATAGTGGGACAAGGCAAAGCTCACTTTGATTGCACCATCGAGGATGAAGAGCTCGGAGTGGCCAGATGCAAGGGTCGCGGTCACGTTGCTGGGTGTGTCACTGGATGGGCAAGTGGGAAGACACCGGAAAAATTCATCGTCGAGATCTCCAAGAGCATGCTGGAGATGAAGAGGGAAACACTTGTGAGCGATGATGGGTGACTGATGCGGTAGAGGTCCTTCCAGAGGATAATGCTTGAAACCTGAATAAGTTGACCGAGGGAAACCCACACGGAGAATAGTTCCCTTACTGATGAAGTAAAAGGCGCCGCCAGGATTCACGGTATCAGAGAGCGAAGACCACACTGTCTTGACTTTAAGAGCTGAGATCTTGAAGTTGTACCAGGCGATGGGAGCACTGGAGAGTTTGCGTCAGAAACCGGGCCTAGGCTTGATGCCGACTGCAAGAGCTGTCCACGGGTAGTCCAAGAGGCGCAACGCGTGCCAGGTATTGAGGCCAGTGGAGTCGGTAGCCGCTGGCATGGGTCGGTCTGGAGCTGAGGCCGGGCGCTGCTCTGAGAGAGAGAGGTGGTGGTCAGCGAGGTGCTTCATCAAGGTGGTATGGAGCTCAGAATAAAAGACCAGTTCCTTGTCCTCAGTTCCATCAGGCGCCAGTGGAACTCTGAATCTGAGAATAAGGTTGAGCCGGGCTAAGGTGGTGATGAACGCTGCATCCTCATTGCCATAGAGTCGGGGGTCAATCGGGTAAAGCTCTGGACACTCCGGATCAGCAAATTGAGCTGACATCTACAAGGGGGTTGAGTGTTGGCTGCAGTGCAGAAGGAAAAACATACCGCAAAGGGCCATATCACAAATGCCAGCTCTCGCTGGACAGCCGTATTGTCAGGTCGGGATGAGGAACCAAGCCAGCGACTATTCGGGTATGGGTGGTGGGGCAGTAACCCTACAAAGTTTGTTTAAACAATCGGCGTCTCAACGTAAAACCCTGTTCAAGCAATGATTTACTTAATCCTGGTTCAAACCGGGTTGAAAACATGAAGCAAAAGGAACACCCATGGTGGGATTCAAACACACACCAGTTGAGTACACAATTCATAAGCAGTGAAGTAAGATCCAACTGAGCTATGGGACCATTGCCAAATGGGTGCACAAATGCGTTGAAGAACATAAAACAGGCAAGGTTACTCTTTCAAAGTACAAGTCCATCGCACCTTGAGCAGCCGTGATATTTAAGCAGTTCAAGGTCACTTCAGAAGCTCTCACATGCTAATTCCCTTCAATGCATTCAAAGCATCCAAAATTGCAAGGGGACATCAGTTTCTCTTTTATCTGCAGTCAGTAACTCGAGCATCAAGTCGTTGAATTTCCTTGTCTGTTACGGGGGTTGCATACAGAAAGGCACTGAAGTATTGGAAGTACTTTGCCATGCTCTCTTTCGATACATGCTATGGTTACATGGTATTGAAAAGAATTCAGTCCACAGTTCGGAAGCAATACAACGACATTTGTTGAGATTTAAAACAGCCATTCTTGTTTTCAAATCAGACATGAGTAAGGCTGTAATACTCCACCCCTTTACATCGGTTGCATGGTGTACTGGTTATTGATATCTCCCTTCCATTTGCGGAGAAACCGGGAGGTCCGAAGTTCAAATCCCCTGGGTGCCTCAAATTCTTACATTTGTCCCATTGAACAGTATTTAATCAGTGTTTGAACATTCTTTAAATCCTCTTTGATCCCATTTTCATCCAAACACTGATTAAACCCCGTTTTTCAATCCCAAGGTTTAAACCCCTCATCCTAATGTTCTCCTCGGTGATGAACACCATTAAATAAATCATTGCTTAAACAGGGTTTTACGTTGAGACGCAAATTGTTTAAACAAACTTTGTAGGGTTTTATGGTGGGGAGCGCGAGGGATCGAGGAGCCGGTTGCTGGCCCGAATGGTCGGTTGTGAACGGCGGTATTTCTGCGATGCTGATCTGCAGTGAGCCCGGTGGGAACAAGTTGGCCCCAGGCCTGCCCCAGGTTCGCGTGGGAGGGTACCATAGCCATTCTGGTGAGAGTTGAGAGTTGTAAAGAATGTTTGCAAGCAAACATTTGACTCACGCTGAGGGGGGCTGGGGAACTGGAATCCGAGGGGTCATGAGATCATTGTGTGCCATGTATGCCCGGCCGCATCCAGAACGGCCACAACCGGTGCTTCCAGGAATATCGTGAAGGACCAGGGGCTGGACATAATCTCAGCGACACATCTGGCTTAAAAGTCGGGAGGGACTTACTAAAAGGAAGCTTGGACATCCTGTGAGAGGGCAGCTGCCGCGTGGAGGCAGAGTGACATTCTGAAGTGGTGTATGGTCCGCCTCAGTGTGTCCGCAGTAGCAAGGGCCATTGTAGCGCTAGACACTTGTATGAGACTCGTGGTGGGTACTGGAATGCTGCATACCGTATACGCGACACAGTCACCAGGCGGACACTGTCCACAAGGGCTGCCACTGACAGAGCTCATTGAGGGGGAAAGACAAGAGACAACGAGTTGGCGATTGATCGATCAGTGCGGTGGGTGCAATAATCTGTCCTTGGTGATCATTGGAAATTTGAAGGGTGGAGCAGATTAAAAACAAAGATTCGGCGAGAACGAAGCTTGCAAGAATGACCAAATGAGACGCAGGTCAGCCAAAACGAAATTGAGACACACCAAAGTCATTTGCACTAAGAGGCAAACCGAGAGATGAGCAGACGAAAACGAGAAGCCTCAGACGAGATTCAAATTCAGAAAATTGATGGCAACGAGATTTAGATTTGAAAATTCAGATTTGATTTTGAGTTTGAGATTTTCATTTTGATGGGAGGTCATTTCGTTTTGATCAACAAAGATTCTCGGTTTCGTTGAGCCTAATCTGGGTATGTCGGGGAAAGATTACAATTTGGCCAAGAAAGAGTGAGGGTGAGAAGAGGAGGTTTGGCAAGGAGAATCAGGCTGTTTTCGCTCGTGATCATCGTGATTCATCATGATCACGACCCAAAATGAGACGCAGATCAAGAACACAAACCAAATTCTGATGATCCAAATCGAGTTTATTTTTGTCCAAAGAGGACACCCATAGTAGGCGCGTGCACGACTCTGCCGGTGCTGGTGCGCGACTCGGACTTCATCGCACGATTCGCAGATTGCTCACAAGTCATTCAAACTCCGTTGCACGTGTATCAATTGATGGGCCAATCAGGATTGATTGATGCTGATGTAAGTTATTCTTTCTTTCTGCACCACGACGCCCCCTTCCTTTCTCCTCCTCTTCTCCTCGAAGGCCCCTTGAAAGTCCCGGACGTCCCGTATTTCCCCCCTCTGGCTGTCCCTGGATCATCCTTCAGTCTCTTGATCTTTCTGGAGCCTCTCGTCCTCACTCTTGTGGCTCTTGGAAAGTATGAATGGCTTCGTGTCCTCATCTTCTCGCTGGCTCTGCGCTGCGTCGCACTTTTGCCGTTTGTGGCTCCTTTTGATGCGCTGCGTCGCATATCCGCCGCCTGTGGCCCTATGTATGTACTTACCGCCCTTAGATCGTACCTCAACCTCTACCCTAGCTCTTCCATACGGTAAGCACAGTTTTTACCCTCCCCTTCTCCAACAATTCACCTCTCCTGAAGATCCCTGACATGATACAATCCGAATACGAATCCGCCACCCACCATCGCGTAGACCCACCGGTCATACAGAATCTCGATCCCATTACCCACGTTCAAGTTGGCTGTTGACGACGGCATGGGAGGGGCCCTGGAACTGCGCACGGCCCCACACGGTGGGTGGCAAAGGGTAAATTCCTTTCGTTCGGCGTTTTGGGGCCCTCGTCGATTAACAGCCCCTCGCCCTCGCCCTTCAGCTCCAGCTCCTCCAGCACTGACCCATACCCGCTCCCGTCTCGTCCATGTCCCCCTCATACGCATACCCGCCCGCCTCCGCGGCCGAGCGCGGCGCCGTAATCAGCAATCATCCCCCGCCGCCTCCCCGTCCTCGTCCGAGCCTGCTGCCGCCGCACCCAGGCGCGCATTCGTCACGCTCGTCGTGTGCTGCTACGCGCTCAGCGACAGCCGCTCGTACGGCGCGCCAAGCGCCTCGTGCCGCGCCCCACAGGCGGAACGCGCTCCGCTGCCGCCTCACCTTTCCCTCACTCACCGTCATCGCCTCGCGCCATCACAGGAACTTGCGGCTGCGGCGCGGGTGGCGAGTCTGAGTGCGGCGTGTGCACGTTTTCGGAGTCGCGGCGACACCCACGCAACCTGGTATGGTTTCATCCCTGCGCGCTCGCGTAGACATGTTCGCCACCCACGAACGGATTGCGAGGACGAGCTGGTCCGAGCTGGTCCCTTACCTGTACTACTTACTCCTGTCATCGATGCTGCAATGATATATATCCATTTTCCTGAATTGCATCATTATTGTGCCCGATTTCAGAGGGGACCGTCATTCTGCAGACTTCTACATGGTGCTATCTGAGTTATATACTGATATGATGCTACAGAACTATGGACTGCTACAGAGTTTTTGGTCTGAGCTACAGATCCCTACAAACAAGGGGTCAGTCTACAGCGCTACAGCGGCTATCACGGCTATGTACGACTATATTCTCTGATGATTTTTTCTTGATGACTGGTTTCTGCTGTTGAGCCATCCGTAACAAAGCTTGATCCCAATGATGATTCCGGTGCGTTATCCGATGCTCTGCCTTCGTTCGATGCGGCCTCAAACACCATAGGTTTTCCCCCCGATCTTCACTAATTTGGAGATTATTTTTCTGTCGCAGGTTTGAAACATAAATTCCATTAGCTCACCTGTGTCACGCTCCTTTCCTTTGACGGCTTCCGCTTCTTGGGTAATGTCCACAACAATCTTCCACACGGCCAAACTGTCTGTGGTTTTGTGGAAGCTCTTATCCAACGTGGAATATATTGGCTGTCTCCACCGGTTAAGAGTCGCATCCCAACCCCGTGCTTTATATTCATGCAGCCGTATATTGGTGATCTGATTGATTGGCTCCTCTGTCCGAGGTTTGAACACCCTCTTGAGAAGTCCGGCTTTGGCTTTAGGCTCCGAGAGATTCAGCGCTCCGACTGACAACGCTACTGCAGCACCATGTTTCGCCGCACTCTTATCTGTGGCAGGGAGCCCTTCGTATCTGGACTCAACAGATGCAGTTGCATGAACGGAGGGACCAAACGTACGGGTCAATCTAGTTTCCGCAAGATCCACAACCTCCTTTTCTACAGCGAATATTCTGGTGGTGGTTGTGACATCTGGTACATAATACTTAAGAACAACAGTCAAGTTCATTCTTATTCCTTCCGTAAAAATGTAAAATCAACTTACGGTGCTCAGGACGACCACCCATAGCCTTTAGCCTTGAGATTATGGTTGGAAATCCACAACATGGTTTGGTTTCGCGTGACGGAAGATATCTCAGGAAGGTGGGGATCATTGGGCTATTGGGGCATGAGTTCGCATAATGATTGCAAGGGCATTGCATGTCTCACATTTTCGGGGTCCCCAACGTGGATTCCGATTGAGAACTCTGTGTTCATCTGATGTTTCGTCCCTGGCTCTGCCAGGTTGTCCATAGGTTCGTAGGAAATGTTGAATGACATGTAGTTGGTGCTGTCGCTCCGCCAATAGTGACCAGGATTATAATGGACTGGACACTTGGGTGTGATCTGACCGGGGATGAGAGAAATGGGCCGCATGGTTTGACTTTGCATACCCTGTCGTTCGTGTTCTCTACCATTCTGCCAACAGTGTTGCTTTGAGCGTAGGAGGCGCCGCCGGTTGGGTTCAGCGCTGCAACGACGTTGATGCCCAATGTTTTCTGTTTTGTGTCTGTTTCGACGACCTTGGCGGTTTGGCTTGGCTCGCTAAAGCCAGCACATTCAATCCTGTTGTGAGATGAGTGTTCATGTAGGGACGTCAGAAAAATTGACCTTACTCTCTGCATTCAGAAATATACTGTCCATAGACCAGAAATCCAATACTACTGTATGACCGATCAGGAAGAACGTCCGAACTAGTTGAATGAACAGTAAAACGCGTCAAGGAGATCGCCTGAGGCCGATACCCATGGCGGTATTCGTCTGCATATTCTTGCTGGATTGTGAACTGCGGACCGGGGCCAGATCAATTAAAAGATCGAAGAGGGATTCTATCATGTACCTGAATTTTACACCAAATCATGAGTTTGTATGCCGCGGTCGCAGCATGACGTAGCTCTAAGTCCAGATCGAAATTATGAACATGACTAATCCAAGGAGTGTAGTCGATTTCCTCGGCACCTCCACGAAGACGGAGAACTTCGTTACTACCTGTTGCGCTATCTGTGTCGCCCCCACCCGTTAAACTATGAAGGTGAGTGGCCGGCAAGCGGCGGGGCACAAACAGAATAGGGAGTAAAGTTTTGAGTTCAAGTTGCTTATTTCTGCTAAGAAATAAAATATGGAAGGGGAGGCCTAGGGTCTAGCACGGGTAGGTGAAACCCGGGTCTACCCGTGGGTTTGACCCGCGGGTTTTGATCCGGGTCACTGCCACGGGTTACGGGTCACCCGCGATTTTCACCCGGGCGGGTATGGGTCTGAGGGCTGAAATCTGGCTGACCTGCGGGTAATCCGTGGGTAATCCGTGTTTTTTCTTTCTCGATTTTGAGCTTTTTTCTAGAGACGAGTACTGTTTTCGGACCACCAACTATATTTGGAAAGATCATGGGTTCTAGTTATGATGCATTTGCTATAAAGTTCTTCTTTATAGCAGCGCAGGCTCATCGCCAATCACTGAACTCAACGTGGAAATCTCGTCGCGTCTCGCTGTCCAAGCCTCTTGCTTGCTATACCATCGCGTCTCATAAAAGTTTATTTTTAGTTTCTCATGACTCTGACTTATAATAGTTACTTTGGTTTCGACCAGCTACAGCCTGTACTTTGACCATCTCAGTTCATTTTCAAATATGTTCGCTCGCATGCCTTGGATTTTCTGTCAACACCAGGCAAATTAATTTTCTTCTCACTGTTGATAGCTTCCTCTGTTGATGCTGAACACGCTTTCTCGGGAGGCTGTCTCCAGGTGAACCATCTCCAGCATCAAACAAGTTCACAAACCTTCAAAGTTCGTGTCGCGCTCGGCTCCTGGATTCGGACTCCCTTGATACCCAGTTCCAAGGATGTTATCACAATTATGGAGAAAAAGAGCCGAAGTACAAGGGAGACGATGATAAGGGAAAAGAGGTCATTGATATTTCTGATTCTGAGGCGGAGATGGATCGAGACGATGATTAGTGCCGCATTCTACATAGGACATTGCCTTCAATTATTTGCTTTCTAAAAAAAACTCTGCCCTTTTACCCGGATAACCCGCGGGCACCCGCAGGTCGACCCGCGGGTGGACCCGTGGCCTGAAAACCCGGGCGGGTGCGGGTCGGACACTGGCTGTGAAAAATACCTGCGGGTTTGACCCGGGTTCACCCGGGTCGACCAGGGAGGCCCAACGCTCGCTCGGCCTAGGTTCGGAGCAAGCCTGTCTCCGGTCCGGCGAGCCGGACAATCTCGGAGAGAGGCTTGCTCCAAACTGCCGAAAAAAGGGATGTGTTCTGAGTTGAATATCTCGACCATTTCTCGTCCGATTTACTTGAGATGAAGCGCGGATATGTTTATTCGATTGATTCATATGCACTCCGCATCGCTATTTTTATATTGGGGCTGAGGGGACCTTTGGCAAGAATGATTTTGACAGAAGTCTCCGTGGTCAAGTCTGGGGCAAACAAAAAATATTGTCGACCAATTTTTGAATGTTATGGGCTCTATGGAACCAGAATACACTTAGGACAAGATCTCACAGCGAAAGTTAAACGAACAAGAGACGTTTGCGTCCACAAAACACGCTTTGTTGTGGAAGCCGTTTCAGGACAGTGTGACGAGACGCGTCTAATTAGTGACCAGGTGTGACATTTCCTATCGATTTTCGTCTCTTCAAGAACAACTTGCGGGGTGTATTCAAGCTTGAGCTTGTCGATCATCTGTTGCCGGGTCTCCTCAAGTGAGAATTTACACTCTTTTATACCATGGAGACACGCCGGTATGTGGTGTTGTCTGGGAGTGCCAGATGAGCACGGTCAGCGCAGTGCTACAGGGGAGAATGGATAATGTCGTGGTGCCAGTGGTCTAGGCTATGTCCGAGGCGGCTGCGAAGCATTTGCAAGTCTATCCAACATCGGGGATGGGGTAAAAGTTTGTGGAGACACGACGCGCTGCTGACAAATCATGGCTAAAAGTGGACCATTTCTGTGAAGTAATAGAAAAATTGTTTCTACACTTATATATCTGGAATAAAGAGCTAAAACCATGAAAATTAACCCCGAACATTTCTGTCTCTTCAGATTTCACATAAACAACAAATTTTGGACGCAGTAGACTGATCTTCCTACCGACTGCTTTTTCACAAGTGCAAATGGCAGCCAGATTATGGGAATGTCTGTCACTTTGAGCAAAATCTGAAGAAGCCAAATCATTTTCTAGGCTATTATGAACATAATATATGTTGTGACCGGAAGGTTTGACGCGCTTGTTGCGGCAGGAGGACGCGCCAAACACATCCCCTTTTTTCGGCAGTTTGGAGCAAGCCCCTTCTCAGAGTACGCTGCGAAGCACGTGAAAGTCATGCTTTTCCATTCAGCACGTGAAAAGGCGGCTTGTTCCGAACCTACGCTCGGCCGACGCTTGCGCGTCGGCCAGCTGGCATTGGGGGCAAGAGGGTAAGCAGAAATGACAAAGGTGCATCATTATATAAGCCAAACTGTGCCATTTTCGGTACTCATAGCACAATCAGAAACTAAAGTTCTGTTTGTGAATCTGTGTCGCCTTCATTCGCTATACCGTCTGTAGCATTACTGTCTGCATCGTTATCGACATCTTCACTCATGACACTTTCATCTCGGTTTGTGAGTTCGTCGTCCACGATAGGCTCGCTTGTATCTTCGACATCCGGCGACTGCGGCCGTAGTTGGGCGCCTGGAAGTCCAGGATCCTCAACATCGGCAGCTGCGCATGTCCATTTCGGAACAGGGTTATCCATGAGTGGCCGAATCATCACTGCAAACCCAGACATGTCGAGAGCAGCTTAGCGGCTCTGAGGACCCAGCTATCGAGGATGGACCCGAATATAGACAGTGCGGGTACATCTGGAGACAGCATTGCAGCTAATGGGCCACCAAGACCGTGGGCCCGGATAGATATAATGAGAGGATCTTCATAGTGAGCTTCTAACCAAGCGATGGCCTTATCAGGGGAATGTAGTGAGAATATTACACCACCCTCAGTGAATTCATCCTCCAGGGTTGGGACATCTTCCTGTCGTAGCGCTGTTACGGTGCCTGTTGGGCTGGATAAAATAGCAAATATGTGTGTTATCACTCTCGAAGACGTGATATTGAAATACATACGAAGGTGGGGGGGCACTGGCGGATTGATCGTCCCGAGTCGGCGTGTAAATCACGAATGTTGCAATGTTAAGGCTGGATTCCTGAGAGGCTGGAGGGTTATCGGCTGGCATTATAGGGATGGGGTGACTGGTAGGTTGAGGTGTGTCAGGAGGTCGACTGAAAGTTGGATGGACGCTGGCTAGAGGAATTCTCCCGAGCCGCTGGTCAGCCATTGATCCAATAGACGTGGTGAAGTCGGCTAGGTTCTGAGCAAATAATGCCGCTTCAGTTGGTGATTCTATCAGTTCGAACACAAAAACTCACAGTGTAGTCATTTTCAACAACGTCTTTCAGCGCTTCGAAAAGTTTGCGGCTGAATCCCACTTGAACGAATTGGATACTGATGCGATCGGCTGGCAATATTGCATCGACAAGACCCTTCACAGCGAATTCCACCGGAATTCTCCAGGCTCCGCAGTGGGGCCGGATCTAAATCAAGATCAGAATAAATGAAACAAAAATCAAATGCTACGTGCCAGTCGGCAAATCACATAGAATGACGATGACTTGCAATTTTTTACGGTCGGGTACGTCTTCAGTGGGGAGAACAAACAGTTCTAGTAACTCCGCCAGAACGGTGTTATCGAGTTTTTTAAGAATCTCCCTTTCTCCTAAATGGAAAGGACATAATATCCTGAGAGCTCGCTGGAAGTGGTGTGCAGCTCACCATGGGGTGTGACGGACTTCATCATCTTGGCAAGGCCATCACGGTTCTGGTTGAACGAAAAAAACAAATCAGGCAGGGAATTTACAATATAGCTTCGTAATTTACCTCAACCCTTCCGCTCTCAGGGTTGTTCACAAATGTGAGCTCGAAGGGCGTCTCCGTCACCAAACGTTCGAGGAGATTCTTGACGATGTCCCAGATCAAACCTCGTATCTGAGACGAAGTTGAGTAAATCAGTGGGAGAGAGTGGGATGTAGAAGGGTGCCTTTTTGGAATCATCGACGATGATGTGAACATTGTAGTCTCTGAGGGAAGGGTGTAAGAGAATGGAAAGTCAGTCCCGGGGGAAAGTGTCCTACGCCATCGGATCATGTTTTCCGCGGCAGAGGATCCAGCGACAGTGCTGGACATAATGAAGGGTTCTAAATGGAGAGAATGAGACTTTTCATGGTGCATTTATAAGAAAACCTCAAGTCTTCAAGTTGATCGACATATTCAGACAGCGAGGATGCCATGCGGGAACCACTTTGTCCAGGTCTATGGCATCGACTTACCCGCTCAATCGGGATAGGGCCCGAAATTGGGGTGCTGTGTCACAAGCGCCCACAGGACTTTCGCTCACTGGTAAAGTCAGCCTAGATACCGAGAGAGCAAGTAGGTTGCTGTGTTTACTTCTCATGCATCAGATGGCTGAGGCAAAACATTTGCACCACTAGAACTAGACGCTGAGAATTGAAGGGAACCAAAACGGCGCGTTTGAGACCAACCTGACACGGTAATGAAGTGCCCGAAGATAGTGGGTTCTCTCCTATTACCAATGTCCATTGTTAGACTAATGCACCCCATCTTCGTGTTTTCAACGGGAGTGCTGGTATCGAACCTGAGAGCGCAGAAAGTGGTGAAGGAATGCCACGACCATGAACCCGGAGATCAGGCATGCTGTCAATCTAACATAGCCTGATCGACATCTCGCTAGCGAAACCAACGCTAACAGCCTGGGGACCACATAAGGGTACAGGAAACTTCTTGATGGACCACGGTCTAGAACGGAGAAGACGAATCGAGCACATAATAATGTCCTTCTTGCATAACAAAGCCAGCTTAGATGCTGGACTAACAGACTAGGCTATTGGTCCTCGTGGTTGGGGCATGCACCTCTAGACGCTGAGAATTGCAGAAGTGATTCAAACCTGACATGGCAAACACGTCGCATGCTACCAAGCTGTCGTATCCTGATCGACACGTCGCTAGCACATGTTCGAAGCATTCCCACGCTGGACCATCTTTCCAGGGTACAGGAAGGCCACCAGGAGTGAGAAAATAGGGACTGTCAACACGGGTTTCGAGCCGATTCCCAATCCAGGTTTTGCTCGGAACAAAATCCGACAGCAGGTTCGGTTTCGGTTGGTCTTGCGGTCGATGAGAAACCCCTCTCGGTATAGTTAGAATTCGAAGCCCGAAGGCTGTTGTAACGAACGTGACCGTCACTTCGCAACGTCCCCATCACTTTCTTTTCTTTTCCTGTCGTCCGTATCCACTCACTTATTCACGTCTCATTTATTCTCTAGTTCACCACTCGACGCGTATCCCGTGGATTGTCGACATTCACTCATTTCCTGTTTCTTTCCGTAGCGGTTCCGATCTTTGATGGCATCAGCAGCTGATTATCTACACCGCCACCCACTATCGTATATAAAAGCCTGTACCTGTACACGGCTACCCAGCCTCGTTAGAATTCTTGCAGAATTTTGCGACGTATGATATTGATGTAGAACTTTTAATGATTCTGATAAGCCGACCTTTACAGGCCTCGTAAAGTTGAGAGATGTAAGAGTTTGGTATGAATGTTAGGAAAATTTTCGTATGATTGATGTTCCACGTGCACGTCCATATCTGGGACCACTACGCCCAGGCAATACTGTACTGCTCATTTTGCTCACAGCCGCTCAAAGAACACATGAGTGCTCTCACAGAAAACATTCATTCAGAGTATGTAGAATAAGTATTCAAAAATAGACCGAACCTGGTGATGAGCTGTTGAAGCACACCGACCAACGGCTCGATAAAAACCTGTGATACCAGTGATCAGCAATACGCTGATATGGATAATGGCCGTCAACACACCTTTCAGCCCGCAAACGAGGACGCCCCGTGGATGGAGCCACCATAGGAGTTGCCATCTTACCCGGAATTAGAAAGTGTCCGAAGTCACAAATAGAAATTGACGTACCATACAGTGTTGTACCATCACTTGGGACGGTCAAATTCCACGTATCTTTAGTAGTGGGTATTGGGGGCGCCCTCGAGAGGTTTTTTTCATCACGCATGACCATGTATGGAGCGTTATTGCTGTGACCATCCCATATGGAGATTCGGCCGACCATATGGAGATTTGCTTGACTTATTTCGGACATGTCAAGTGCCCTGTCTCCTTTGTGTCTCACTTTAATTTATGATAATAAACTGAGACATCTTGTTGTCTATCTAGTCGTCATAAAATGCCTATGCGGATCCCGATGTCCCTTCGAGCCTCCCTGCTTTTTTTACGATGTCTATTCTCCTCGATGGCTTTCTGTGCGCGAACGTCTCTAGATCATCGGCTGACGACGTGACTGTAGTATCCTCTTCTTTTTTTCATTCCATCTTCCCTGGCCGACCGTTTCCTTCGCGGCTTGCCATTACTGTCGATACTGTTGCTCGTGGATCCTTTACCACTGTTCTAGAGTGCCGACTTTCTTCTCGGATTGACTCGGACATCGTACTCGGCCTCGATTGGAAGGCGTCTATCCGGGAGTGGCTCATCGGCCTCGGCGATTCTGTTTCCTCCTCGTTTGACCCCTGGACATCGTTCTTGCCTTCTGGTGTGTAGTACCTTGACTATCATCTTATCTTCTCTGATGAATCTGTTCCAGCGCCGCGGGTCAAACCCATTGATCCGCAAACGCTGTCGCGTTCCCAATCTCCCCGTTTAAATATAATAAAACATGTCAATACCGTACTCGTCAATAAAACCCTTGCTGCTCCTATCCCGTCGTCGTCAAGTATCAAGTGTAGACTAGATTACATTCCAGTTGAATCCAGCGTACGAAATCTAGATGGTCGTGATGTTTTATCTGAGATGTTTATGTCGCCCGACGACGCATGCAATATTTTTTCCAACAATGACCAGCAGTTTTTCCTCGACGCATGTCACGATCACGGCATACCGTCTGATTCCCTGCGATCAGTTCACGAGTATCGTCAGGCGCTGCTTGCTCACATTTTATCCGGAGCTTGTGTTGCAAACAGTGTCCTGCCGTCTCCATCTGGCTGCGTATCTTCTTCTGCTGGCTTCGACAATTCCGCTGAGCTGGTATTTTTTTCGCTCAATTTGTTTGCTACCTCTCCTCGCATCATGCAGTCTGCTCTTCTTGACGTCGCTTCCGCATTAGGGGCACAGATCCCTGTGTCTGATGACATTGATGAACATGACTTGATGTTGTCCTTGCGATTGGAGCTCGAGCGCAGACGAGATTCCCTTCTCCTTCAATTCTCTCGCGATCATCCTGTTGAGTCTGTATTCCATCACATAGAGTATCTGAATTTGCCCGCTTTGATTTCCATTGCCGCGTTCCACGGTATCAGTTGCACCAAACCGTCTCTCCCTGGTTTGAGAAGATCGATAATGAACCATTTTGCTTCTGGGTCTTGTGTGTCTCAGCCCCTGGGTTTGGCCTTCATCGCCTGTCGGTCCACGGTCAATCAATACTTACCACCACATGCTTCTGCTGAGTCGTTATCGCATTCCGAGTTGCACGATATATTGAAGATCCGGCTATTGAGTAATTTACGACCTCGAATGTCCAGGGCTGTCGCTCGACGAATTCTGACGTTGCACAATGTTGCATTTTCCACCAAGGACGGTGTGGCAAGGCTTAGGAAATTGTTAGGTCGATATTTGAACAGACTGACTAAGGACAAATCTGTGCCTGTTCATGTCTTTCAATATCCTGTCTTGAGTTCTAGACAGCGGCAACGAGACATCGCGGTTGAAGCAAGGAAACAGGAAAGTAGTCGTTTGAAGAGTGATTGGCCTCAGCTTGTATCTCCTGTTTTGAAAGCTCGATGCAAGGAAAATTTTAAGAGTCTAATTTCGCGGGAGAGTCTGACTACTTTTACCTGCGGCAGTTGCGTGGAGCGGTGCAATCTGAAACTTAGGATGACTATTGCATTCGAAGATTTCGATCTGAATCTGTTGAAAAGACCAGACACCATTTTAAATGAGCAGAGCGACAGCAGCCAATCGGACACGGATGACGGGAGTGATATGTCAGATACCGAATACGTACCTTGGCTTGATCCCGACATGATCCCACCTCCGATGCCTGTTGAGTCCGGTTCTCACGCTTCTCTCCTGATCGATCCAGAATGTATAGAAGACGATCCCATCAGCATGGAACCCGTACTAGTAGTATGCAAGTCTTGTATGAGTGACTTGAAGGGCAAAAGAGTCCCACGTCGTGCGATGGCTAACAGAAATTTTTTGGGTCCGGTTCCCCTTGAGCTATGAGACCTTACAGTCATTGAAGAGGCTATGATAGCTCGCTGTCGAGCTAAGTGCTGGATAATTCAACTTCGCGAAACCGAAGACCATCGTCTTCCGAATGTCCAACGGGGATTCAAAGGTCACATTATCGTGTACCCTCAGTGACCATCAGAGATCGTCTCGACTCTTCCGCCTTCTCTCGAGGACATTACAACGCCTGTTTGTGTAATATTTGTAGGCTCGAGCGCACCTACGGCAGAATGGATAAAGACCAAGGCGAAACCGTTGATCGTGCGCAAAGAAAAGGTTATGAGAGCTCTCGATTGGCTAGCAGAGCATAATCACCTATACAAGGATGTTACCATCAACAGGAGAGTGTTCGATGGTCATGGCAATTTGGTTAACATCCCTTTTCATATTGAGCATATTTTGCCGTCAGATGGTATTCAGGCTACCACCTCTTCTTACGGCTGTGCGGTTCCTGATCCTGCAGACGCGCTCGGTGTTCCTGTTCCCAAAGAAGCCGTTGATCAATGTGACATTAACACGCCAGATGTCGTTATACCTTACTTGGCAGACATCGGTATGCCTCCATTACCAACTGCTGTCGAATTTGAGAGTGTGGTTGTCAGTGACGTTTTAGGACATGAGTCATCCACAGTCCTCCGGAAGGCTGCAGCACGTCATCTAGAAAAGCCGGGCGGGAATTACATCGAGTTGGGACATGAGCCGGAACCTATGAATGAATTCAATAACCCTGATCTGCTTCCGTTGGTATATCCTACCCTTTTCCCATATGGGATCGGAGGTGTGGAGGATGGTTTAAGACGTACCTCTTTATCGTTTCAGAATCATATAAAGCATTTTTTCAATTTAGCTGACCGTAGATTTCAAGAGCATTATTCTTTTTTGTTCACGGCGTTCAATATGTTGCAACGTAGAACATTGCTGCAGCGCACCAAGTATAAGGTAAGCAGAAGCAATTTTGACACCGTCTCTGCCCAATTCGCTACGGTATCTGCTGCGGCCGTTCACACAGTATCGGAACAGATTAGCAAAGGGGATATGACAACAGCACATTCGGAAGAGGAACGTAGAGTTCTCGCTCTGATGAAAGAAGTCAATCTCATCAACGCCCACGTGCAGGGATCGCCTCAGTCGAAGCTGGTTATGAGGAACGAGATTCGCGGGTTGATGATGGAGAAAGGACTGCCTAGCTTTTATGTCACTGTAAACCCCGCTGACATTTACAATCCTCTCGTCAGATTTTTGGCGGGCGCAGAAATCGACATAGATGAACTGACATCGGATGATATGAACACATTTGTTGATCAGTCTATATTGGTGGCGAAGAATCCCGCGGTTGCTGCCGAGTTTTTCAATATTTACGTCAAAGCATTTATTTCTGCGATTTTGGGCTACGATCCTAGTCAGAAAAACACGGATGGAGGGGTATTGGGTGTTGTCAACGCCTATTATGGCTGCGTTGAGGCTCAGGGCAGGGGCACCCTTCATTGCCATATGGTTATTTGGGTGGAAGGAGGTTTGAATCCCGATGAACTGAAAGCGAAAGCATTAGAGAACGGCGGTGACCTGGAATTTCAGAAGAGACTCATCGCGTTCTTGGAGGACACCATTGCTACTTCGATCCCAGACGATCCTCGGCCCGATCTAGACTTTCCATTGGGCAAATATAATCCATGTGCTACGAGAGGTCCTGCCGGAGGGATAAACACGGCTAATATGGACGATATTCGCCGAAAGGACCTGCACAATCTAGCCGAAAGATGTCAGCGACACGTGCATACCCATACTTGTTACAAGTATTGGAGAGGACCGGGCCACGAAAAGGAGTGCAGATTCGACTTGGATGAGTCTAACTTCCGACCTTTCAGTACAATCGACCCGGATACAGGCGAGTTGGACCTACGGATTCTCGATGGATTGGTAAATCATTTTAACATCACGATTTTGGAAGCCATGCGATGCAACATGGACATCAAGTTCATCTCGTCGGGCGCAGCAGCAAAAGCCGTTGTCTATTATATTACCGATTATATAACGAAGTCGCAGTTACAAGCCCATGTCGCGTACGCTGCGCTAGAACTGGCGGTGACGAAACTGGGCGAGTACGATCCGGAGGAAGACGACTTTTCATCCAGAGCCAGACGGTTGCTTCAGAAATGCGCGCATTCTATGATCGCTCAGCAAGAAATGAGCGGTCGGCAAGTTGTTTCGTACCTGATGGGATTCGAAGATCATTTCACGAGCCACAAGTTTGCCAACTTGTATTGGCCAAGTCTCGAGCACTTTATAAATGAAGAACACCCAAGCCCAGAGTGTTACCGTGCCGTCCGCCGTACTGCCAGCTCAGAAATCGACCCACCTACTGAGCCTGTGTTACCGGATGATCCAGAAGCGTCTGCCCATTCAATTGAACCCGGATACGGTCTTATCAGTGGGATGGGTGTGCCTGATCCAGTTTTAGTGGATGACGATGAAGAGAGCGTTTTTGAAGAGCGCGAACATGTATTGTCTGAGGAGCTCGAACAGCCTTCAGATGATATTATTCTATCTGTAAATCGAAGGGGGAACATGGTTGCGTCTGCAAACCAGTCGGCAGACTATCAGAAGCGTGGCATCGATCTCGAAGCCGTGAGCGTATGGGATTTTGTGGCTCGCATACATAAAGTGAAGAAAGTTACCGCGCGTCGTCAACACAAGAAACGAGAGAAAGACGGTAATCTTTCCGAAGATGACGTTGATGACAACGAGGAGACCGAGGAGCGACAGCAGCACTGTACGGTAGTCATTGAGGGAGACAATGAGATTCAGTCTGGTTGGCGGAAAGAAGAAGATGGCGACATACTGGCGTGGAGCGGCAGAGCGCAGCCCCTCGTTAGCCTGCAGCCAGAACATCTGGAGTTTAACACACATTCTTTGCAGATATTATCGCCCACCTCCAGCAAAATTCCCGTGCCAATTGGCCCGGCGCTGCCAAGGCGTGACCGGGAGGAGTTAAGGCATAAGCATGCAAGATTGATGTTAATATTGTTCAAGCCTTGGCGGCATTGCTCTGATCTTTTACGTGACGGTCAGAATTGGGTTGACGCGTATCAAGAGTTTCTTCAGATATGTTCGTCAGAAGTCAAGAGTAGAATAGACAACATGCAATTGTTACACGAGTGTAAGGATAGTCGGGACGCTCACTTTGCCAATAGACATAACCGCAAGACGAAAGATGGTGTGTCCCCAGACCTCTCACGTGGTTCTGCGAATGCAGAAATGTTCGGAGAGCAAGACGCAGCATCTGTACTAGAGCATTTAGAATCTATGGAGCAGTGTTTTTCCAATCGTACAGAGCAGGCCATGGGGAATATTCGGCAGGCAATAAAATGTGCGAGAAACAATGGAATGCTTGGCAGTGAAGACAATAGTGGCCTTTCTGGCCTTTCTCGTTCCGTCGAAAATGAATCAGAGCATACGTTGGTGGGTGAGCGTAAACCTATGCTCGAGGAAGCATGGGACAAAAATTACTCCGACCGTAAATCTGCATGGAAAAAGATCGCAGCCAATGCGGATCCAATATCGCAACCGCAAGTTCACCATGCCGACTCGAACGGAACGATGGGCAGTCTCATACGAGATGGGAGTGCCTTCCACGCAGTTCTCTCTGCTCCTTCTGCGTCTACAGCATTCCGCGAGCTTCCCAGACCAGATAACATGCCTCCACCAGCCGTATCAGTTAGCGCTCTTATCGATCACATTATAACGAAATACACCCTGAATACTGAACAAGCAAGAGCTTTCAAGATTGTTGCAGCACATAGCACCAACCTAGAAGCCGAACCCTTGCGCATGTATCTTGGGGGTCCTGGCGGTACAGGGAAATCTCGAGTTATAAACGCCTTGAAAGAGTTTTTCGATGAGCGGAAACAGGAACATAGATTCCGACTGTCTTCTTACACTGGTGTTGCCGCCCGCAACATATCAGGGATGACTTTGCATGCCGCGCTAGGTTTAAGTCAGAAAGCAGAGATAAAAAAAACAGGCAAAGCGCTGCGGGATCTCATGGCCATATGGGAAGGCGTAGATTATCTCTTCATTGACGAGATATCGATGGTTGGATGTGTTCTGTTGTCAGATATTAGCACAGCCCTCAGTGCAGCCAAGGGAAGCACACTTGCATTTGGGGGCGTCAACGTCATTTTTGCTGGCGACTTTTACCAACTGCCGCCTGTAGGGCAACATAAGCTGTATACGCACATCGATCCCGAAGCGTCCAAGAACAAGAAAAAAAATAAGAGATCTGGAATTCGGACCTCGACGGCTGGTACCGTTTTAGGTCAAAAGGATATTTTCGGCAAGCTATTATGGCTATCTGTGAAAACAGTGGTGTTACTCACTGAGGTCAAACGTCAGACTGGCCCAGAGAACCAATCGTTTTTGGGTATGTTAGATCGGCTGCGGTACGGTAAATGCACGGATGCTGATTTTCGTATGTTAAACACCCGTCTGGTGGGCAATCTTGGTATAGATTGGACTGTTGGGCCCTGGAAAGGGAGTCCGTTGATCGTTAACGAGAATCAAATGAAGGACGCACTAAATGTTAAAGCAGCTGAAGCGTTTGCAGCGAATACTGGCCGAAAGCTGCATTGGTACTATGCAAATGACCGGATTGGTAAGCTGCAGGTGAAAGAGGCCGAACTATGCAATCAATTGATGGCTTTAGATTCCGGTAAGACAGGACAAAGACTGGGGAAAATACCTCTTGTTATTGGTATGCCTGTCATGATCACTCAGAATTTCGATGTACCCGGGGGAGTCGTTAACGGATGCACTGGTGTTTTGCAGAGTGTTCGATACAACGTTGACTCGGAGGGAAAGAGACATGCCATTTCTTGTATTGTTGTTGCTTCTGATACAAGCGCAGGCCTCGTACCTGGCTTGCCTGACCACCATGTCGTGGCATTAGAGGACACCATTGATATCAAATTGGAGCACCCCTACACTCGTAAGAGCTGCACCCTCAAACGAACACAATTGCCCGTACAACCTGGCTTCGCCATGACTGCATACAAAGCACAAGGAAAGACTATGCAGACAGCCGTCGTAAATCTCGTGGACAGCAGAGGTACTGAGTCGCCGTATGTTATGATATCGAGGGTAACTTCGTTGAATGGGCTAGCGATCTTAACACCATTCGAGAAATCCAGGATATGTTGTCGTCCATCCGAGGATCTTAGACGTGAAACTATTAGACTGCATCTACTGGCTCTGGAAACCATTGTAAAGTACGGTACAGAGGAAGAACGACTTAGAGCAACGGCTTCTATACGAGCAAAGTTTAACATTGATGTGGATGGGGATCGAGAGTATTCTGAAGAAGATGAGAACGTAGTACCTGATGACCCGTCAGCGCGTCTAAAGTGTCTTCAAGCTGCCAATCTGAGACTGACTGATGGTAATTCTGGCTCTGCTTCCTCGCGTGTTACTGAGAAGCGAGATATAAATGCAGTACGGCCGAGTGCGACCTCAGATCGTTTCGTTGCACAGCGTCCTAAAAAAAAGGACCTGGGGGCCCAACGTCCTCCAAGCGGGTCCATAGTTGATGAGCGGCCGGTCGATGAAGCCGGTCCGCGCCTCCCTCTCGCGATCGCGGAGGACTACGATCCTATGGATCTGACTGTCAGCGATGCGCAGGCGCACATTCGTCCGCGTAAACGCAAGCGAGTCGAGGCAAGCGAACTGCGTGCTGTGAACTTTATGTCTAACTGATAAACCGAACAGTTGATACCTTGGTACGATGGTCTGAACGAGGCCCTGGATGAGCAGATGTATTATATGGACGTGGCCAGCACTTCCCAGGCGCATATACAGCCTAAGAAACGAAAACGGCTTGAAGACGGCGCTGTAAGTTATCAATTTTTATTTTTATTATTATTTTGAGAGGTTTTGTCTCACGCGCGACTCAACTCTGCAGGACATCAATTAACTTATTGCACCGTAGACCTGCCCAGCGGGTCCGTCGATCCGCCGCCTTCTTGAACGTTTCATGCTGCGCACCTACTATCCCTTGAAACATTTGCCATTGAATCTAATGTCGCCTGAGTCATAGGTTTGTACGTCAGTCCAATTCGAGATTCAGGGTGCTGACGTATTCAGTGCTTATAGGGCGTATGCTTAAATTAGAAATGAACGACGAGACGCCCCGCCCAAATGTACTGGTACCTGACGATCGAGCTCGAACAATAGCATTATAACTGTGACATCATTATCGGATCTGCGAGTCCGTATTAGTCGCTTAGACGTATTGTCTCACTTGGTGGTGCATGGATCTGCTGATCAGTATTTCGGCTATTCTGAAAGTCGTTTTTCTCCCGTGTCCGTGTTGGCGTGGGGCCAGGTCCGGTCTAGATCTGTGACAGACGATATTAGTACCTGAATTAGATCGTTTTTTCTTTTCTTTATTTTTTTTTTTTTTTTTTTTTTTTGTGGGGCAGATGTCTGACATCTTTGTTCTCCTATAATGTCCGTTTGCGATCCGCCAGGTCTGCGTTTAAAGCGCTCGGTACATGCTGCTTTTTTCTGTGCCCTTTCCCATCGCCTGCTCGATCGTCTCCATATCTTTCCATGGTCAACAAGCCATCCTCCGGTGAGCGTAGTATGTGTCATTCCTGTTCAAGCAACAACACCGATATGGTTCCAGTATATTCCCGCCGCGTCGACTCTGGCTTGTACGAGAGAGTAGTAGATCAGCTGGTCGACATGGGCCAGCGAGCTCTGGCGAACGTGGACTATGTTATCGACTTCAGTAAATTTTTCGAATCATGGTCGTCGAACATCAAATTCCAGAATCGCGGCGGGGGCGAATTTCACACCAATATTATTGGCGAGATAGCGGGACCTGCCCATGGAACGTTCTACGCGCCGCCGGGAACCACTTCACCAGAGACGGCCCGGATGTAAGTCTTCTTTTACATGTGTCGGGTCATTCTTTGGCTTACCTTCGCGTCTTGTCTAGTTTCGCCCGGTTGATGACAGTTCCAATGTCAAAGATATACTTGCGCTTGTCGTGCCCACCCTCGCCACCACTAGACTTGCCAACCTGTACGAAAATCAGACCGTTCCTTTGCGTACTGTCATACTTGACGAATCTGTGCAAGATGACGGAAGAGTATGTCTTTTCCGATATTAATATCCGATTAAACTGAATTGAAAGTAGAATTACATTTTGCGGCCCTGGCTACGCGCTTTGAAGGACGATTCCATGTCGGACGACTTGATAATCGTGCATATGATGCCTAAATATGGGGTGAGTGTCTGCTGCGGATTCCGGTACGTGTTCCTTACATGCGATGTAGAGTCCTGCCGCTTCTGGTACTGCCTCCCCCTCGGTAGCTCCTCCTCGTCATGCCAAGCGGAAGTTAGATGACGACAGTCCACGTACCACCGCCACCTCTGTGGCTGTGGCGTATACGGGTCCCCTGTTATTCCGGACGGTCAGTATACATCTATATTGCCTGTGCTGTGAGTGAGCTGATTCATCAAAAGCATCTGAAATCAAACTCGGCGCGTTTTACGATCCCCGTCTCCTGCCTGACTATGGGGGTCCATATTTCAATCACGTCCAGAACAAACTAGTTCAGTTGGATGTCCGTGACGGTACGGACAATACTAATAGGCTTATTCCGCCGTGGTGTTTCTACGATCGCCTCAAGCCTGGTACACTCGTTCTTGTTCATGCTACTCTCCATATATTCCTCATGGGCGACGACAAGAGAAAGCGGAAGGTGCATTTGAGTCTATGATTGAACTATGCTTCGTCCACTAACTGCTGACAGGTATATCAGATCAACGCACATAGCATTAAAGTGCTTGCCGACTCCGACTCACCTGTTGTGGAGAGGCATGTACCGATGCCCAAGAGTGTCGATCCCAAGGACGCAGTCGTCGCAGATCCTGAAACGTCCAATGCATTCGACGCTTTCAGCATCGACTTGGGGCCATCAACATCTGGTACGAATTCCTTTTTCTGTTTCCTCTATCTTCGTACCGTCTGACAATTGTGTAGGCGGCGTCGCCGGCCCGTCCTCTGTGGTACTTGCAGACGTCGAGGTTGCCAAGGACGGCATGGATATTGATCCGAAGAATAAGAAACCGAAGGGTTCTCATCGGAAGTGATGGTCAGCGTCGGGGTGTTTCAATATCAATTATGCACTGACGCCCTTCAACGATGTGATTATCGCCGTTCGTTTATACTGAGCGTCTTAAATTTGCTGTTGTATGTGTATTGATAATATTCGAATTGCACGTTCAGACGCGGGGAAGCTAATGAAATCGGATCAATGAAAGTGCTGAACCCCGTAGAGTTTCATCCGCCTACCCGCCATGAGCATCTCAGGTTTATAAATGCGAGAATTAGGATACGTACTCAGTGTTCGCGCCCTTTCCGAGCCTCTTCCGGTGTTCATATTATGTCCTAATCTCCTTGGGGCGAAAATCACTTTCAGTGATGATTACGGGCCATGTCAAGGACTACTTACAAGGGCGATCTCGAGTCTTGGTGAAGGACCCGGATATTGTCGCGTATAATGCCATTTGTCTGTCTTCCGCTCCGTTCCTAAAGTGTATAGGCCGTTAGACTGTATGTTGAGAGACATGGCAAGCGAACGGGTTGACCGGCTCGTTGGGGAGATTACATGATAGGGATACTCGTCGAGGCTGGTCTTGATCACGCCTAAGCTTTGTATTAAGCAGAGACGGAGACCATATGTAAACATCGATGGTGTTCGCCTTTGTTCATGTACAGGGATGTCAACTTGAACGTGACACTTCCCGACGTGAATGCGGATGAAGCATCCGACGCGACGTCTGACTGTTGTATTCTGTATGCGGTACCTAGTCTGGTTGTCGCCGCCATCGTGATGGTACGCGACAACCCAAGAGAGGCGCAATCGATGCCAATTGGTAGCAAACACTGACCTCGGATTGTTCCGGGCGACTGAACTCACACGTGCACAGCACAGCCCGAGGCCGGGTCGATACCATCCAGAGCCAAATAGAACCGGAATGTTCCGGCCAATCGAAATCAAACGTGCCTCGCTGTTTGCAAACATGATTATGTAACCTATTTCTGCTTGTTGCGTACCACTACATAAGACGGCTCGGAATGTTCCGGCCAACTGAAACTGCACGTGTGTATTAGTGTGCTGTGTTGGTTCGTTACATAATCTCTCTCCGCTTGTTCTCCACCATAACCTACGTACTAGTAATCGAATATACTGTATGTCTGTCATGTACGCGCCGGACGTTGTGAGATCCAAGCGGACGACTATGGCTAAAAGAGCAAAGGTAAATGTGGGTAGTATCGACGTCGCGTAGATATCTAAGCCTGTCGTGCAATACTTCGCGACAGGCCGCAGCACACACCGGTCTTGATTTTTTGGATATCTCAGCTGTGGACGCGGGTGATGACGAAGATGAAGAATCCGAGGAAGAAGACGGTGAATGCCCGTTCCTACGTTAATGGTCTCTATCGCGTAATTGACTTCCACGCAGGATTCATAGACCGCAGAGCGGACATCGATAATGATTTCGTAGGGGAATATTCCAGACCTCATTGGTGTTTGATGGACGACTCGAGCACCGTCGACCCCGACGAACTAGCACGGTTCGTCGAAGAACGATACAGCGGAGTTCGGCGTGTCAGGGCTACTGGAGTAGGGTCTGTCGATCGCGGGCCTTTGGCGGGCCCGTCTGTATGGGCAACAGACGACGATATAATTCAATTGTCATATACATCAACTTCAGCAGATGCTCTGATCTGGAGGATACGCGTCGCGGTAAGCGTATTGTAGGGTTTAAAGTCTTGTCTGACCCCCCACTTGTACCAGAGAGGCCATGAATGCGATGTCGTCTGCACTATCCTCAAGCTTTGTGAGGCCAATAGTCAGCAAGCATGCGTGTTGTCTGCAAGCGCAATTCCAAGTGTCCGAGGGTCCGTTTACATCGAGTCCTCATCGGAAGCCGACGTTCTACGCTTGTTCAGGACAGTGGCATTCATCCGCCGCCGTTTTGCGCCGGAGCAGATCCCCATAGATGACTACATGAGTCTCATGCAGGTCACGGATCGCGCACAGCTTGACATAGGGTCTTGGGTCCGATATACTCGTCGAGGCGTCTACTGCGGCGATCTGGCGTGGGTGAAAGACTTCGATCCCCACAGATGGGAATATACTGTATGGCTGGTGCCGCGCCTGCCGCGTGATTCTGGAGGCACGGTTGTTGACGAGCCCTCCGGCCGTGCGAAGCTGAAGCGCCGAAAGCAAAGCCGGATCCCACAACGTATTGTGCTCCCAAGCAATTTGGGTGCAGACGCCAACACCTTTTCATACACCGACATCCTAGATTATGATCGTCGTGACTATCAATATGGATTCTTCGTGCTGTCCGACGTTCCTGCCAATCATTTGTCTGACGACCATCTGGGCACCACCGAGACGGAACTCGGTCTGTTCCGCGGTAGCCCATTGTACGAGGACTATTCGAATCCGGATCATTCATCACTCTCGGAAATGTTCGCGACATCCGTTGATCGTCAATTGTCGTACTCAAAGAAACGCGCTTCGATAGAGGTCGGTGACAGGGTGAGGGTTGTCTCGGGCCAGTATCTTGGGCTGATCGGATACATCATCGAGTATGACGGCCGCGACGCGCAACTCAAGGTTACGCGCTCAGACGACGCCTCGTTTTTCATCAATGTCTCTGGGCCGGGTCTATTGGTCGACTTCCAGATTGGTGACTTGGTGGAGGTTTTCGCAGGCGAATACGCTGGATTAACGGGATGGATCTTTACTTTGGACCAGAAAACAAATCGAGCGCAACTCGCGGAACACAGACTTGCCCCGATTGGCTTCCAGGCTGCAGGGGGTAACCAGCGAAGTCGCCGCGTCGGAGCCAGTCTGAGCGAACTCGAACCTGGGCAAGACGTGATTCGAGAGGTATGTGATGCGATGTAGCGTCCTTCGCTTGCTAACGCGTGTTTCTAGTGGGATATTGCGCTACACTGCATTCGACAGAAAAAGATCGCGTTAGACCTCCACGAACCCACGGTCATAGGACCGCCCGCGTCTAGTGGCTCGATCGTGATGCCCAGATCTCGAGCAGATCCTTACGTCGACCTCGAGATCACTATCGTTCACGGAGACTTGAAGGGATGCTGGGGTCGCGTGAAGGCTAGTCGTGATCGCGGAAAGAAGCTGGATATCATTACCAAAGGAAGGTCGATCAACACAAGGCTTACGCTTTCCGAAGACCATGTCAGAGATCGTCAGTAAGCGAATCTCTGTCTAAACGCATATACACCTGCTTTAACCGGTCGTCTAGTACCGGGGTGCCAATCCGCTGTCTAAAACGTATCCCAGAGTCTGTTCTGGAGTTGCTTCGCAATTCTAAAGAACGCGCGTGGACACAAGGACAAGAATCCTTTGAATTCACGCATAGAGAAGCACCTGAGTTTTCTGATATCGATCCAAGCACTCTGCCTGAGGTGGCTGACGTGTGGCCGGAGGTGGCTGGGGGTGACGAATTCCCTCGATTGATCCCGATCGCCACACCGCGTCCTCCTTCACCGGGTCCCCAACTTGCTGGGCCATCTATGCAATTACATTCAGGTGATTGGCTGCGTCATCCAAAACTAGTTGGGAAGCCGCTCGACGTCATGATACGTAACGCGGAGGATGCGTACGATGGGAGATATAACAACAAAATCGGCACGATCAGAGAGGTCCCTAAAAAAATCAAACCCAAGCAGTATGGAATCGTACCTGTCTATCTGGATGGACATCTGGCGACGAAGCGCAACTTCAAGCTGAGCAAAGTGTTCCCATTGACTACTACGGAGTTCGAAGGACAAGTGCCGAGAGACGTCGCGCAGCCTATTCTGAAAATGTGGGGAGTAACTGTCATCATCATAGGTCCAGACGATGGAGGCTCAGACGCGTTCATTGGTGAATGGGGCCGTGTAGAGCTTGGGGGCGCCGTGTGCGTGGGGGATAAAATGTATTCTTTTCCAGAGAGCAGTATCTGCAGGTCTGATCCGTACCCTCGCGTTATTCCCCAACCGACGTTCACTATAGACTGAACTGTAGATACATGGTGTATATTTGCTCGGTATTTTACTGTGATTATGTATACCGTCCTCTCCGTTTGCCTTATGTCTGAGTAGCATTTCTCTTTTATTCTTCCTTCTACGGTTTGTTACCCGGCTTCTCATGAAGAGGCCGGTCTAGCCACATAATCTCTAATGTCTGAGACACAATGCTCACGCTTCACAGGAGCTGCACCCACAGCGCTGAATGGATGGCAAGAGTTGGGCGTCATATTTGTCGACAGTGATGGTGAAGAGGACCTAGGTCAGTTTGCGATCTGATGTTGTTCGACTTCACTGACATACCGCATGTCAGGCGTTGGTACCAGTACGGATACAGCCATCGTTGTCGATAGCGATGGAGAGACCGAAAGAGGTGCCACGTCTTACATACCTCATTGATTCTCCGTACTGATTGCTTGACAGTCCCTTCGCGACCTGTTGTTGCTGCGTCGACGTCGAGAAGGGATCCGGGTGCTGCTTCGTCGCCGGTTAGACGGAAGTCGAAGACAGAAAGGGATGCGTCCGCTGCTGCCCACACTCCACTTATCAACACGATCTTCACGACACGCCCTCCTCGTCCGCCTAGACGGGTCTCCCTCACATACCCGCGCGTGCGCCTGCTCGCAGTTACCCATTGATTGGTAATCAACAAAACCCGTCGCCTGCGCTTCGACTTCGGACACTTCGCCCATTTGCTCTTGCGATCGCGCGTCAACGCAGCCCCGGGTCCCGACCATCACAGATACTCTGAGGGCTCACGCATTCGTCGGCGTCGACCTCTTCGGCTAGAGGATTTATGGTTAGAAGATAAAGGTCCTCCCCCGACGATGGAGCACGTCGACAACGACGATATATGTGCCGTATGCCTGCAACTCAAGTCTCATCCTGTCTCGTGAGTGTGAGTTTCAGGAGTCCGCTGCCGTGTCTGATGTATTGTTTAACTAGATATGTGTGTGGACACAGCCATTGTTATGTGTGCGTTCGACTTTCTCTCGAAGAGAAATTCGAATGTCCCGAGTGCCGGCAGACAATGACACAGCCACCGTTCCGGATGTACGCAGAGGAGCGTTCGCTCCAGAGTAAGTATGGTGACTGGGACACCAGCGTAATCGAATATTCGTGGAGCGGCTTGACTTTCCCCCACCTGCTTACCTGATACGTACTTGTCCGAGATGATATTGTTTTATCCAATGGGCGCTATCGTAGTCACAAGATCATCAGACGTTGCATTTGACCTCCATGAGTCAGCTTCGCAGGGTGGATCTCAATAGCCCCAATAACTCTACGCGGTCTGTTCCACTGGTCGACCGTGCCACTCGACAGATAACTTCTTTCTCTTCGGACGAATGGGAGAGCAGATTCAGGGGGCTCTCGCCCCCGCTGGCTGTCAGTGGCGTGCTAGCCTCGCCCACGTTCTCTGTCGGAGCCGTGTTGGCGTCGTCGATGCCGGTGCATTCTCCCGGTCCCTCTGCGTCTAGTGGAGCCAGGAAGGCTCGGCAGATCCGTTTACAACGCGCAGATCTGTGGGTCGATGGATCCGGACCACCCGAGATGTGTGATGTGGACAAGGCGCACATTTGTGCCATATGCTTCTCCTTGAAGTCGCATCCTGTCTCGTACGTCGAAATACCTTCTCAACTTCTCAATGCTAATGGTTTGACAGATACACATGCGGACATGGACATTGTTATGTGTGCATCCGACTGTGGCTTGAATATGATTGGCGTTGTCCAGAGTGTCGAACGACCATTAATCGTCCGCCTTTCAGAGTTTTTGCAGAGGAGGAGATCATAGCCAGCAAATACGGGGAATGGGACACGTCTGTCGTTACATATAGCTGGGATGGACTCGTATTCCCTTTATCGACTTTGTGACTATGTAGTATGTGACTATAGCACACTCATACCTTCTCCTTGTACTTTATCGTCATGTCGGGTGTTCCCCTTACAGAACATGCAGTGATATCTTACGCTGGTGCGCTTGTGTCGAGAAGCCCTGTACGTACTAATCTTTATGAGTCTCGATGTGGCCATACATTAACGCGAACATCTAGGCCTTTCCCGGATTCCGTCGGGGTTTCTTGTACGCCGCTAGTTGCCCTCGTACACTGGAAGTATTGGTCCCTATCAACTACGGTGTCAAAAACGCGGACGCTGTTGTGAACGATCTGTTCATTCATGCTTGGGTTCCTCTTGTAGGAGGCCCTAACGTGGTCGATATGAACATCGGCAAGGTGGTGGTCGACCGGCTTGAAAACGGCAGCTCGAAGAACGCGTATGCTTTTTTTTTTGTCCCTCCACCATTGGACCAACCTTCAACGCGAACGATCGTCTATTGTTCGGAAGTGCGGAGCGGAGTGGTATGAAAATATCTTGGTTGTCAAGCACGGAGAAGGGCAGAAAGCGTTCAACGTCTGCTCCTCAGATCTCGAGGAAGTCGACGAGATATTGACAACGTACGTATAATTTTGCTCTATCCTCCGCTCCCCCGTCTCCTTCTCAACCAACTCCGCAGATACCTAAAGAACAAGATGCTGGTTTAACGCCGTCTGTCACTGGTTGGATACAATAGTGCTGTCTCACTTCAACAAACCCCGCCAGTGAATATAATTGGGTCATAGGACGCCCCAGAATGTGGTGCCTGTCTCACCTCGGATACCATTGTATGTGAAGTGAATATGTACGCACGCCGCGCTAACCAAAAACCCGATAGCATCTACATGTTTCATCCTTTGTCCTCCAAAGGTCTCTTGCTCCATTTGCATATATGTCTCATTCACAAAATCGACCACAGTTTATTGCCAAAGGATCGGTAACACGTGGACTCGCAAAACGATGCAATGAGTAATAAGCGTTGACATATTTGATCTGAATCTGTCTAGATAACAGTAAGCGAAGATCGATCTCTTATCTGCCGCTTCCATCAATGGGGCTGTGTCGCTGATTGCGTCTTTCTATATCTAATATCTGTTCTATCTTAATGAGATCCGTGCTTATTCTTATACAGGTGACTACTGCCGCCTCTGCGTGCGGCGACACTGTGTTCATTGTCTCCCGCAGATGAACGCCGTCCCCGATATTGGAGAATACAGTGTCGGGCGTGTTCCCGCTGCTGCACATGAAGTCGGCCCTGACAGTGCCATATGGCGTTTCTTTGCTGTTCATGACATAGTGTACACGGAATTATTTGCCTACTTCACGTTGTTCGGTGTTATCCGATTCTCGAAAGTGTACGTCTATTCCTTGCCCGTTCGTATTGATGTTAACGTCGCACCGCAGGTGCAGGGGTATGCGTGCTGCGGTCAAGGAGTTCTTTCGTCACCGGCTCGACACCGTCGTCGATAATTTCTTCGGGCCGGAAAACAACGCGAGGTTTTGGACGACATTGCGAAATACTGACTCAGTCATCGGCGGTTCTGCGGTGCAGGTCGTCACCCGCGCCCCTTGGATGACACAGAGCTGGACGCCCGACAATTTCAATATATTCATTCCCGAGGGTACTATGCCCGCTTGGGTAACATTTCTGGCTTCTTGCCGCGGAAATCAATTGCACGCGTTGATGGATCAACCTGGGATCGATTCTACGTGGTTTCACAACGCGAGGTCGCATCTAGAATATTCGTCTAGGCTTACGGTGCGTTTTTAAGCGTCGTAGCTGGATTTATGATTCTGATCTTTTACCAAGGACCAGCCTCTCGCTATAACTGAAGCCCGAGGGCAGTGCGTGTGGGCTTTAGCTCTACGCGCGCATTCTACGTCCGGCATGGCCATCGCTACATGCAACCGCATCTATGTTCCGTACCCTCAAATGGCGAGTGAAATGAGAGCGATTGAAGCGTGGCATCCCTCTCCGATGGAGGCATGTCATAAGCTGGACAGAAGAGGCGTTAGAAGGTCGATTACTACCGCCAGCTGGTCTATTCCTTGCGGGGACAATTGTCCGGTTCTATGGAGACACTTGAACGGGTTGAAAGGCATTGGGGAGTTCTGCTGGAAGGGAGATGCAGATCAGACCGGTATTCCCGACACTGACAACGGATTGAAATGGCGCCTCGGCGACACGTGCGACAACTCTCTATGCCCTTCGTTCAAAGGAAATTATTATCCTTATGGATATCGTGTGAGTCCCGTCTTTGTGTTATCGGTTGCTAACTACCTTGCAGCGTTAATATCGGCTTTTCGCTGATTCGTTATTTACTTTCGTTCGTTTCCCGTAGCGTATTTACCTTCGTTCAGTTTTAGTAGCTGATTGCCGTGTACTGAAATATCCACATCATCCTTTTGGAGCGTAACTTTTGCTGGACAAAACAAAACAATAGTCTTTTGGCTGAGACATACGCTTCCGTGCATTGTAGAGACATCCTAGCTTCTCAACCTCTGCCTATGCAGCACGGTAATTACTACGCAATTGTCTATCACTGGTGGTCGAGCTGACATGCCTTGTAGAGCCTTTGCTCCAGGAAGACACAGAGCGATTCGTGAAAAGTCCTGTCCTCGCCACTGCAATCGCGTCCGTTAGGCAATGTTATACGTGAAATCGTTGTAGATGCTGTCAGGGTCGGGTGTGATTTTGTGAAAGGTATATAATCGTCTTTCCTAGTGGATGCCGTGCTGACTGCAGTGCATTTGGACTCTCTGTTGGTTCGCTTAGCCGGGATGAATTCGGTGTTGATGATTCAACACGTCGAATACGTTGCCGATCGACTCCTCGCGAGCTTAGGTGTCGGGAAGCAAATTTGCTCAGCAAATCCTTCTGAATTCATGGAGCTTATTTCGCTCATGGAAAGACCAATTTCTTCGACAAGAGGGTGTCGGAATACAGCAAAGCCCGTGTACACGTCGGTGGACACGATATCGAGCGTAACTTGTGGGTGTATTGTGTGTCTGATTTTCATTCTTCTGACCAACAGTCAGTTCGACCAACGACGAGTTTTAACCGAATTGAACGCGGCTGGGTTTCTCTTCCTCTCTTCTTTATCATATATTCGTATATATATTGTATATCCAGTCATATGAGACATTCGCATTATGTAAACAATCACTCGTCCCTTTGCACTACTTTCTTCGAGGCGCCATGGCAGGTCGGTCTTATTACGGACTGTTATCCAAAATGCTAACGCCTGCTTCAGCTTGTGTTGACCGGATGTCCAAAGAAGAATCTGAACGAGCGACAATCACGATCGCCGTCTTCAGTGGGACGACATTCCCTACAGTTGATGGATCGTATGACGGCCATCGATCTATTTAACGCGATATTCTCCACGAAACTTGCTTGCAATAACGTCCGGAGGTATGTGGCTAACCGCTCCCGCAGAGCGGTGTGGAAGTGCGACCGGCTTTGCACGTCGCCTTCGAGTCCCGAGCCAGTTCCACGTTCCAACCAAATATTCCAGCACACCGGGATCAAGTTTTGTTTTGTTCTTACACACACTCCTTCACGCTCATTTTACCACTACTGACTTATATATCTCATTATCTACAGACTTTTTACTTTACCTCCTACATACCACCAATGCGACGAGTTCAACCCAAGTCTTCGGCCTTCTCGGACTACGCCGGGGATCGAGCCGGCAGTGGATTGGGCACCCACTTGTCAACGTCTTGGGGGACATGCTCTCCCTATACGTCTTTGCGTAGTTCCCGGATGGTTCGTTGGATGGAAGTTGGATTTTAGCTGAGGTTTTCCCCCACGACTATTTTAGATATGCTTTGTTTTCATATGTTAGGATCGGACCTCTTTACGTCACCTTCTCCCTTTGCCTCGTACCACCACCTCAATCTACCTTTTTACTCGGATTCCTTGCGATAGCCTTCTGAGTTTCATCCCACATCGAGCTGAGTATTTATTCATTGTGATTTACTGACTGTCTTTTATCTAGAGCTCTCGTTTCATCCGCGCCACGAGGATATTTACTGTACGACTCGGCCACCCCACCAGCACGACCTTGACACACCTCGGTCCACCTCAGGACCAACCTTCTCTTCTTCAGCGGTCGAAGATCGAGGTACGTACATCGATTATGCATGTAGGTTTTACGCCGAGCCCTTCTGCAGTGCCTATCGGTAGTTTGGGAGATCTATTTTCCAAGCTGCCGGATTCTATCGCTTTGAGGGTGTTGTTCAAGCTCGTTCTCTGCGACAGAATGAGTTTTGGGCGAACATCTAGACGAAATAGGGCTTTATCTGCAAAGGCTCTTCAATTTATCGCAAGTCGTCTCTTGGGCGTATTCGGTTTTCAGTTCGGAGACATCCAGTTGTTGCAGGCCGCGAATAATACCATCATATCCGGATCTTCCGTCACCTCGCTCGTCCACAACGGTCCTGTGTTTGTGCCGAACGACATCGACTTTTACTGTGGCCAGGGGCGGGGGAACGATACAGTGAGATATATGACACGTGTTTCGTCCTACCGAGTTGCCAACATCACAGCTTTGGACTACGACGGCGTGCAGGGCATAAACTGCGTCTGGTGGATGATCGACGACCTTGGACGGCAGATTAACGTCATAGAATCCTATACGGATAGTGCCATGGATCCTTTGATGTTCTTTCACTCCACTCCGGTTGTATGTGCGTGGGATTGGGAGAAAATATGGCACGGATATGCCAGGCTGACTGTAGATCGCATCGCGTTGACGACTCCCATGCAGATGCAACTCGAGCCCGATTTGGAGGTTCACCAGCGCGTCTGGAATATCCTCCACAAATATGTTGATCGAGGCTTTCGGTTCGTGTTCGAGTACGAGCAGCCGCACGTTTGTGGAGTGGACCGGAGCTGCCCGGTCACTATCCGGACGAACATCGACTCAGGTTGTCTTGTTGCGCCGTTTCCGCCTGCATTTCTGAAAGTGCCTGCTGAGCCGCATCCGTATGTGACTTGCTGGTCTTTCCACGGACCGGGATGCACTGCAGGTATCCGACGCGGGGGTGTAGACGTACGTCCTGCGACTTCATTTCAGGGTATTTATCTTTCTCTATCATTTTGGTGCGTCAACTCACGATATCAACAGACAATGTGTGGGGGCACATAGTCAAATACTTCTTGGAGTCACCGACGCGCCCAGAGGTCGTGCTTGAATATGAGGACTTCATCTAGTGGCATCGTTACTTGTATTATATTTGATATTTCGGTCTATTTTCCTGAACCGTCCCATTAAACGTCCCATCAACAAAATTGATTCCGTGCTTGTCTTAGCATCTACCATCCTACATGGCCCCGCTCTCGTATCTGGAGGAACTTCTTATTCAAAATCGTCATGGCTATATGTGGCTTCTGGGCTGCGAGAAGACTGGTATCGATTTCGCCGCGACACGAGACAGAGAGATCAACGGTGCAGGGGCTTATTCTTTCAAAAGCACCAACCCCTCTCACGTTGTCGGCTGTACGCATGTTAGAGGAAGGCTTCTGCAGTACACCCCTTCGCTAGTCGGTGAAGTTAGAATGGTTGAGGATATTGTCAGTTATTTGTTCCCCGTAATGTGCATGGAAAATTGACCAAGGTTGCTACAGGGAATTGATCCCGCTCTCGGGCTCCTCGTCACCGTCCGCCTTCCATGCAGAGCAGACTCTGCCACGTCTGAGTTTTTCATGAAACAAGTCGAAACTTTGCAGGACGTGGTGCAGACCGAGCGAACGACGAAGGTGTATTCCTTCCTCGATCTGTCTTGTGCTTTTTACTGACAATTTTCCAGCCTTGTCATGCCGTGCAAAGTGATTGGCTCTCGGATAGTCCGGAAGACTCTAATGTCGCAGATATCAAGGTACGATGCCGTATCTTCCATCGAGAGGCCTAACTGACTTCGCGCATTGTATCTAGGTATGGGTACCAACTAACGGAGTAGCTCTACAAGAGGGTGCCGATTTTCGCTTTCTAGTTCGGATGCAGATGCGATGTGTTTTGGATGGCGAACACACGACCAAGGTGTGTTGGCGTCATATGCACCGAATCAGCCTGAAAACGTTTCAGGTGTTTTTCCTCGTATGTGATAAATTCTACAGGCTGGTGGACAGCGCGCTTGGCCGAATGTAGACAAGATTATGTAACCAATAGCCGCACCTCTTGTCTCCATCCATGTCGACATTCATCTCAAATCTATTCGCAAATGGGCCTCTCGGCGGGTATAAGGTGCTCGCTACGGGGATTTATAAAAGAGACTTCGACGCCACTAGAGACCGATCTATTGGAGCGAATCCGCCGGTGCATTTATATTCATTCAAGGATATGACACTCTCGCCCTCCACAGGGGTCACGCACAGACGGCCTTGTCTGCCAGTTTACGCTGCGCAGATGATTGGGCAAGTAGATCGCATCATATACACGATCGACGAGGTGAGACGTTGTGCCCTGCTGCATACATGTCAGACGCTAACCGCCCCTCTCATCAGCAGGATGACGCGCAAGCCTCCGTTGTGCGTATTAAATGTCCAGATATCTGTACCGACGCCGTGGCCAAGCTTTACATGGCCCAGACCAATGCATTAGATCGCATAATCGAAGACGACATGCGAGACATTGTGAGCCCTTTATTACACCCGAATGCGAGACCCGTAACCAACAGCGCATCGAGCCAGGGCTCGTGACGGACTCTTGGTTTGGACCTGACCGCTGGGGATAAAAACGATCGAGGTGAGGGGCTCGGATTGTGTATACTTGATGAGAAGAATGATTGAATAGGTCGAGTCTAGGTCTGGATCAAGCACCCCGATATTCACACAGACTCGAGCCCTTGGGGATTCATACAAGAGGGTATGGACGTTCAGGTGACCGCCACCCTGAAACGTTTACAACTTGACATAGACAACAAAGGAGAGAGGAACAAAGTGAGACTGTGGCTCCGACACAGGGTTAGAACTGATCGGCATCTGACAGAGTTACCGAATGGACAGCGAGCGGATTCAAGTTGTTCCTAGAGGGGAATTTGGACAGGCGTAGCCGACGAGAAATAGGCAGTGAATGTCGTGTCGCGTATCTGTGCATCTCCTGTGAAACCTTCCTATGTCCGCTATTAGCCGTTTAATGCAGCTCCGAGAGTTATATCCTCACAAAAACGACTGTGGACGACCAAGAATATTGGCTACAGACAAGTACAATGTTGACTATGCGGGGACACGAGACAGGACGATCGAAAACACGACTGGGACTTTCGCCCGTTTCTCCTTCAAGGATGCGCACGACGCGGACGTGCCTAACAACGACGAAGCATGGGATGGGCGCTGGGTATTATCCAAATATCGGACCTGGGTGATCGGACAAGTCGATAGCATCGACGAAGGCCATAACGAAAACCCGATCAATAACCAGGTGCGAACACTTCTTATCGCCTATTCATCGCGACGAAAAAAGGGCTAATTGGCACCACAAAGGACAAAGGGACCGCCTGCTATTTGTTGCGTCTAAAATGTCCGGAACGCGCGAACGAGGAAACAAGAAGCTTCTTCCACAAACAACTTGAAGGGCTCAAAAGTGTCATCGAGAGCGACATGCATGACATGGTGAGTGTGTCGTTGCTATATCTCATCTTAATTAATACACCACACGCAGCCAGGGTCCGTTGCCGTCAGCTGGTTAGGCCCAGCGGATCCTGATGGCGTCGAAACGATTCTAGTATGTACCAAATTTCATCACGATACGTTCTCCGTGCCATTTGAATCTTTCATCGCAGCTCGTAGTTCCGTTTGAAATGGAGCCATGGTATATTCAGGCTGGATGCGACTTGCAAGTTACTGCATGCTTTACGCGAGACGAGCGCGCAGTGGGGGAGGACAAGACTGAGAAGGTGAATACGTAGTGCACGCGCTCCATCACGGTGACTGACTCGGATCGGAGATATACACAGCATGGATACGAGAATACATAAGGCTGGATCCGACAGCCATCGGGCGTGTATAACAAATATTGTAGTAACCGGGATTTCTTACGCATTGTGTCCTGTGCCATAGTTTACTTGCCGTCCAATATGATTCAAACAGGATACACCATTGGTGACCGGTTTGGGCAGCTCGGTTCTACTAGACGAAGATTTCGGGCATGTGCGGAGAGAAATAATGGTGCCGCCACAGTTAGCTTGCAGCCCTAATGACGGGCCACAGAGTACGAAGAAGGGAACACAGCTGGTCGAGTGAGTAAACATTTTTCGGTTTTCACGTTTACCGCTCATCGTCGTTCAAATTGTATGCAGGCACGACAATTAACCACTATGATCTGGCACGTGCAGAACCACGCCGATCACCGATTGGTTTGAGAAGTTGAGACACCCGATAATATCTCCGACGAATGAATCGCGAGCATATATGAATGGCGGCTATTCGATGGACTGTTGCATCTCATGGCCGCAATATCGGACACTGTAGGCGAGAGCGACGCTCATGGGGACTGTGTTCTAGCTCTCGACGAATACAAAATACATTTCGCCATGACTAGGGACAGAGAAATCCGCACCATGGCCGGCGAAACGCTCCACCGATTTTCGTGCAAGAAAATGCACATCAACCCGACGCCTGAGTCTAGTCATCGGGCTCAGATCTTTCGAACAATATTACCTGTGTACGAAACTTGGGTGGTGGGACAGGTCCACAGTGTTATGCCCATATATGATTACCAACCGTTGGAGGCTCAAGTAAGCGTCGTGGACACCTGCATATTAAACGGCCTGACACAGCACAGATCGATCCGAAGCGCGCGGGATTTATTATCACGATTAAATGCCCGGACACTGCGGATAGTAAAAGCAGGCGATTTTTATTGCAGCAGGTTCGTACACTAGAAGACATAGTACGACAGGACACCGAAGAGTGTTTGCCTAAGGTGCGTTCTCTCACATCCAGATTAGATATCTAATGCCGATCAATCAGTCGGCCAAAATATATGGTTGGTTTGGGCCGTCGGTTAATGGAATGAAGACATTGGAGGTGCGATATACGTTTGAGTCAATACGCTTGTCTGAATCTGGATCAGGCTACAATCTGTGGGATGACTTTGTGGCTTGGAATGGATTTGGGACGCCCTGGGTGTTTCTCCCCCAGCAGCATATGAAACTACAGATACATTTGACACGGGACGACACAAGCCATTCGAAGGTATTGTTGATCAGCAGACTGTGTGCTAATTTCTGACATTATTGCATACAGCGCTACACGGCGTGGATTCGCGCTTTCATGTTGTTGGATGACGATGACCTATAACATCTGAAGGATCGAATAAGAGGAGACAGACATTGCGTGTTCTTCCGTGTGGCTAGCTAGATGGCTTGGTGTTTATCGCCACGGAGAGATGGAGGACCTATTATATATAATGAATATATTCCTACCCCCTTGAAGTGGACTGTCTTGGATTTCTCTCTCGTCAGTCAGATTATATATTGATGGTAATTCTACGTACAAGTATACTAGTATGTACCGGGCTCTCGTCTACCTACCTGCGATTGAAGTTAGAAGCACATTGTGAGTATCCCTTGCATACTGTCCACTGCGATCTGGCACTGACAAATGATTAGTACTTGAAAATCGCGACAAATCGCCAGGCTTCTCTGTGTTGTTCCCCTGCATCTCCGGAGCTGTGAGTCTCCCACCGAACATCTATTTGCTTACCTGGCACCTTGTCGTCCGGGGGGGGGGGGGGCCAAGCACGTCTTATTCGTATACAGCGTGGAGTCTTGACCTGTACCTTATCGACCTTCGATTGGCCCCAGTCGTGTTGGAACACTATCTAAGAGTAAGCGCCTCGAATCGACGATAAACAGTGTGATCGACACCTTCGCGATTGATGTCCGCGTTCATGATAGTCCGTCTGAAATACGACCACGGCCTCCGTGCCAGATGGTCGTAGGACGAGCCGCGTACTGCGAGAGGTAAGAGTCAGGGTCGTTCCCACTAGTGTTGATGTCAATCTTACAGGCACCACAGGTCCGTCATACATTTTAGCAGAATTCTGCATTCAAGCGGCTGCCGTATACACAAAGTTACAAATATTCTCTGTTCGAATTTTAGTCAGTGCTAGTGGTCTCAATTTATAAAGCTGTTGTACTCACCTAATATACGTCCAGCCCAGCCGGGCACAGTAGTGGGAAACAATTCGGTCGATATTCTGAACCCGTCCAATCGTCATCGCACAAACCTTCTCGCAGTGCTTGACGCCGCATCC